>JAXDDW010000035.1:1820000-2182500 GCA_034670385.1 Hoplostethus mediterraneus | reverse complement strand
GTGACTTGATTTGTCTCTAAAATTACATCAAAATGCATATAAGGATTTTAAGATTTAAGGAATAATCCACATCATGACACGTACGCAGGTCTTCTACATCTGGAGAACACCGGGCTGACCCCACCCTGACCCCACCCTGACCCCACCCTAACCCCGATCAGCTGGATCACTGTCTGTGTTCTGGGAACTGCTAAGCAAATGAAGCACCGGAGAACAGATTCGTGCCTGGCTACACTCAAAAGGCCTTTTGGTCATCATTGCAAACTTTGCGAATTTGTTTAGAACTGACCGGCCTTCTTAAATAAAAATACACCCTAACTTTAGATATGTGTGGAAATATTGGAATATTGGAAAAAACAAATATCCTGCCTCTCCCTTGCCGCCTGCCTCTCATCAAACGGGGCTCTCGGGTTGAGAGGCAGAGAACGTGCAGTGAATATGGGAATCCTGTGGTGTCAATATCTCATTTCTTTCCTGCTGCAGAGAGTTCACTGTGGCAGAGGATGAGATAGTACTATCTGCCTGAGGGAGGTGGGAAGGAGCAAGCGAGCGAGAGAACAAGTGAGAGGTAAAGAGAGGACAGAGAAAGAAAGATTACTATTCATGCAACACCTTAAGAATTTCTGCCATTTCATGCTAAATTCGTAGAAAGAGAGAGAGAGAGAGAGAGAGAGAGAGAGAGAGAGAGAGAGAGAGAGAGAGAGAGAGAGAGAGAGAGAGAGAGAGAGAGAGAGAGAATACACTGGAGTGGTATCAAAGAATTTTAATGAAAGAAAGCAAACTTTATTCTTAATCATTAAGAAGAGATCCAGCCCATTGATCTGCCAATCAGGCAGCTTGCATCCTCTCCAGGCGGACTGCTGCCAGCCTACCAGGATATGAAATATGATTGGCTAGGCTGCGTGGCGCGTCCCATGCCAGCGATGTTTTTGATAGATCGCATCTGCAGAAACCAGCCGTTGTAGCCTACAGCCAACAGTGTGGGGAGGAGAGGGATGCAGGAGCAGGTCAGCATCAGACGTTCAGTAAGTAAAGTACTATGCCTATATGATTAAATGTGTTGTTCAGTACAAGCCCTTTCCTTTGTGAAGGTTTGTAGATGGATTAAAAGTCATGCCCTACAGTGACATGGTTGAAACATCAACCTGGGTTACAAATTGATAGGGGCCCCATTTGGGTTGTAAGCCCATCGCTAACCCACGTGGGGCCAACATGGACGTGTTGGCTGGGACATTGGCATTCGTTTTAACCTGCTTGGAGTGCCAGATGGGTGGGGTTTACCACATTAAGAAGGTCCAACGTAAACAAAAAAAAAAGTTGTCACTTACGGAGAAACTACACCCCTCTAGATATTTTCCTGTGACTGTCTACTTTCTGGCATTGTGTCATTCTGTGTGGCAAAGACCACCCATCCAGCAATGGAGTACGCTAACGGAAACATTTCGACCCAGGCATGCAATGTACCAGGAACCGCCAAAATAAAGGATAGGCTATCACGATGCAGGATAATTGGGTTTCAGACCAATACAAGCTGCCAGAACAGAGAGTGAATATTTGTGTCTGTTACCTGTATCTTGCCCCAGTGTGAGGCGCACAGTTTCCACCTCCACCTCCCACTAACCCCACAATAAAAACAACAAGGGCTTTAGCTGCCAGTAGCGAAGTTATAAACCGATTTAGGAGTCATGAGATTTCCAATCAACTCTGTGCCAGCAGGAGAGTGAGCGCTGAGTCATAAATGACCCCATTCACGTGGAGCACTCCCGATATGGCAGACAGTTTCCTAAATCACAGAGCAGAGCTAATGCCAATGGAATTACCTGGGGAAACACAACAGAGCAGCAAAACCGCAGTATAGATCACGGCGGCTGGAGACCACGCTGCTGCTGCCTCGCTGCTGTGATTCAGTTCAACCGGGTGGGTTGGCAGCACAACCGGAATGGTACCCAGATCAGAGGTGCAACTGATTCAGTCTCACACACACACACACGCACGCACACACACACACATGCACGCACACACACACACAGAGAAACAACCTTGAATGGATTCATCATACGTGTGTTAATTTCTGTCACTCATAGGAGTGTGGCTGTGTATGTGTGCGTGTGTGTGTGTGTGTGTGTGTGTGTGTGTGTGTGAATACTGCTGTGTGTTATTTTGCAGATACTGCTCTGAGTCATTCCTGTCTCTCTGACTCCACTGGTCGGCTGCCAGCTCCCAGGCGTCCTCGGTGTGTGTGTGTGTGTGTGCGTGTGTGTGTGTGTGTCTGTGTCTGTGTGTCTGTTTGTGGGGGACAGACTGAATCAGTTGGGTGTCTGATCTGGGTACCATTCAGGTTGTGCTGCTGTGTGTGTGTGTGTGTGTGTGTGTGTGTGTGTGTGTGTGTGTGTGTGTGTGTGTGTGTGTGTGTGTGTGTGTGGACTCACACATGCTTACTGGATAGCAGTGATTTATCACCTGCTCCACAACCTGGTACCCTACAGAGAAAAGTGCTATGATGGAACACAAGGGGCCAAGCACTCACAGCTACTGCAGCCACACAAACACACACACACACACACACACACACACACACACACACACGCACACACACACATGCAGATAAACAGACAGTCATATCAACCTGCACGTCCACATGCATGTATATAGACACAGACAGACAGGTGGTGGGTGCATACACATTCACTCACACCAAGAGACACACACACTGAAATTGCTTCAAGGCTGAAATACTCAGCAGTAATTAGTTTTGAGGAAGCTCTTCCACAAATTGCATTAGTAAAAAGCTCGCACGGTTTCTGATTTAAGCTTCAGTTTCAATTAATGAGAGCAGGATTCTTAAATGGATCTTAGTCAAAGCTAACCGGTATGCGGTCTGGTCTGAACCTAAATCACTAAAGTACGTAAATCACCGCTGTGGGTTTTATAGCCCAACACACAACACATCGAGGACCATGAAATCCTTCAACTGAAGTGAAAACATGAACATCACCAAAACTGGGGCAACAAGGCTTTCACACGATAACAGCGATATGTGAGTGCATGTGTCTGATTGTGTGTGTGTGTGTGTGTGTGTGCACATGCAACCTGGCGTGTTTGCACAGATGCTCGTGTGATTGTGTGTCTGCTGTCCTGCCCGACTGCGTGTACAAATCATCAGTCAGGAGTTACGAGCGGCCGGTGGCTCCCGTGTCAGATGGGTTGGACAGGAGACGAGGCCGTAAAGGAGGGAGGGAGAAGGTGATAAAAGGGAGAGAGAGAGAGAGAGAGAGAGAGGAGAAAGATGGAGGCAGGGAAGGAGAGAGGATGATTACTTGCTCTCCTCCCTGTGCCTGTTCCTCTAACTCATGTTGACAGGGGGTTGCAGGTAGGATTCAGCTGCACTCTGCGTTCTCCAAACTGTTTCAATTGACTGAAAGCTTCCCGGGAATACAGAGTAACTTCTCTGGGTCGCCACTTGCAAACTCTCCCGATTTTCCGGGGAAAATGTTCTCCATGTTTTGATCAAATTTCAAAACATGCTCATTTACTATATTTGATAAATATTGTAACACAAACAAAACTAAATATATTACACCCAAGCCGAAGTCGTGGGGAGACAATGGGGGAGGGGCAATGCCAGTTCAAATAGGATTTTATGCCCCACCCAAAATTCATAATGATGTAATAGATCAAATAATACAGGTTTCATAACTCCGGTAGTGGATGATCTCTGTGTAAGCTGTGGGTGTGTTTGGTTGGATAACTGTAGTAGATGCTCTCTGTATATGCTGTATATTGTGGGCGTGTTTGGTTGGATAATGACAATTTATTATGAAGATGAAAAGTTTGGATTATTACAGAGGGCCTCCTTATCAGGATAGGCTACTGCTACTACTACGCCAAGACGTTAGAAGCCTCTGTGTGATCATTTATAATGCTGTGAAAGCTATAGCCTATGTAGCCGACTAAGCTTACTTGCCCTAAAATGTTCCTATAACTACAGATATAATGTTATATAATGAATGCTGATCTTTGTCGGGCTGTGTTACACCCAAAATGTAGTCTCTGTGGTTACGTCAAGCACGTGTACCGAAAGAAATGTGTGACTATGTACTATATTTACTATGTCTTCAGTTTGCATGTACTACATTTTTGCAAGAATGTAAAATCCTCTCTCCACTCCTCTCTTCCTAAACTGCCTCTCTGACATTAAGAAACCATAGAAAATTCAAAAAAATCACCGGAAAAATCACACACACACACACACACACACACACACACACACACACAGTGGATATGGAAATAGAAACTTGCGCCAAAGTGCGGTGTGGCAGTAGCAGCATCTCCCCTTAGAATAGGTCCTGCCTTCAACTATCCCTCCAGCTGTTTGTGTCTGTGTTCTTGCCTCCCTCCCGTTTCTCTTCATCTCCTTCCTCAGTGTGTAAAAGCGCATCGACAATACAGAGCAAACAAGCAGTGGGAGAGGAAGAGACGCAGACATGTAAACAGCTTATTAAAGTTGAGATGTCTGTGGTGGTGTACACACGGTGTATCTGCAGGCCTGTAGGGCACACCCTCCTTGTCTAGTCTTGCTCACCCACACTGGTAAAAATACTCCCGCAAGGAGGACAGAAAAAGATCACACTTCTTTCCCTTTCTTTCTATTTGTGTCGCTCTCTCTCCTCGCCGCAGGTGCTTGTCTGGTAAGAGCAAAAGAGTTCATGGAATATATCTATGCTGTCTTTTGTGAATACACAAGCAAACACACACACACAGTGACTACTATTGTGGCGGGGACGTTTGGAGACATTCGGGGGCATTAAAACATCACAAGGGCGATCGTACGTGAACACACACTTTGGTAAGGAGGTCTTAACATGGAGCCAGGTGGATGGGACAGAAGCAGACAGACAGGTGAGAGGTCATTGATTCGGTACAGTCCAAAGACAGTCAATGGGTTCATTTCCTGCCTCTTTATACTGTAGATTAACAAGAGGATGTGATACATACTGACAGGAGAGAATTCATGTTACTTTACCAATAATAACTGCAGCCACAACCTGTATTTTGCTGCTGTTTGTGCCCAAAATGTCAACCTATCAGTAATTCACAAAAGCTGTATTGCGTTCTCATTGAAGCCAATGCATTTGTTGAAATGAGAATCATCATAGGTACTATGATCCTTTAAATCTTCCTGCCTTGTCGTGATTTATTTTTTCATATCATTAAATGGAAAAGGCGATTTTTTTTTTTCATATCTTAAAAAGGGGGATATCCGTGATCAGGCCATATTCGATACATCCTTGGTGATGATGATGATCTACATCAGTATTATCTGCAGCACATGTACTAGTGGCAGCTCATCTACACACCTTGGTCAAACAGCTTTAACCTCAGAGCAGCAGATGGGTAGGGCTCCCACATAGGGCAACACAGTGAGTGACAGACTATTAGAAACTCAACTTAATATACTTCTCTGTGATTGACAACTTATCTGCCACCATCTGAATTGTCCTCATGCGGTGAACCCCCTCCATTTGCTGCTCCAAACACTCTGAGGAGGTGACAGGAGCTGATGGGTGTAATGATGAATGGATATATGTGTAACATCTGTGATTATGCCTGTGTGTGTGTGTGTGCGTGCTCAGAGTGTTTGTATGTACGTGTTAGCTCATGCATGCATGCATGTATTCGGCCCCCCCGAGCCAATCAGCTTCTGCCTGGCCTTTAGAACGAGGCAGGCCGACTGCTAAGAGGCAGATAATTAAATCTGGAGGGTGAGTGCGTCTCGCGTTGAATCACCTCCACCGCCGTCGCAGGGCCGGGAGTTGCTCACAATCACAAGATGAGAGGTGGTTAATGTCATATTGGAGCTGCATGCTTGTGCGCATGTGTGTGTGTGTGTGTGTGTGTGTGTGTGCCTCTGTGTTTGTGCTTACATGAGTATTCAGTTTGTTTGCAGCTAAGCCTGCAATGCCCATGAGCAATGTCTGCATGCATAAAGAGATGACAGGGAGTCACCTTGATTAGAAAAATATTTCAGAAGGAATTTAATTGAAAAACAAGATTTAATCAAAGTGCCTACCGAGGGTGCTTGTGTAGTGTGCATGCATATGTGCTGTACATCTATGTGCTTGTATGTGTATGTGCCTCTCCTGTGCATGTGCATGCTCATTGCAGGTGTGTGTGCGTGTGTGTGTGTGTGCGTGTGTTTGTGCACAGTACTGTACACTACCGTCTGCCGTCTATCATTTATAGTCGATGCCATAATCTCTTTGCCGTCACGCTTTAGGATAAGATTATGAATTCCATAATGTGCTACAGAACAGTTTGTCACTTAGTATATTACTATCTCTGTGCATGCAAACACACACACACACACACACACACACACACACACACACATACAGACACATCATTCTATGGCCTGAGGACTATAGAGAGGCAAAGAGCGGCACATTTCTGCAGATTAAGGGCAGGGAAATGCAGCAGTTGAAATGTAAATGTGGAAAATGGAGACTTCATCAGCTTGATAGAGGGGGCGTGACAGAGAGAGAGGCACCGAGAGAGAGAGAGAGAGAGAGAGAGAGAGAGAGAAAGAATAAAAGAGAGACAGAGGACAAGCAGGGAAAGCAGGGAATGAAAACGCAGGGAATGAAAGCTTCTGGCCCCCAGAAACTGGGGAAAAGAAAAAGAGGAAAGAAAAAGAGGATTTAATGTTCATTCAAAAGAAGTTGTGTCTGTGCTGCTGGTCAAGGCGGACAGGAAGTTTATGGCGGAGCGCTACTCCTCTGTCGTTATCTCTCTGGATCTCCCTTTACCTTCCTCCCTTCTGCTACTAAATGATTTTATGTCCTGAGTGTTTGTGGAATCATAAAACCAGCTTTCAGTCGCCACTAAAAATGTTTCTGCAACTGGCATTTGTCTTCTCCGACTGAACCGTTGTGTGTGTGGTTGGTGTGTGTGGTTGGTGTGTGTGTGTGTGTGTTTGTGTGTGTGTGTGTCTAGAGTGTGTGTGTGTGAGGACCATGGCCGAGCAGGGGCCTTGTAATACTACCAGACTGCACATGGTCATGCTTGTCCCACTCACTCAGGATGGAAAGCTATGGTTTGTGCATGTCCAGGCGAGCGTGGATGTGTGTGTGTGTGTGTGTGTGTGTGTGTGTGTGTGTGTGTGTGTGTGTGTGTGTGTGTGTGTGTGTTGGTAGACGACCAAGCAGGTGCTATGACCGGTACGCTTCAGGTACAACAGATTAAACTGAATCACACTGAGTCTTTTCTCTCCAAATATCATTTCCAGACACAAACACCTCAAACCAACCTCTGCTTTGGAGACGGCATCGGCTCAAGGTCAGGTAGCGTTTGCAAATGATTTGTTTTCCTCCAACTCAGCGGCTGAATGGGCGTTTTTTTTTTTAACACCTAGGATGTTGCAAATGAGACAATCACAAGAAAGTATCTGTGCAAGTTAGCATGCTTGTTTCTGACTGTCTTCATAAAAACTCGAACATTCAATCGAGCAACGTTGTTTGCAGGTAGGTGTCTCGATGCGTGCGTTCATGTGCCCACACGCGTATGTGTCTGTGTGTGTCATGTGTGCGTGAGTTTAGTGGGCGTGTGTGTGTGCATGTGTGTGTGTGGTGTAAATCTGCTTTCCCATGACAGATTGTACATCTGAGCAGCAACGGTGGATGCTGGTGGACAGCCTGTACATGTGAGTGTGACCATTTGGCAGTCTGTTCCCTCTCCACTCTCCCTCTCCAAAATTTAGATTTTATTAATGAATATATTACACAACCGTTTTTCCACTTATGTATTTCTTTTATTCTTATTTAAAGAAAATTCTGACAGAGACTTAATGTACGTGACAGATTATTCAAGACACACTATCTCTCTTTTAAACAGTGAACACACAGATATTAGATCTGTAGGAAAGCAGCCCTCCTTGCTGCATAGTTATTCCCCTACTGTTACAGTCCTTTTCATTACAGTGTCATCCATCCTGACAGTACGACAGGCTCCTCTAGCCTCAAGCTAACACTCGTGCAACACTCTACATCACGGTTTTAAATGACGCGACTCCACCCAGAGAGAGTAATTCGTGCTAAGACCGGATTTAAGCCTGTTTAACGCGCTAATGAAAAGTGCTTTATTTATATGTAGCTGGTAGACGGTAATGTTGTGACATCAGGCCCATCTGTGACTCAGTCTAAACCCCTAATGAGAACATTACTGAGCCCCGGGCAAAGAGAGGGAGCGAGAAAGGGGAGAAAAAAGGGAGGGGTGGGGAGAGAGAGAGACAAAAAGGAGGGGTGGGGAGAGAGAAAATGAGAGAGGGAGAGAGAGAGAGAGATGATCGTAAACCTTGTCACCTTTTTTTACTACTACTTGCCCCTACTCCTCCTCCTCCTCTACCCTCTCTTTCCTCCTCCTCCTCCTCCTCCTTCCTGTTCTCCTCCTCTTCCTCTTGCACACCAGGACTCGGAGCAGCGGGGTCTAACTCAATACGCCACGCAGCACAAATCAATCAAAGACAGAGAGAGACAGAATGGGGGATTGAAAGGAAGAAAGGGTGGCGAGTGGAGGCGCATCACATCTTTGGACAGCTTTGTCATGCTCTGTAATCCCTTCCCAGCACCAACACCTTCAAACACACACACACACACACACACACACACACACACACACACACTCCAAAATGCAACCACACAGCAGCCCCTTTTCATCTTTTTCGTTCTTTTGATAATGCACACCAACGCTCATTCGTTCATGACCAAATCCCACACACACACACCTTGCACACGCACGGCTGGAGTATCATATTACGCTTTTGCGAAGACATTAGCTCCCGAGCAGCGGAGGCTCAGGTGGTGAAAAAACATGACCGTTGACTGTCAGCTCAAAAGGCGGTGCTACATACAGACCCCCGATACTGACTCCAGGAATCTTGAAACAACGGTGACATAGATGCACGCTCTTACAAGAGTCATATCCCAAGCTCATCATATGTTTGTAAGAAACAATATGAAGCCAACACACACACACACACACACACACACACACACTCACACACACATCGCGACAACACTTCAAACACCCCACCCAGCCCAGAGGGAGCTGAATATTCATCCAGTAGTGAGCCGGGGGGCAATAGACCAACTCTCAAGGCTTTGCGTGGTCATGCATGCATAAACAGCCTTAATAGACACACACACACACACACACACACACACACACACACACACACACACACACACACACACACACACAGCTTTGTAATACATACACGCAAATACAATGACATACAACCAGTGGGACATTCAGCCTCTTTTGCTTCTTTTCTTCTATAAATGATAAATGTCCATTGCCTTCTGTTCCCTAAAACCATGTTGTCTCATTTCTGTCATGGCCGTGGATGTGACCAGGGACATAAAACAAGTGGAAGAAAAAAAAAATCAAGAAGACAGTGATTTCCCACCAGAAATGAATGAGCTGCGTGAGTCGCATACTGAAAAATTGAATCCCTGAAAAAATCACATCCCTGATTATTCGCTCTCTCTACTCCACAGGTCCTCCACCCCCCCCAGCACACAGACAGATATACTTACACTACACATCACATATCTCCTCATCCCTCTATCTATCTTTTTCTCCTCTGTCGCTACAACTACCAGGGATGTGATCGGGAACACAAAAAAACATTAAACACAAAAAAATTCCATTAAAAAAAAAAGAATGAAAAATGAACTCAAATCGTGAAACTACCTGACAACACCCATCCTCGCAGTCCTGACTCCCTCCACGTCCCTGTCCCTCTGACCCAGTCAGTCTCATCACACACAGCTTCACACTCTTCGCCCCCTCCCAATTAACTATCTCCTACAATGTCCTACAATATTCTTCCCCCGTCCATCCCTTTCGCTGTCCCTGTCCCCTTCTTTCTTCATCCCAATCTTCCCTCTCCTCCAAAATGTCCTCATCCATCTCTCTCCTCTCCAATCTATAAATCACATCCATCCCTCCCTCCTTAACCCCCGTGTCCCCATTCATTCCTCTCCCACTACCCCTATCCCTCTCTCCTCTCCATGCCTCTTTCTCCCCATCTCCCCAGTGTGTGTGTGTGTGTGTGTGTGTGTGTGTGTGTGCCTGTACACTGACCTGCCCTTCTGGCATGCAGAGCAGAGCCAGGCTTTGTCCCTCTTGCTGTAGGTGCGGCAGGTCTTGCAGACGTTGTACCGGCAGTCCAGGCACTGGCGCTTCGGGTTGAGCAGGAAGGTGAAGGGCGCGCAGCAGCGGATGCAGCAGTGCTCGTTGAATCGGTGCTGCTTGGAGAGGATGGAGCATCTGCTGCCTTCCTCCGCCAGCTCCTGCTTCATCTCACTGAACCCGAGAGAGAGAGAGAGAGAGAGAGGGGGAGGAGAGAGAGAGCGAGAGGAGGGGGGGGGGGGAGCAGAGAGAGAGGGAGAGTGCAGTGAGCGTCTGGTCGAGAGGTGGAATGTGAAAACGGCGGAGGGACGGCGATGCGGAATAATTGGAGATGCTGTTACAAGTGAAAAATTAAAAGAGGGATAATAAAACACGTGGGGGGGTTGGGGAGGGAAGTGGGCACGGGGGGGGGGGGGGGGGGGAAACACACTCCCCCCCCGCTCGCTCCCTCTTACACCGATTCTCTGGAATTAACGTGACGGCTGACATTTCAGTTTCGGAGAACCTGTCATTCCTGGTTTTGCCCACATCAGAGAGCAGGACACGCGGGCCTTCTGCAACCTCTAACGACAAACCACAGCAGCTCTGTTCACAACCGCACAGATGGCGTTATGAGGATGAGGATGATGATGATGATGATGGACGATGGCGATGGTGATGATGAATTGGCGTCAGACGAAACAGCACTAAAGTTGAAGGTCACCTGGCGGAGATATCTTATTGTCAACACACACACACACACACACACACATAGTAGACTGCTAGTGTTGAGAAATACACAGTGTAAATGATGAGCCTATATAGTCCTATTAGAGAGCAATTAAACATACTGGGGCTAAAACTACACTAACGAGGAGGCAGCACAACCCCTCAGACAACAGTTCGGACTAGTGAACTATTCAGATCTTTCACTGAAATACTTCACCAAAGCTACGTCGATGCACATTCCACACAGAGAAACCAGCAAATTGCAAACGACTAACTGTGTATTATATAAATGTTTCCGGTTATTGTGTCCATTGAGTTAACGAATCATTAACACTGATAAATCAAGGTTGTAATATAAAGGGTAATACAGGTTGTTAAAGGTGGCTTGGCTATCAGAGGCCACTGCTCTACAGTACTGTTGACATAAATGATGTACATGAGCTGCAGCTCTGTGGGATTTGCGCTGACTGAGCAAAGCACCATGAGGCTACAATAAATTATGTAATGGTTTTGCCTTCATTTGCTGTACCGGTCATAGTGCATATTGCACTGACAGATATCAGGGTGGAAGAGAGTTCAAGTAACACATTTATCCATATTACGCTGCACACACACTGTTACGTAGTAGTTGTCGTTATGGGTAAATGGAGGTTGAAATGCAGAGACTGAGCTGGTCCTGGGAAGGTAGTGAGTTCAGCTCATATGATCAGAGAGTAAATTATTGAAGCGTCTCCTCTCCACTCCACACTGCACAGAGGCTACAGCCCACACTGCTGCCACTGATCCCACGGACACACACACACACACACGTACACAACATGTACAGGACGTGCTCACAGTGCACAACACAACAAACATACACACACACACAACACATGTGCAAGAACATACAGACACTCCTTTACTGTATGTCTGTACACACATGAAAACGTGTACATGCTACAAAATCCCTCCCCCTCTCAAACACCAAACCAGCAGGGAGATATTGAAATCATATACAACAAATGAAGTGTATAGCAAAACAGCCTGCTGAATGCAGCATATTCTAAATTTACTGTGTGTATATATATATATATATATATGTGTGTGTGTGTGTGTGTGTGTGTGTGTGGCCAGTGGGGGCATTGCAAACTACAGTTTCCCTAAGTTATTAACGCTGCTCTTCCAGCAGATCCCCAGCAGCCTCGCTGATTGCTTTTCCTATGCATCATTAGCCAGGATATTAACAAGATGAACAAAATGTAGACTGTGCGTGTATGTGTGTGTGTGTGTGTGTGTGTGTGTGTGTGTGTGTGTGTGTGTGTGGATGGGGTGGGGGTGGGGGTGGGGGTGGAGGGACATGTATGCAGACTGACGCAAACACACAGATGATCAAAAGAGCCATTTGCCCTCTGTCAAACAGAGGTTCGTCGTCGTGCAAGGTCAAGGCGTACTGTCGGGGGAAATGGGGGCACCGATGAAATGAAAAGAGCCTCTCATCAATATCTGGTCCCAATAAACAAAACATATATCAAATAAAAAGCAGAAGAAAAATTAAAATCTTTAGTGGAATGTCATCACAATATCTGGAAGATGTCATTGCTCAGTGTTAATTTCCTTCCATCAGAAACATTTAGATCGATGATGATCAGGGTCTATTTTGTGAACAGCCCAGTTGGATGATAGCTGGCTCGGTGCAGCCAGGCAGACGTGCACATATACCCAACGACAGGGAGGCTTGTTATGCCCGGCGCGTCCCCTTGCATTAGCTCACTTCTCTGTTAATAAGGCGTCAGAAACACAGTCTCTCAGTGACAGTTTGTCCCCGTGCTCCTACGCCAGCCATGGCTGTGGGAACATGTGGGCTATCCAGCGAGGTCACGAGCAACATTACTAGTCATTCTTTACTAAAAAACAAATACCTGTTAGCATTAGATGAGTTGTATAAAAGGATTTTTTTAAATGAAGGCTATTAATTCTTACCATTTTACAGTCATGAAAAAAATGATTTGGTTCAGTGATGTTTGGAAAATGATTAGTTTGATTGGGAATGGGAAGTTGGTCTCATGTGCATCAGCCCGGCTAGCTCAGTCGGTAGAGCATGAGACTCTTAATCTCAGGGTCGTGCGTTCGAGCCCCACGTTGGGCGCACACTTTTGATTCATTATGGCGCAGTGCTTGCACTGCTGCCATCGAAGAGGCAACACCAGCCTGGTGTTAGCTCCTACTGAGTGATGCATATTTCATTTAATACCCAAGTTAACCTCATTCACATTCACACTGGAATCTTAAAGTCAAACTGAAAGTAATTATTCAATAAGGATTCCTTTTCCATTGAATAAGTCTAATTATTGAATAGACCAGTGCAAGTCTGTTACAATACATTGGTAATTGTCAACTGGGCTGCATGTGACCACTTGACCACGTTCGCCCCCTAACCCATCAATTTCTTTGCAACCTCTGTGCAGTAAAAAAAGTGGCGGGTCCTGAAATTTATTTGACCCCAAACTTGTGAACATCCAATAACAAATATACATCGAGACAAGAATAGTCATCAAATTTAACTTCACCCCAACTCTCCGTAACGGCCTGTCGGGCTCCCTTAGTGCCGGTTGTTAGGTGACAGAGAGGTGAACTAAGGACTATGAGGAAATGCAGATAAATGACGACACTACCCGTCAGTTGTCGCTCCCTTTTGCTCTGAAATGCACCACAAGAGAATTTGTTGTGACTTGCGATGAATTTCGGACAAAGAGTCATTTCTACAGCCCAAATCGTGAAGATAACCACAGCATTGGATCAGACAAGCATGAGTCCCACTACGATGTGAATGCCACAACAACCCAGTTTTTTTGTAATGGGATGTAACATGTTTGTGATGTTAAAATGATCTACAGTAGCTGGCTCTGGACCAGTTCAAAACAAAGAAAGTTCTGTGGCCGCTGGAAGTTGCAAAAAGTCGGCTACTGCAGGATATTAAACTATTGATTATGGAGATCAGTGACTGCAGTGTACTGGTCATGGGTACAAAGGCTGTACGAAGGGGCCAGAGCACACACAGCTGCATGCTAGCTCAGTTCTGTAGTAGCAGTACAATGATAAACGGTGTATTTATGACAACTTGTCACTCCTGGCAAATATTTGTGTTGAAGATCTATTAGCTTTCTCTCTCTCTCCCTTGTCCTTCTTTCTCACTCTCTCTCTCTGTCTGCTGGCGATCTATTAAGCTAAATTACATTTCTGAACCTCTCTCCCTTTTCCTCCTCTCTGCCTCTCTCCCCACCTCCCTCTCTTTATTCCTCCCTCCCTCTCCCGACTCTGCCTGCCTCTGTCTCTCTCAACAGAGTTACAGGATGTATCTCAGGGCTGAAGGTTCCCAGTGAGGTGAACAGGATCGAAGGTCTTGCTGTGCAGCTTGACCACTGCAGCTCCTTTACATGATGGATCCCCCTCTCAACAGCTGTTCTCCTGCTCAACACAGTGGTAAGAGGTGTACTTCTCAGACTCATGGACTTCTTCCAACACGCAATTAAATAGCAATGAGATATCCAGTGATCCAATTCATCTGGGTGCAATACAATTACTATTGTGATCGAAGAACAAGGTGTAATTCTAAAGTAATCACTGTATTAATTAGTATTTATTTATTTCATTTTTGAGTTTGAGTGTGTACTTTTATTATTACATGTATCAACACAATGTCAGAACAGACACAATATCATCTTTATAACTATGTGATATATGATATGATATGATAGACCGTTACGGTGCCAGTCAGAGTGGCACGCTCTGTATCCAATCAGTGCAGAGCATAGTGATCAATCTCCGTGCACCAATCAGGTAGCTCTCTGTTCTAGCCCCCGCCTCCCCTTTGGTTGCAAATCTTGGATCTGTCTTGCAAATCCTGGTCCACACGCTTGCAGATCTTTTTGTCAGTGTTTGAGCGATGAAACACTGACAAAGGTCGGCGCAAAATTGACGTTTGTGTAAAAGCGTCACTGAAAAGAGAGTTTTGTGATTCTCTTGCTCAGATTCTGTTTCACTTTTGTAAATAGTTCTTTGCAAATACAAATTTATTTTTCTTGCTCAAATTGTTTTTTTTTCGCTTTTGCAAATCATGAGTTACACTTCTGAAAATAATTCTTTGCAAACACAAATTCATTTTTCTTGCTCACATCATCCATTTTCCGTGCTCAAACATCATGGCAGGGAAATACCTTCATAAAATACACACAAAACGCTGTGGCCCCTTTTCCACCAGTGGAGTAGTTACAGTAGAAAACAACAGCTTTTGTATGTTATGACACTTGTAGCACATCATACTAGCATATTAGATTACTACCCATGTGATGCATGAATGCACTCATTCAAATACTGCATACTGCCATGCACCCCCCTAGTTCCTGACTACAGAGGGCAGCGCTATCCATGCATAGAGAATGGCACTGAATTATTGAGTAAACAGTATTGGCATAACTCATTTAAGCACCACACTGTGTTGTTAAAGTTTACAGTTGTTTACCCTGCACATGGTTTATTCATCATGTTAGTGACATGTGTTCAGATACACAACAGTAAACAAGCTCAGATATACAGTACAGGCTTGTGCATAGTGGATACACATGTATGTCCTCGTGTTTGTGTGTATTTGTGTGTCTGTCTGTGTGTTGATGATACACCTGTGCCTATGCCTGTGTGTGTTAGTCTGTAAACGTGGGTGCTAACTGCCACAAATTGCCATAATCTGCAATTAAGAGAGCAAGAGAGAAAGAGAGACAGATACAGAGAGGCATGTTAGAATGATGTTAACCTGGGGTTAGTGTAGCAGAGGAGAAGGTCCTGGCGAGAGAGAGAGAGAGAGAGAGAGAGAGAGAGAGAGAGAGAGAGAGAGAGAGAGCACAACATATCACAAGTCTTTGATCAGTCCTTTGATCAGTCCGCTGCAGTGGACCGGTATCTACTGAGCACCACTACACCACTGGCCCAGTGAACCCACAGAGCCTGGTGGAGAGGGGTGGGCAAGGTGTGTGTGTGTGTGTGTGTGTGTGTGTATTCATCTGAGTCAATGTGTTTTTTGCGTGTATAACTTGCAAAATGCACTTTGTAATTGTGAATTGATTTTAATGTTTTTCCAAGTGCTCAAGGTGATTTCAATTGAAAGTGGGCAATTTAGAGTGTGGAAAACAGACTCTCCTGCTTGTGTGTGTGTGTGTGTGTGTGTGTGTGTGTGTGTGTGTGTGTGTGTGTGTGTGTGTGTGTGTGTGTGTGCGCACTGCAGGTGTTTAGGATCACTCAGTCTATTATTGTGTAGCAGGAGAGGACATGCTCTGATGAAATATCTCTGTATGGATCCTTTCCTGCAGTTATCTGGCCTGCAGTGGCATTATTAACATTGTGTGTGTGTGTGTGAGTGTGTGTGTGTGTGTGTGTGTGTGTGTGTGTGTGTGTGTGTGTGTGTGTTGGAGTAGCTATGAGCACAGCGGAAATGATGGTTCAATCAAAGCCCAAAATTTGCATTTGGACCCCAACCGGTGAATCTGAGCTCATTCAACTTGAATGTCAGCTCCAAGGGAGAGCAGGGCGGACTACACTTGAAGATCTCAACCCTCTTTCTCCTCTGCAATGCAGTGGCAGACAGGCACGTGGGCCATAAATTTAGAGGTAGTGGGTTATTGGCGCTGGTCTATTGGGGTTGCCTGCAAGCTGTTGATTAAAGTGCAGGTGTATAGGCAGGCCGGTGAGCAGACAGGGATGACATCGCACAGCTCGTTTGGAGCCTGCTGGGGGACCGGGGGACATCTCTCCCACCCAGATCTGGGTCAAAACAAATTTGCAAATGCTTAGTTGTTGCAAAGACATTTCTTTCAACCTTCTAAGTGTCAGATGGTTTCCCACTCAAGACAATCTAATAAGAGCCACACAATTTAGACAATCACAGGACAATATTTTAGTTCATTTAGTTCATTTAGTTTACTTCCTCTGTGAGCATCTGGTACTGCACAGAGGTTAAATCAAATGCTAAGAATCATCGACTAAACCCGACAACTCAATAGCCGTCTAATCAACTAAGAGCGGGCAGCACTGAGACATTTGATAGACAGGCACAGGAAGGCTAAACTGATACAACAGTTGTAATCGCTCAAGGCATTTTGTATTGCCTCCAGAAAGAGATTGGAAACCCGTCTCACCAGTTTCTCCGGCGAGCCGGTCTGTGCTGAAGTCACTTTCACACTGCACCGTGCATTTGACTTGACTGCAACTGTGCATTAGCAATTCTGCCCTGAGAGGTTTGATAAACAGTGACTCCGATCGGTTCCAGAAAATCAGCATAACTAGATCTCAGATGGAGGAAGAGGAGAGGTTGGCGATTCGGCCAAACAGGTAATTTCCTCCGACCGATGGAAAACCAAAGGCTGAAAAGATGGAGAGATGTAATCAGCACAGTGTGTCATCTTCCTCCAAACACTCCCGGTTGACATCTGGATGACTCCTCCATTAACTCAGTCCACTCTAAACACAGCAGGGGTCCAGCGTTGCCCTTGTCATTTTACTGAAGCAGTGGTGTTTAGGGGTCATTTCTATTTATTTATTTTTATTTAAGCTACATTTAACCAAGAGGTCCCACTGAGACGATAGATCTCTTTTTCAGGGGCCAAGAAAGTAGCATCTTCACATACACAATGTCAGCAAAAAAATAAATAAATCAAAATCACATTAAAGCTAACTGCAAGTCTGCAAGGTGGTAGGCAGAAACAGAGAGAATTTCCCTTCAGGAATCAGTAGAGTATCACAGAAACTTGTTTCAAATTGAAATCATTTTGCAATACATGAAAGGTCTTTTGCCTATTCACTTTAGACCTGAGGGACGTACAGCGAAAATAATTCCTTTGACTGTAAAAACTAATTTGCACCAAGTATAAGAGTCTGAATAATACGGAAGCAGACACAGAAAGGCGTTACAGATTAATGTGGGCCAAAGGGTAAAAGTACACGTGCACAAGGCAGGCCAATAAACCTGAGCATACAAGGTACAATGAGTGAGAGCTTTACAGTCAATAATAAACATCAATGCCGCGTGATATACTGTGTTGAAGGAGCGGCAGCATTGGAAGGAGACATATATAAAATATAATCTATATATATAATATATATAAGCCCTAACATAGAGTAAATAACTGTTCCTGGTTCTGTTCTGGACCTAGGTTTGGTTCTGGTGCAGATTTTAGAGCTGAAATGTTCTTATATGGTTTTAAACATAGAGCCTGACGTCTGATTTATACAGCATACATTTTTTATTATAGTCATTTTTCTTTATCAGTGTCCCTGCTGTGTTGTTGTGGCAGCTTATTCATCCACTGCATGAATAAAAAGGAAACACCCGCTCTCCTTCCTCTCCTTCCTCTCCTTCCTCTCTCTCATCTTCAGCATCTATTGAATAATAGGCATTGAAGTTTTGCTTAATGTGTATCTCTTCTCTCTCTTGTAGCCCACCTGTATCTCGTTGTGCTGCTACTGACTTAGAAGCTCAAGGTGACCACAGCAAGGACAACGTGATGTAGTTCTCTCTCTCATGTGGATTTCCTGACACCATGCTGCGGTGAGGCAGGTAACCTGGGAATGGACTGGGAGAGATTGTTCAGCTCACCTCATATGCCCAAGAGGACACACACACACACACACACACACACACACACACACACGCGCACACACACACACACACAGGACCAGCAGCCACTCTGACATTTAGAGAGAACAGAATACTTCTGGGAATTATTCTCAGCTCTGACAGAATGAATGATTGAGTGTCTGTGTGTGTGTCTGTGTGTGTGTGTGTGTGTGTGTGTGTGTGTGTGTGTGTGTGTCTGAGGTGGGTGGGGGGGGGTGACATGGTGATATGCATTGATGTCCTTGGTGTTTCAGTTGGTGCGGTCCTGTGTGGTGTGTTGCTGTGTGTGTGTGTGTGTGTGTGTGTGTGAGAGAGAGAAAGAGCAAACAATAGCATCTGCGTGCATGTGCATAAATGTGTGTGTGTTCATGTGTGTATGTGTACGCATGCACACGTACTGTATATGTTTGCATTTATGTGTGTGTGTGTGTGTCCAGTATACACTTATGGTCAGTATGTGTGCAAGAGAACAGAGCCATAAGACTAGTAACTGGTGTGAGAGTCTCCGTGACAACCCCCCCCCCCCTCCCCCCTCGGTGAAATATTCCACAAGGACTCTTTTTCCCAGCCATCACTAAGCATGCATAAAGACCTGCTCCATCTCTTCACATACATCACATCTACCCTTCAGGCTTTCCAGCCCGTTGAGCTAAGTGGCATATTAGTAAACAGTCCCAGAAAAAAAGACACATGTGCGTGCATGCATGTATGTATGGATGAACTCCTACAAACACACACACACACACACACACACACACACACATTCACAAAGATGCATGGATACATAGATGATGTTCCGTGACTGATGGCCGTGTCCCTATAGGAGGCCACTGAAGCACAGTGCATGTCATTACCCTTACACACACAGGGAAACACTGAGAGGAGAGAAGGAAGAGGAAAATGAAGGAGTATCCATGAGAAAAAAAAATGGATGGATGATTTAATTCAGATGTCACTCAGAGTGTTTGGCATATTGCTGCACCGTGCCTAAATATACTAGAAACACCACATTTAACCTGTTGAAAAACATTGCTGGTTTATACACACGCTGATAACTATACAGGATGATATGAATCAATTCCATTAGTATAAAGCTAATTCAATTAACGTGAACGACGCTGCCTTGACTCGCAATCAGTTCTAAGTACACGCAGCAATAGACTCGTTAAAGCAAAGTGTTAATATTGACAGGGGCAGATTCATTTTTAATGATGGGTTTACCCACGGCGTCACAGAAAAGTCACAGCAATTATTGAAGGCTATATGCAGCAGAGGAACTGATTATAAGCTTCCAGGTCTTCTTCAGCTTGACGCTTAACTCTCTCCATTCTCCTTTCATCTTCCTCCTTTGTTCTCAAATCCCTACACTTCCTCCAGCCACTTTCTTCCTCTCTCTTCTACCCCTCTGCACGTCTTCTTCAGCGCTGGTCTCTGATTGTCCCCTGTTTAACCTGTGAACCATCAACCTTCCTCCGCCTCTCAAGTCTGTCTTCCCCATGTTTCCCCATCTCCCCCCTCTCTCTCCCCAACATGTCCCCCCTCCACCTCCACCTTGAGTGCATCCATTTTTAGCATGCGTGGCTCCATTGGGAAACAAAACAAACCCCTATCCCTGGCAGGGTAAGTGCCATGCTCTACCCATGGAGCTGTATACAGCACCACTCTCTACCCTCTCTCTCCATCTCCCCTCTCTCTCTCTCTCTCTCTCTCTCTCTCTCTCTCTCTCCCCCTTCTCCCCTCCGTGAACTCCAGACTACAATGAGGCCTCAGGGCACTGGGGAGAGTTCTCACTGAGCCAACTTTGGCCGATGCCGATTATCTAACGGGCCAATAATGAGCCCTCTCTTTGGGAAACAATCCAAGTAAAATGTGTGCACCGCTGATAACGTTTTCCAATCAGAAAAGCTTGCCCGCATGGCAACTATACGAGAAAATGAGAGTCGGAGAGACAGAGAGAGATAGGAAAGGAGAAAAAAATAGTTTAGAGTGTTTACTGAAAACGCAGCTAGGTGCTGAGATAATTTAGCAGCAAATTAATTCAATTTTATGTTCTGGTATTATTTTTCTGAAACCACATTTCTCATTATTGACTGATTCAATTCAAAGAAAAGCAGGCCTATTTACTTTCCCCATGCCTTCTCTGCAATGGACACAATCCGTTTCCCAGAAATTGAATCAGGGACAGTCAAGGACGTTTCCTCTTCACCCGTGGCAAAGGTCAGAGTGTCATACATAACAGTGATGTGCTGTCACTGTGTCAAGAGACAAGCAAGGCCAGATACGACTGGACATCGCAACAGCCATCTAAGACAAGACAGGGTTCAAAATGTTGAATGACTGAACACAGTCACTCAGAACTCAGTCAGATATCCACATAACTTTTTGGGTGTGAATACACAGTACCTTCTTCCATCTCCTAAATTGCTCTCCACAAAGATGTCCTCCTATCTTTTCCTCTCCCTTTCCTTCCCTGCACATCATCTCTCCATCTGAGATTAGTAATTTTAGCCATACAAGCCCTGCCACAGTAGCAGGCTCAGCTGTTTCTTTACTTTGCTGAATAGGCTAATCTCTTTTCACAAAGGAAAAGTAAAGCCAACATACCAAGAATGCCACTTAACTTTCAACCACACTGACAGAAGGAGGGGGGGGGGGGGGGGCTTACTGAGGAAGGCAGCTTTCGAGTGGCTGTGGACACACACTCCTAAAACCAATCCCAGCATCCAGGAGAAGTTCACTGTTTGCAGTATATGGAGGAGTCAATCTGTTGTTACACGGCAACTAGGGAGTAATGACACAGCCTGCAATGTGCTACAGCAGTCTGACCTCATAGAGTGAGTCACCTTCATGTGCTCTCTCAACAGGGACCACTTTTGATATGACCCTGATCTGCAAAATGATCTTCTTTTGAGGAATTTAGAAGTGCAAATCTATTTTCAGTTTTCAACTATACATTTATGATACAATAGGTTTTGAAATGGTTTCCTAACACACAGGCTCTTGAAATCTTCTCAACCCGTGTCATCACCAAGTGGTCCTTCACAATGGTGATACTAGCTGTAAATGCAGTGTGTGCTGATGTACTAGCCTGGTGATGTTTATACATGTTATGTGGATACAGTGATGTGGAGCTCCACTGTGAGAAGGTGTGCCGCTGTATATTAAGAGGAGGGCCTGGGAAAGCCGCCAGGGAGCGAGTGGCTATTTTCTGCGGCAACAAAGACAGAGAACTACAGAGGAACATCGTTCACTGTATTCCCCTGTGATGAGAGGAGAGCTGCATGCAGGGGAAATAAAGAGGAATAAAAAAGACATAAAGAAAGAAATAATTAAGGCCAGAGCAGGCAGAAGGGAGGAGGGAGATATTTGGGAGATGTCAATTCAGTTACTGGGATGGGGGTTTGGCTGTGGGGGCCCCCGGGTCCTCGTCCTGGCCAGGGACTCCTGAACCTAATTGGACACTATGACAGCTTGACTGGCAGCCATACTGCACCTACTCTACCTTAGTGTACAGCTTGTCTGTGTGTGTGTGTGTGTGTGTGTGTGTGTGTGTGTGTGTGTGTGTGTGTGTGTGTGTGTGTGTGTTGATGGCAGGCAGCATTCTCTGTGTGGATCTCAGTTGACAGATTTGACACTCATTGGCATATTACACCACAATCCACCATGTGTCCACCCACTCAGACGCACACACACACACCCAGACGAACACAAACAGACAGACACACACACACACACACACACACACACACACACAAACACACACACACACACATATTCACACAAATGTCGCTCAGAGAAACACTACCCTGACTCTTCCTCTTCAACAAACACTACCCTGACTCTTCCTCTTCAACAAACACTACCCTGACTCTTCCTCTTCAACAAACACTACCCTGACTCTTCCTCTTCAACAAACACTACCCTGACTCTTCCTCTTCTAGAAACACTACCCTGACCCTTCCTCTTCAACAAACACTACCCTGACCCTTCCTCTTCTAGAAACACTACCCTGACCCTTCCTCTTCAACAAACACTACCCTGACCCTTCCTCTTCATGAAACACTACCCTGACCCTTCCTCTTAGCACTTGCTTATTTGTCTTCACTTATTTGTCTCATTTGTGTAAATAAAAGTAGGTAGATAACTTATTGCACTTTTACCTCAGCACTAGTTCTGCTCTTAGTTGCTTGTTTAGGAAGGAAATGCACTTAAGATTTCTGGTGACTAGTAGTTCTCTTGCCTACCTTCGTTGAATGCACTTATTGTAAGTCGCTTTGGATAAAAGCCGTCTGCTAGATGACTGTAATGTAATGTAATGTAATGTAATGCATACATAAACATAGACATGCACAGGTACACAAACCTCAGATCAATCAGTTAGGGCTGGCCCCTACAACACACACACACACACACACACACACACACACACACACACACAGCTCCAGTGTGACTGATAGATGCATGCAAGTGAGCTTCATTTTCAGGTCCTGTAAAGGCAGCTTCTGTCAGCCAGTGGTGATTTGGGGAAAAAGGAGGCAAAATGTGGTATTGAATTTAGAAAACAAGCTATTGATTGCAGGCTGAGAAGCGAGGCTGTTTGTAACTGCACAGCGGTGGCTTGGATTTGAGCACTGAACTGAATGCTAATGAAGGGAAGCAGCTAGCTTCACATTTAATTAGTTCAAAGTGCATTTTACATGAGTATACTGCAGTAAATTAAGCAATGACAGACTAATAAGAAAGGAGGAGAAAAGGAAAGAAAGGAAGAAAGAAAGAAAGAAAGAAAGAAAGAAAGGAAGAAAAAAGAAAGAAAGGAGTTAATAAATAATAAATAACTACTGACTCTGATCCATCATGTCCCACTGGTCTGGCCCTACATGACTGTTTGCTGATGGATCCATGCTGTTAACACACAATGAGGCCTAATGCACTTCCCACGGCTGACAGACATGCATATTGGCTTTATGATAATACAGTGCAGGTGGCAAATCGATAGAGTCAACACGATAAAGCCACTCGCATTGTGTCTCTCAGTGCACGTCAGACAATATGAGCTCGCTGTAAGCCATTCACACCCGCAGAGCGTAGTTGGCACGACTCAAAAGGGAATATAAAAAGACTTGTTTCCATCCTTGCTACAATCCCATCTATCCTCTCCAGGAAGAAACTAAACAAACAGATGCCTGGTTGTGTTTCGGCTCTGTCGATCACACCCCGACTGCACCCCGGGCACACCCTGCAATCAAACACCGATATGCACACACACACACACACAGACATAGATAACCCCTCAGGACATCGTGACCCTATTTCATTGCATCCACTTCAAAAGGACAGTTTGCTAATATGTGTTTCTGTAGTCATTCTGTGTGTTCATGAATTGCCTGTAAGCTTTTATGTATAACAAAGCCCCGGAGTACTGAGAGAAATGTACGACGGCTGCTGTGAGCTGCAGTGGACTCTGTCATGTTCCAGCATCCTTGGATAACCCAATAGAGCAACTCACAAACACAATTACCTCAGCCTCCCATCAACACACACACACACTCCCCCCCCCCCCACACACACACACACACACACACCACAAACCACACACACATAAAGGCATATTTATGACATCTGGACAGCTTACGCCATGTGGAGCCCAGACCACACTGTGGACGTTTGTGTCCTTTCAAGCGCCACACTTTCATCTCCGGAGTGGTTATTATTTCCCGAGGCGCTTTCACCGATAAAAAGGTTTTTTTCTTCATCTTAGATACACAAAAATGTACACAGCATATGCTCACATGCACGCAAACAATCCCACCAGCTGACAGAGCGATAGCAGGGAAAAGCTTAATGGAGAAAATCACATTGCTCTACTACGACGCCCTTGCTCTGGTCACCTTGGGATTCTTGTAGCAGAGGAATGCGATGGAGAGAGAGAGAGAGAGAGAGAGAGAGAGGGGGGGGTGGGGGGTGGGGGGAGGGGTATTTGTCACAGCCAGGCATTGTGAGGCCGGGGTTGGATGACCTGGGTGATCGCTGCTACATTACAACATTACACTAACTCACTGATTTCCCCTCAAAGTGTGGCGAGTCCCGGAAGACATAAAGAAAGAAACAAACATGCACATGAATACACAGACAAACACAGACAGGCATACACACCCTAGCATGCACATCACACATGGGCACGCACACAAGCACACTGCGCGCGTACACACGCTAAGCACCGGCAGCAGCTACAAGCCACGTAGAATAATAATGATATTGCATTCAGCTGAAGGGAAAAATGGCTCATCCATTACAAGACGGGCAGGGCAGTCAGGAAGCCGTTTCTCATGGCAGTCAGCTTTGGAGGGAAAATGTCTCACAGCATAATAGCAAAAATGGCCTGTCAGATTATAGACCAAACCGTATTTGCATACCAATGCATGGTAGGAAATACAGTTTGTGTGTGTGTGTGTGTGTGTCTATAGGTGCCAAGTGTATGTGTGTATAGATGAGCACCATCATGGCCATGTAATGTATTCATTCTCAGGCTATCCGAGGTAAAGAACACAATGTTTCCGTCGTCATTGCAGGGCTTTCAAGATACAATGGGAAGTAGGATAGCCCTCTCTAACAAGCCCCAGTGGAACCTTCCAGAAGAATACACTCGCCCATCACTCCTCCCTACTTCAATGTCAGCTTTGCATCCTTTTGAAGTGCTGGGTCGAATTTGTAAAAGTTGACCTTACCATCTACCGCAAATGAGTTTGTTTTCAAAGGCTTGAATGTGAATGCATTAATGTTGAGTCGTGACCTTTGGGCATCAGACAAAAGTTCAATTCTGAATAATTTGACGGTATAGAGGAAAATTGGATGGCATGCGTCATACATGCTGGAATTGAACGCGCGACATCACAAGGACGCGATCCGCGTCTAAGGCTGCTGAGGCGCTTGGACGCCGCTGGCCAGTCAACTCTTCAATAACTCAGTTTAATGAAGTAACAAACCCTAGTGACAGCGATGACAGTGACTTACACAGCCCTGCCACTCAACCCATTTCCTCCCATTGGTAACCAGACATTGACTTATAGGTCATGTCGTATGGCCTTAGGTGCAGAGAGGGACGGCTCCTTGTACATTAGCGACCTCTGTGTGTGGAAGTGTGTGTGTTTTGCAGCATGGTGGAAGAGGAAGATCCACCACTGGTATCACAGAGTCAACACACTGCCACACCTACACACACACACACACACACACACACAGAAACAGGTTTTATTGCATTTTTAACCCATTTAGGGTGTAATTTGTATTACATTTTGACGAGTTATCAGTTGCTACACACACGTACTCACTCCATTCATTCATACAATAATAATGAGGCAATTTCTCTCTTTCTCTCACGCACACTTACACACTCCGATAACAGGTCTAAAACAAGGCACTGTGATGTGTCGCGTCGCACTCAGTCGAGACCAAACACACACCGGCGGATCAGAAACCCGACAGGCAGTCTAGTGATGCGTGCAAAGGCACGCTGTGTGTTTCATTCACCATCAACCTTCATAACCCCAACGCTCAACCCAACAGACAGATGGAAGCCACTTATCTCTGCATCTGATAGTACTCAGCTGTCTCCCAGGGCTAAGGGGGCACGTTCAAGAAGGGCAAAATAACACTAAGTGGTTGCGAACTGTAGTGCACAGTTTTTTCCTCCTTTTATCGATCACAACGGAGGAAAGCGTAGCACATGCAAGAACAGCAAAATGAAAGCAAGTTGTTATTAACCCCTGAGAGAAAACACTGAAACATAGCATGGGAGTAATATTTTTAAATTTTGCTTGTGCAACATTACAAGTTAATTAACCCTCTGAACCTCAAGCGATTTCTGAGCATTTTTGTTTCCTTTTCAACTTTTTACTTACTGTGGACTCATTTTTCACTGCAGTATATAAGTCCTGCATCCCTATGGAATCAGAAGTATGGCTACAAGAAATGTGAATCAAAAATGTCTTTTTGTGCAGTATAAAACAGCTATAATTCAATATATCATAAAGAAAGAAAAAACGGAAACTGAATTTCTTTGAAAATCTATTTTACAAAAAAGAAAAACAACAGAATCTCCATAAAAAATACTTTTCTCAGTGTCAACATGACATGAGGTCTCCACATTCTTTATATACTAAGATATTTACGTATTTACAACTGCTACAGGCGTTTTCAAGTATCTTGTATCTATCAGGTATACAAAGTTACCAAGTAATCAAGTATTTTGATCTCATTTATTTTTCCTGATGCAACCCATACCGCAACAGGAAGCATTCAGCAATCTCCAGTTGTGCGAAAGTACACAGAATTATTTTTCCAGGATCTAGCTGTGACAGATGGTTTCATTTTGGCAATTAGTTTTACATAACACATGTAAAATAAGATGTCTGTAGGGTTAAGAAGCAACTCTCATTTACAACAAGGGCCTAGACCACATGAAAAATACAACAAAACTAAAAGAAACAGAAAACAGCATTCAATTTAGGAAGACAATAATTCTTATGCACACAACAATTTGCTGTTTGCTGTTTGAAAAATATCAAAACCAGAACAGAATGATCAAACAAAGCTGAGACAACAACAGCAATGAAAAAAAAAAAAAAGAAATCATACAAATACCAAAAGCTCTTAGTAACTTCAAACAGTGTTTATCCAGCCTAGCCAAATGATCCAACTGTGCTCAAACATGACCTTCCAAAGAGACACAGCGCTGTGAAGACAGAGCCTTTAAAGTTCATCATGACCCAGTCTCAGAGGGGGAACGCTTTTCATAAAACAGACAGAAACAAAGAGCAGGCCTATTTATCTACTAGCACTCTTTAATGAGTCTAAATTCATTAAAAACTGTTGGGGGAGGAGGCGTGGGGGGGGACTGCTTTTGTTGTGTGTTGCAGCTTAATTATTCCTCAGGGGAACGAAGACAGTTCCAGAGAAACAGAAAGTTTGGGGTTTAGCAGCTTTACCAGCCTCTCTTGGTCCCTGGTAGTGCTACAAAAATCTACAGTCTGTTGGCAGACAACCAAACACACAAAAGCTGATTTGGCTAACATCATGACTTTCAAACAACAACATAAAAAAAGTTTCATTTAAAACTGGTTCACAGAAACACGTGCGCCAGTGCTTTTCATGTGCTCGGGGGCGGATGGCTGGCTGGGCTACTATTGGAGCGGCATAGAGCAACAATAAATATCCACACGCTCACAGGTCCAACCTCAACACCACCTAGCGTCTCAGTGAGGCTACATCCTCACAGACGCCACACGGCGGCCAGCCCTTACCGAGGTGCTCTGTCCCAAGCACCTAAACATTGTCTTGAATGAGAATCTACCAGCAGGAAACAAGTGTGTGCACCACTAGCGTTACTTTTTCATGCTGCTCCTGGTGTATCTTTACCACTAAACGTCACGCTGCTTCAGAGTGCGTCCGCCCGAGTTCCCCCGTTCAGTGTTTCCCCTCTGAAGGGGAACCTCATTTATGGGGCGGCATAAATTCTCGTTAAAATCCAAGACCGTGGATGGACGAGTCAGTCCGTCCGTGTGAACCGTGCTGGCAAAGTGTCTGTCTGATTTAAGTAACATGACTTATTGTTCCCCTGAATCTCTTGTGGACGTTAATGAGAATTATCCAGGCTGGCATTGACACAGACCGAGGGAAAAATATATTACAAAATGGTTTCAAACATATGAACTAGTCAAGGTGCCTTTGATTTATGTTGCCAGAAACAGACTCAAAAACGGACACATCACTTGCAGCACTGCTGCAGATAAATCAAGCGCTCAGCAGCTATTCAAAATGTATTGAAATACTGTGCCCAGAGATAATCAGGTCCCCTGCTGGCCTATGATCGAAGAGAGCTCTCTCTCTCCTGTGTCTCCCCCAGTGTCTCCCTCTGTTCTTGGCCACTCTCTAAATAAAAAGAAAAAAACACTAAAGGTGAGTAAACAGCTCACTGCTTTTAGGAAGAGAACTACCAATTAGCAAGAGAAGAGGAAGCCTGCTGTCATGGAGAGGTTGGTGTGTCTCTACAAATGTAAAAAAAAAGAATGAAAATCCAAAGCACAGCAGAAACAAAAGGTATATTTTACTGGCAATGCATGAAGTTAAAAATGCTGCAACAGCCTTGTAGCCAGTCATTTATCACCTAGCATTTTAGCCTGGTCTGGAGGGACGGGGTGAGCTGGGGACACCGTGGTCCTTGAAGCAGCATCGTGGTGACAGGTGATGAGAAGACACCACTGCTGCCTCCAGCTACAACCATACTGCCACAGACAGAAGATGACAGACACCAATGACAGGGGACAATCCCATGATCTACTGGAGAAGGAGGGGGGGTGGGGGGGGGTGTTGGGAGAGAGGGAGAGAAAGTGAGACAGGGTGAGTGAGATGAGAGAGAAAGAGAGAGAGAGAGAGAAATGTAGGGAGACAAAGGGAGAGAATTAGGGGATTATTGGAAGAAACAAACGGGGGTTTTCAGATGAAAGACAGGAAGTGGTGGAAAAGAGGGAAAATAGAGTGCCATTTGTAAGGCAGCTAGAGGGGCTGCCTTCGTGTGTGTGTGTGTGTGTGTGTGTGTGTGTGTGTGTGTGTGTGTGTGTGTGTGTATGTCTGTGTGCTGTATACTGTGGATGAGTCATAGCTGGATGCATGATGATTGCTACCAGTCACTGAGGCTTTCACAGCCAGCGTGGAGAAAACACCCAACAACTTCTGATCCACAAGCTCGCTGCACTGCATCTCTCACACACACACACACACACACACACACACACACACACACACACACACACACACACACACACACACTCATTCATTGCTAATGGGGGAGTGATGTTTTAATGATGTTTTTACTGCAGTCCACACATACAGTACATTCACATATTCTCTCTCTCTCTCTCCCCCCCTTCGCTCCATCACTCCCTCCCTGACAGTAGTTTTCTGTTCATTGTACTGTGTGTATTGTGTGTATTTTCTTCATCTTTTGTCTTCATTCCACGTTGCCTTTGAGCGTGTGATGCGCATGAGCCTCTCTCTATTTGTGTGTGTGTGTGTGTGTGTGTGTGTGTGTGTGTGTGTGTGCATCCCAAACACCCAACCAAGTGTGCACACATGGTTGGGATAGCATGTAGAGATGTGGCTTAGTACTGAACAAATCCCTATCTTGACATTAATCCCTATATTAAGACGGGCTTAGATGCTGCATAATGATACCTTGCTGGTTACGAGCATGCAGAGTCTGAACAGAAGACAATAATTCCTTGTTGTTTACACATATATACATATATTATGTCAAATTACAAATCCAGTATCTGGCTTAATGTGTTTGGGGCCTAATTTGTCTGTTTCCTGGAGATGATAATGGTTATAAATGAGCTGCATAGTAAAGGGCGCTGAGTCTTAGTTTGCGATGTAAAAGCAATAATGGGACGGCGAGGTTCGCCATGCCAGTGTGGTGAGGCGCTCATATACGTGTCAGCCATGCCTGATGAATCTTAATCCTGAATCTACTCAAGACTACAACCAAAGCCAATCTCATTAACAGGTGGCCAGGGAAGCGCCGGGCACCATCGCCATGGCAACAGGCGATGACTGACAAGGTGGTGGAAGTGAGGGTCGGAGACGGCGACGGCGTGGGGGTAATTAAGGAACAGTCTTTTAAACCTTGCACACACACACACAGACACGCGCGCACGCACACACACACACACACACACACACACTGACTGCACTGCACCACCGCTCCCTCTTTCCCCCCCGTATCACTCTTCAGGTTTTTTTCCCGTCTCTCATCTGTCTCTCACTCTACTTTCTCCGCTGTCTCCATATCACCTTCCAGTCTTTTCTGCTCTCCTCTTCCATACACTCGCACACACAGTCACACACACACACACACACACACACACACACCAACGCTCCTCAGGTCTGACACCCCACACAGAGGTGGGCTGTATGACTCCATGAATCACCGCTGCACCCCGCCGCATCCCCCGGCTACACTTGTGCGTCCCACGCAACTCGACGCGCACGTGGCTGCAGGCCTCACAGCCCTGTCACTTCACACCTCTCACAGCCCTACAGACCAGAGAGGCTTCATCCACCCCGGCAGAGTCAGCCAAATTCAGTCTCTCTTCAGAAAGCGGTGTTACGGGGCACCGGGGGGCCAAGCAATAATCTGCGTTAAAACACACGGAAAAACAATTAGCAGGGGCTGAAACAGGACTGCTTTTGACGTTTCTTTGCAGGAGCTAGCGAAGACCATTGAGCATCTACTTGACATTATGACAAACTGTCTGAACATTGTAACATTATAGTTTACAATATTGTTAAACTATATTCAACGTTATGACACAGCTGTAATAAAGTAAGTCACTAGAGGTACAGCAGGCACTGTAGAGTCCCTGGGAGTTTGTTAGAGCAGAGGCAAACATAATTCGTGCCACTGCAGCCGCCGGCTAGTAGAGAACAATAAAGTATCTGTAGTTAAATTGAGGCCATTAAATATCACTGCAATATAAAAATCAGGTTTAAGAGGACAACATACTCCAAGCGGTGCAAGGTAATCCTCCCAGTTGTTTGAAGAGAGTTGAAGGAAAGGGCAGAGGATGGGCAAACGTTTGGGCCAAGAAGTCAATTTGTTTCCTCTAGAGCCGACAAGCTTGTCAGCGGATGAAAGTTATTGGCCACGGCTGAACTTTTTGCTTCCTTGTTTTGTGGGACAGTAGATCTGTCTGGCAAAACGGCCGAGAAGTTGATTACAGCCATTCAAAGCTTCCCAGTTCTGTACAAGTTTTACTTTTATAGGCTCCTGAATAATCGCCAAAAAGGAGAAAATCCATCATTTGAGTCGATGGTAAACTCTGAATTCTTTTTTCCTGTTTATTTTCGATTCATGCTACCTAATTAGAGGTTGTCTGCTAGCTGTGTTAACACAACAACATAATATTATGAAAGCCAATACCAAAACAGAAATTGTATTCGTATTTGTTCTCTAAAGCAAATTACTGTTGTTAAGAGCACTTCATAAATATATCTGACTTGACTTGGAGGCGAGGAGAGAATGCCTTATGCTTCTACAGCAGCAGGTAGTACAAATTTAGACAATAAAGTGTCATTAATACGAAGTGAGATTAAATTACACTGCAGCATGACAATCCCTTACAGCAAGATCCCTTTCAGGCAGAGACTGAAACTGAGTATGCTCGGCGTTGCCTGGGGACGCAGCGCAATAAAATTACAACTTCAATCCTCGTCATGTGAGGACCCTCCAGAAACAGGGCCGTGATCTATTATTTATGAAATAATTATCGGGCCTTTGCCGCACAGGCCCCTCTGCTCCTCCGCCTGAGGAAAATCAGACATCTTCTAAATCACTTAAAACACATTTTAACCTCCAAGCTTTCACATTATTTCTTTTTCATTGATTTGATTTTCAAATTCACCCATTTTATCCTTCTGTAACCTTCCCTGTTTGAATTGATGACCACCATTTTTATGTTTTTTCTTACTGGCTTATTGGATTATTATTGTTTTATAGCATGTGCAACAACATACTGTAACTCTCACTGTTTCAAAGTTTACATTTAGGTTTGTTATCATTACTTTAGAGTACAGTACAGTAGGTTGTACCCTAGCTGGAGCAGGGTAAGTCGTCCAGGGGTCTAAAGGTAGAGTCGAGGTGAAGGAGCCCCAGGGGGAGTTCAAGTGGAGAAGAGTACTCTAACTCCAGCGCTACATCCCCGTGCTAACCCAGCCAGCACCACGCAATCGATGGCTGAAGCCCCCTGACATTCAGACCTGAGACAGAGAGGCAGCGCTGGAGTTGTCTGGCAATCTTGTTTTCCCTTTGCTCCTGACTTTTTCTTTCCTTTTGAAAAATTCCCAGGGGGGAGAAAAAAAAGTGCAATTTTCCGATATATTGAACGCACCCAAAGTAAGAAAATGTACAAAACATCAAGGCTGATCGCTCTTTCCATGAAGACAGGTGAATCCACACAAAAGTGATGAGCGGTTATTGATTTTAACCTTTTGCATCCACTTCAGTCCTGATGGGGAGATGTGGAGGAAGGAGACAAGATGGTGCACCTCAGCATAGGAAGGCCATTCTGAGTTGTCTCTTTACCTGACACTTTATGACTGGTAATGTAGCACAGTGTACCAATCATAAGGGCTCGTACCAGCATTATATTCTGGAAGGGTACAGTTTGTGCTGAGCCTCTACAGTGCTAATGGTCTCTCTATGGAGAACAAGTGCATAATATTAAAGTTGAGAAATTTCTCACAATTAGGGGTAAATTAAAAAACCTTGTAAGAGAAAAGAAGCAGAATGAATGAATTATTGCCCCCGTGTAATATTCAACTGTGCTTAACTTCTCGGTTTAAAGACGTTCTTGGTGCTCTTAGTCAACGCTGGAGAATAGACTAGAGGAGGGAAAGTGTCTGTTATTATTAACGTGAACGTTTTTTTTTTTAAGACAAGCCCATCCCAGGTGGGTATGTGCTGAGAAGGCTATTACTTATCATCAACAAAAAAAACATGAAGGCACGTTATGAACTTACTGGACCATTTTGCGTCCCAAGGAAGATAACACAGAAAAACAAGCTACTTCAGCCGAACCTGTACGTGAACATCGCGTATCATAAAACGGAGCTGAAATATCGCGCTTCATAAAACTAACGAGGACCAAAGGGTACACAAACACGATCAGGTCTGCTCACGTTACTTCCGGCCCATAAACAAACATCGGTGAGACGTTACATTGGGGAGGGCAGATACAGAAGCAGCTGCTGAACTCAATTGCACTTTAGCACGGCATTGTAGTGCAGTGACCCAGGGCACACGCGTCATATCACCGCTAACAGCAGTCCGGCCAATTTAACTTCACACACCCACTGAGCACGCCTCTAAATCAGCGTTTAATCACTAGAATGACAAGCTCAGCTAATTACTGCCCCCTCATGCCCCACCCCCCCACATCCTCCACCTCCATCCTCCATCCCTCCATCCTCCCGCTCGCTTCCCCTGTCAATCCCCGCTCAAGTGCTCGGGCTACGAGCGGCTATTTCGAGCCGCGCTGTCGTCTGGAACTATGTTATGTGAGCGTCTTCTCCGGCCTGTTAATTATTAGGATTATCTCACATCGCTCACAGTCCAGATTCACTGCCCTTTTTTTTTTTTTTTTTTTTTTTACACGTGTACAATCTGACACGCCTGTCCGCCCTGTGGTTGGCCGCTCCCAGCAAGAACATGCTGCAAGTTGGACCGGATGTCCCCTGGGGTTTCTCTTTGCACAGTGTTGCGATCAAAATGCTTTACCAGTGTTAGCGTTAGCTTGGTAGCAGTACTTCAGGTTCAATCATACCAATAAACAAAGGATAATCTCCTCTCTTTTCCAACCTCTCTTTCTTTCAATCAGCTCTGCACACAAGACCGTAGGCATGAACACACAAGCACAGACCCAAACACACACAAACAAACACACACACACACAAACAAACACACAAACAAACACACACAAACAAACAAACACACACAAACAAACCCTGCACTTCAATGAACAAACACCACGTGGACATACACACACTTACACATGGCATGATAAATTTGCTTTGGATTCGTTTTGGATTACAGAATTGTGTGCCTTAAACTGTGTGTGTGTGTGTGTGTGTGTGTGTGTGTGTGTGTGTGTGTGTGTGTGTGTGTGTGTGTGTGTGTGTGTGTCTGTCTGTCTGTCTGTCTGTCCTGAGGCGGCCCTGGAAATGAGAGTGAGGAGGGATGATTAGTTTTCACTAGGACAGCATCCGCCAGGAACCTTCAATTGTATTCCCCCCCCACACACACACATTCACACACACACACACACACACACACACACACACACTCACAGTCACACACACACACAGGAGTGAGAGGAAGCAATACAGAGAGATTCATTAACTTTTCAGCCACGTATCAAATGAAATTCATAACAACATGCTCTGAAATGCCACACTGAAGCTTGATGAAAACTTTATGAAATACGGATACAAAAGTGTGACGACAAACTTTCCCCACGAATCACAGCTTTCTACAGAGCGTCACCGAGAATGATAACCAGCCACCCAACTGCAGTATAGCCTTAACGACGTGAGGCAATTTGGGGAATTCACACGTAGGAAATGAAGCCAAGCAGAGAAAACAGTTGGTGAGTCAATGAGTTGGAACATTGCAAAAAAAGAAAGTTTTACTTTTGTACTTTTGTACCACTTTTAATGTGCAATGACACCTGATTCCAGAGGAGGGTGCTAAAGTGGTAAAAAAACAAAAAAAAACAGTATAAAATTCAAATGATAAATCAAAATTCAATATTTGTAAACAATTCTCCAATATATTCATGACAGGAGGTACCTAGTGATACATTATCTGTTCTGGACCCCTTCATCCCAGGGAGGTAACTAAAAGTCAAAGACACAATGTCGAATTTCCCCTCAAATTGAGTGAATTCTTCACGTAACTAGACTAGCGGCCTGGTTCAATACACTCCAAACACAGACAGTGATATCAGATTAACGTCATACTGCTGATTACTTAGCACAGACAGAGGTCTTCACATTTTTCATGTTTTGGCAGCAAAGCAGGAAAGACCAGGCCTGAACTACATGTGTTAAAAAAATCAGATTTGAGTAAGTAAAAAGTAATGTGTGTCATTCAGCCTGGCCTGTGGTCAGCCAGTGAGACAGGAGACGTGCAGCCATCTGAAGACAGCCAAGGCCTGACAACATGGACAACAGTGCTCCCTATGGGCTCTGCAGAGAAGGTCATCCACCAAGACTTTGCAAACCACTGGGAGGGTTTTGGAGAGGGGGAGGGGGGGGGGGATTTTACTGGTTTTTACTGGTCTAGAAGAATCAAGACTTTCCAAGCCACCGTTCTTTGACCTGTAGAAAGAGACATACATTTCATAAAGGGAAAAAAAAAGGTTGTGTTGTTGGATAAGTATCACATCAAGTATGATCTCAAAAACAAAAAATGGTCCAGAATCTTTTTCTGGCTTCCTACATACAACACATATCCTCTGCAAATCAATTTTAACGACGCAGCTCGCCGTAGTGCCTGGCAACCCCTCGACGAGCAGTGGCACAACTCCATCAACATATTTGGGCTAGCATCTCATAACCTGGCAACGCTGCAGGGCAGCTGTGCAAAACCCTCAGCACAGAGAACACAGTCGTAAAACACACAATCCGTCTCCATTGAAACAGTGGGAATCGACAGGGTGATCTTGACCCTGTCCAGTCACCCTAATCCTGCACGCTAACATCCACCTCCATCTGGAAGAAAGCCTCAAAATGAGGAAAGCAGGCGGTGCTACGACAAAATATTGAATTTGTCATGTTTTATGATTTTACTGGTTTATCAATTTGTTTTTCCCACAGTAGCTGAAGAGGTGGGTATGCTGCTGAAACAAGGCGGGCAGACTCTGACTCCAATTTCATTTATATTTTATTGCAATTAGGCTGAATGTTGCCCATATGTCCTCAACTACACCTGACCACAACCATGATTGCAGATGTAGCGCTGGCGGGGCTCCAGTGCTGAACTAATGCGTACCAGTAGATGAGTAGTGGGACTGCATCGCCCCGGCCTTAGTCCGCCTATTCAATGATATACTGGCCAAACATTAAGGGAATTGTTTATGATGGCTGAACATTACTAGGGGAGTGATGGACTACAGAGTTGAGAGCAGGGATATTGGAAAGGCTTCAACGGAAGCTATTGAGCCCGTGAAAATGGGCTATTTCAGAGGGAAGGTATTAGCACTCGTGCCAAAACCGCAGAACATCAAAGAGAGAAATGTAGAGAGAGAGAGAGTGTGTGACAGAGAGAGAGAGAGAGAGAGAGAGAGAGAGAGAGAGAGAGAGAGAGAGAGAGAGAGAGAGAGAGAGAGAGAGAGAGCCTGCTGCTTAGAGAGAAGTGGGAGGGAAGGAAAAGACTGATCAGGTATGGAAACCAAAAGCCAAGGCGAGCAGACGACCCGCAGCCATTCTTTCTGCTGAGTCATCATAAAAAGAAACCCAGCGGTGAGTTAAATCAGAGGTTTCTAATCAGCCCGCTCTCCGACTCCTTGACTCAGCGAGTAATTGGAAGTAAGCAGTGGCGCTCCGACCCCCGAGCGGGAGCGCCTCTACCGACGACGTTCTGCCGACGAGAGTGTGGCTTGAATTACAGCACTCTGCTGAGGCGGTGATCACGAAACCGCTTGTTATTGAGATATTTCACCACACTGCTACATCTCACGCCCTCAGAAAGAAGCTGAGCCGAGTGTTTGAGGGGAAGTAGAGAAGGAGACGAGTGCGGATGGATTATGAGCGCGGAGGAAACACGACAGACACTTTGTCTTTCTTGCTGGGTTTGTGTTGTTGAGTCCAATACAGTCGCATCCCCCTACAGTACAATCTCCATTAATCAAAGGGGGTGTGACTCCCCGAGACACCAGATAAATCATCAGCGCTACGCCACGGCATATTAAAAGGCACTAGCTATATCTAATGCAACAGCTCTTCAGTCTGTGTGCTTCATTAGAAAGACACAGACTGATACTGTGTTATTTACAGATACTGACCTGAATTACTTTATCTTTATCATCAGTATAGTACATTATAACCCTCTTTCTTTCTCACAGAAACACATGCACACGTACAAACACAATCAGGGATTTGATTGGGAATGCACACGCACACATAAAACACACAAACTCTCTCTCTCTCTTTTCTCACACACACACACACACACACACACTCAGTCACAACAGCTGCCGTGGCAAGTGGGCAGCAGCCTCCGCTAATGGGGCAGTGAAAGCAGCATCTGCATCTCCCGTCTCTCATCAAGGACAGATGAAAAACATCCTCGACAGTTTGTCTTCCCTTCCCTCTCTCCTGTCCCTCTCTCTCTCTCTCCCCCTCTCTCACAACTTTTCTGCTTCCCTCTCATCCCTCTCTCCTTGTCCACCTTTCCCCCCAAGCTGCTGCTCACCTCCTGCCTCGCCCTGTTATCTCCCCCCCTCTCTCTCTCCTAATCTCTCCCTCCACTCCTCCACAAATCACCCATAAGACGTCAGGTGGCTTATCCCCCCTGTCTTACACTGCCAGTTTCAGACAAACAGACCGAGGACGGTGGAAGGAGCACAAAGAGGACTTGCAGGTGACGTGTAAAACATTAAGGATGAATAATGTGTTCGACAGCGCAGAACAGTTCGGAGTAGAACCGACCGTGTGAAAAAAGCCTCGCAGCGCACACAGCGTTGAGTCCCCGAGGTCCCACGAGGTTCCCGGGTCTCCAGAAAATTTCATTTATCAATTTAAAATGACGACTGGCTCTCAAAAGCTGCTGGATTCTTCTGTCCCCCTAAGGAAGAAACATTGATCTGCGCTCTGCAACACAGTAAAACCTCTGCAGCCTACAGTGGGGAAAAAGGCACCACTGCTATGTGCTTCAAATGTTGGCGTAACAGAGGTGTTGCAATCCCAGTAATACAAGGTCGCCCGCTGAAAAAGGACCTGCAGTCAAGCAATCAGTTGTAGTTTAGTATGCTGCTTGCCTAAAACTCCTTTTTTTCCCTCTGAGCTAAAGGGTTTCACATTCATCACAAGGGGAAACGGAGAGGAGCGAAAATTGCAGCTATAAATTACAGATTCTTTTTTTACAGCGTAAACCATTTGAATGGTGCTGCGCTGAGAAAAAGGGCTGGAACCGGAAATAAAAGGCCCCCGCTGTCTGTGACGGTTGTGCTGCCAGCATGCCGGATAGATTCACAGAAACATGTTGTTGTTGTTGTTGTTGTTGTTGTTGTTGTTATGTCTGTCTGTCTGTCTGTCTGTCTGTGTTTGCTCAGGAGACGAGTGTGGGAAGAGCTGATTAGTTGTCACAGGGACGGTCTCAGCTAGGACATTTTAGCTGGCAGAAATCTGGAGTTATATTCACACACACACACACACACACACACACACACACACACACACACACATGCATTTGAGGAGAGCAACAGAGAAACTCATTAGGTTTTCACAGGGCTGTCTAGATTCCAGAAATTGTACTTTTCTGATATGACATCAAAGTTTGATGAGCTCTATGAATTATGGATACAGAAGAAAAAGGCGGAGACTGATTAGTTTTTACCCGAAAATCTATAATTTAACAAAGATGATGTATTTCACACTCTGTGCAAAACAATACAGACTTATTATATTGGGGTCAATGTACTTAAATTACTGAGATGTAACAATAATTGTAATCAATCAAATGGAAGAAAAAATAAGAACCAACATAATGAGAAGGAAATAAGTGATTTAAAAATATTCCATTATCGTTCTGTGTTCCTGTTGTTAGATACACATTGATCAAATGGATGAGGTGAATACAATTATAAATGGATTAGCCGGGAGAGAGAGAGAGAGAGAGAGAGAGAGAGAGAGAGAGAGAGAGAGGGAGAGAGACTTAAGGTTAAACACAATCCCAAGGTGTGTGTTGTGCGTTGTATTGACTGATGAGAGGTGAAGAGTCCAGAGGGAGATATCGATCAGGTGCTGTCCATTTCCCTAAGGGGAGCCAGCAGGGCCCAGTTTCCCATCCCCAAAACACACACACACACACACACACACACACACACACACACACACACACACACACACACACACACACACACACACACACAGACACACACACACACACACACACAGACACACCTCGCATGCCAGAGCCAATGGAGGAGATGGAGAAAATGAGAATCAATGGCCTTGGCAAAATCAACCCTGAGAGGTCTTACACATGAGCCAGGACTCTACCCCCCACCCACCCCCAACCGCCCACCCACCTCCACCCACCCCACCCCATCCTGCGACTCCAGACCGAGGCCTGGCCCGCTCTGTCCCCTAGCTAACCTCACCATTAACTTCACAGCCAACGCTACAAATGAGCCTTTGTATGCTGTGCCCTTTCGTCGGATCAATCCTGCGACTGGATTCCCTTTGGCTGCTCCCTGGACTGAGGCGAGCAGCCCAGTTAGGTAACGATATATATATATGGATCTGATTAGAGCCGCCTCATGAATTAGTGCTCTTGTGGTTTGGGGTCTAAGATGCTGGAGATGGGAGATCCCCATCTAATTGGCTAAGAGGCAGGATGAAGGGAGTGTAGGACTGTGGGGAAAGCTCAGCACTAATTTCATTTAGTATGTGTGTATATATATGTGTGTGTGTGTGTGTGTGTGTGTGTGTGTGTGTGTGTGTATGCGCACGCAAAACGGACAATGTACTCCAAACACTATCATATATTGTATCTTGCAGAATCACCATGTTGTTGTGTCATTGAAGATGTGCTGTGCTGTAAACAGATTACCCCTACTGCCCACCAGCATGCTAACAAGGCCCTCAGCTGATGCATTGCTTAGTTCAAGAGCTTTCACAGGGAATGACGCACTCGCTAAATAATTGGTCTACGAACCGAGGCATGCTAGTAAGCCCTGTAAAGCAGAGCAACAGTTAATCTTAATTCTGCGGCACACATTTCCAAGGCATAGTTAATTATCGGTTGCTTAGAAAGGTCAGATTCTAGCGTGATCGTACAAGAGGCGACAGAAAAACAGGAAAAGCTCCTGACTAAGAAGATTTTATTTCATTTAGTTATTTAATTAAACATTTTACAGTTCATTATTGTTGACATTGAGTTTCATTGCATCTGAATAACGCCTCCATCTCTAAGGATAAGTGCTGTACCGCATGCTACCAATGAAAAGGTAAGAGGAGGAGAGGCAGGAATAAAACAGACAATACCAGAAAACGATCTAGGCTGATCAAAAAAGTCTCCAAACACCAAAATGTCTTTCCATTTTCTCCTCCCTGACAAAGAATTTGAACTCTTTAGCATTCTGATCTGGCGTCAGGGAGGATATGAACATGCCTATGGTGGGTAACACACGCCTCAGTGGAAGAGCAAGGCAACTGAACAGAGGAACAAAGACGGGGCATTACCTGCATACAGAGGATGCACAGCTCCTACAAAAAGGACGGGGAGGAGTTGTTTTCTTTCGCGAGGCTGAACACCCCCGGGAACTGCGTGTACTCCCATCTTCCCTTCTTCCTCCCAACCTACTGGACATATTCTTCACTTGTGCACATTCTGCAGAGTACTCCAAACTTCCAAGAAGCCAACCCCCTCTAAAACTCTGGGTAATCGACTGTGTCCTAGGACTTGAACCTCGCCGTGTTTTATAACACCTCAGCAAACGGCACAAAACCTCGCAATTAGCGCGGCCGCCGCAAGTTCAATCACTTGAAAATCGCACGGGAGATGAGGCCTTGGGATGAATGGCTGGCTTTTGGAGGGTAAATGAGTCTTCTGTCTCTTGAAAGGCGATTCTTCAGACAAAAGAATCATTCAACGCGCCGTCCATCTCACTACAACACAGCTACTGCTAATGATGAGCTACAGGGGTAAACGAGAGGGGAAGGCGGGAGAGAGAAAGATAGACCGGGGGGAACCGAGAGAGATGGGATCGCTAAGTGGGAGAGCGAGATGGGACAGGCAAAAACACAGATGGATAGATTAATAAATAGATAGACAGATAGATAGACAAGCAGATAGACAGATAGCTTGACATTTGGCCAGCCAGCGGGAGAAGTAATCACAGGAGAACCCGGACAGCCTGTTGCAAAGATAAAACTAACAGGTCAGGCTCTGAGTCTGTCCTAGCCTCTTGTAGATAACTCCAGGATATATCATGGTGGAAAGGAGTATATATTTATCAGTGATCTGCTCACCTCCATTTCACCCAAGCTGAGTTAAGGCTATAACACCATAGGGATACCTAGAGGAGGGGAAGCTGGCCCTGTCGGCTACATCCAGCTACACCCACACCTACCTGTTCTCATGCAAGGTTCGTATGTTCATATGCACCCTTGGTTCCTACTATACCTACTCATAGCCAGCTGCAGAACTTATCACTGCACTAAAACGCCTTAGGTTAGGTCAAGATAAGAACAATGTTTCCACATTGTAAAGAAGGCGCTGGCACAAGTTATCTCCTCAAATCGATTCCTCCTATATTTGTTCCCTTTATTGCAGGTAGGGCATCCAAGATGGGAGACACACACACACAGGAGATCTTGTACAACCATGTTTAAACAATAAAAAAAACATATATCTAACGCAAAATCAAAACAAAGGCCTTTTATTTTGAAGGTTGGAAGTGCCCCTGGAAGAGGGCCCGGAAACGCTAATTAGGGTTAAAGTTAGGCAACTACAGTTAACTTCAGTTAAGGTTATGGTAAACCTGATCGTGGTTAAATAAGAAAAGACTTCATCGAAAGTTGAAACTTTACTCACAGCAGAAAACTTTGTCAGAGTTAAGGGCACGCCCATCCCCCCCCCTTGATATTCAGCATTTCTCATAGAAGTAAAGATTGTGATTTGTTCTAAATAATGTATTGTTGAATCAGATAAATAAGTAAAAATGTATTCGCTTTTGATAAATAATGAAAACCAACAGTTCTTGGTAGTGGACTCAGACACCTGCACACACTCACACACACACACACATGCAGGCAAGGCTTCTGAGGAGAAACTACTCGGTCACCTGGGAACACCTTAATATGAAGCTGAAGCGGTGTATGAGAGTGCTGCGCCACAAGTAGCCGGGGTGGATTATTTGTCAGTATCTCATCAGCCAGTCCCGCGGGGTGAGCGGCTCCAGAGGACGGCGGAGATGTGCAGCTGCTGATTTGTCACACTCGGGGGAAATCAGAATCCCCCGCTATCGGATGCAGTAAACCACACACACACACACACACACACACACACACACACACACACACACACACACACACTGTGGAGTCTCCTCAACAAGCCACATGAATGTACTTGTTATCAGAGGCTGCAGCAGTGTACTCAAGAGTGGCACACCTGGCGCAGGTAGCATATGGATTCCTGCTCTTAACAAACAGCGCACAAACATCAAGTATGATATCTGAGTTCATTAGAGGTCATTCTAGATAATGAAATAACTCACTGTACTGTATGATATACTGTATAGTAGACATAAAATCTGTTAAGATTTAAGCTGAAGTTGATTTTGTGGATCTGGAGTCAAATATGGGCCCAGCTTTGCTCTTGCCTGTAAGAGTATTATGTCAATAGAGACAGCTAAAAGGACCTTCTGTGTGTGTGTGTGTGTGTGTGTGTGTGTGTGTGTGTGTGTGTGTGTGTGTGTGTGTGTGTGTGTGTGTGTGTGTGTGTGTGTGTGTGTGTGTCTGTGTCTGTGTGTCTGTGTGTCTGTGTGTGTGGGTGGGGGTGTCTGAATCAGCATGTGTGTATAAGAGAGAGAGAGAATATGAGTGAGCAAGAGAGAGAGAGAGAGAGAGAGTGAGAATGAATACAGTATGCACAAGCATGCCCATGAATGACTGCTCTGGTCAGAGGCTGTATTTCTGTCTGCTAATTAAACGTTGACGATATTAAATATCATCTACTGAGGGCCACATTAAAGACTAATTAGAAATCACAGAGTCTGCAGCAGCCGTGCAGATCACCTTAACAGCCCCGAACACAAGCAAGCGAATTAAAACATGATCTGAAGTCGCTCACTGAACTCCGTTTTCACAGTGGAAGTGGTCTCTATTGGTCTCTATTATGCCAAACAACAAGACGGGGGAGAGACCAGTCAAAAACGTTTGCCTCACACTTTTTTTTTCATTCTATGAAAGCTGTTGATGTACACTGCCATTTCAACTATTTCAATATGGAAGGATAAAGAAATGAAATAAACTGCTCCTAGACACTTTGACCTCTGTAAATTCATTAAAGCCCTCCTCTGTCCACCAGAATACTCAGTCCCATCTTACCTGAAAAGGTAACCCTAGGCCACAACAAATATACAAGACCAGCTGTGATCACATATGTCACATATCCTCAGAATAGAAAATTCAAAATACTAGGATGCTAAATGTTGGTGAGTGAAGATAGTGAACAAGAGGAGTTAGAACTGAGGTTCAAAGAAAGTGTCCTCCCCTGTTTTCTTTGAGTATTTTGATGCTCTGATTGAACGTAGTCAAAAGGAGAGATGGTCTGCCGTTGAAAAAACTGAATATAGACTTACGTCATTTCAAATTTGCATTAACTGCAAGGTGTTTTTCCGCTGCATTGAAAGAAAAAAGACAAAATGAAGTGAAGAAAGCCTATATATTGCAAACAATTTAGCCCTTGTCTTTATGGGCGCATATGTGTGTGTATCAGTTAAAATGTTAGCCAGGCAGAGCATGAAATGTGATGAGTCACAGAGTTATATTACTAATACACCTGACAATACGGCTACAGAAGAAAAGGTCAGCCTTCAGAAGGATCTGTCCTTCCAGCTCAGCGCACGCACACACACACACACACACACACACACACACACAGTCCTTGCAGCTCAAAAACAATCCACGTAACTCAGACAAATAACCCGCACCAATAACAGAACACAGCTAATCCCACCAGAAGAGAACCGCAGCCAAGACGACATGACGGCCACAACAACAGGCAGACTGAAGATAACTGTATCCAGACCCAGTTTTCTGTCTGCTGCATAAAAATAAATGAATTCTATAAAGGCGGTGGGGGGGGGGTTGATGCGATAAGCCACATTAAACTGTGTTAAGGGTTTTCTGTGTATGTGTGGTAATACATCCCACCCTCACAGCTTGGCCTGTTTCATGTGAAAGAATGTCACATGGCAACGTAGGACCCAACACTGGATTACAGCGCAGAATAAACACCTTTGACATTGAAAAGAAAGGAATAATATGTGGCTGTTTAACACAATGGAGCTATTCAACCACCCGCAAACCTGCACTGGACTAGTTACACACGGAGGCAGGTTAAGGTCATTAGTTCACTAGTCTAGGAAACCAACTACAATAAAAAAAACACACAATCAAACTAATTCACAGTTTCAAATTAACACAGTCATGGCCCCGTTTAAAGAAGAAATGCTGAGTCAAATCTAGGCTTACAATGAGATCTGAGCAGATGCTGTGAAAGGACAAGACCCCAGGCCTGGCAGTCTGCGTCAGGAGGTTAATCTGACCCCATTTAGTCTGGCTTAAATAAAAGGTTTGGCAGCGCAGCCCAAAGGGACTGTCCTACAGCAGAGGGCAACATCGTCTGCCTACGCTTTGAAATCCAATTACACCAATGTATTGATCCTCATCAATAGAGGGCCATTTGGGACAAACACAACCACGGTGGCTTTCATCTTGAACTTAATAACTTGAAAACGCTTTTTTTTTATTGGAAAGAGTCTTCTTCTATGTGTGTGTGTGTGTGTGTGTGTGTGTGTGTGTGTGTGTGTCTAGAGAGAGCGAGTCAAGTGGATAAATACAAGAGGAAATAGAGGTCAGTTGACAGAATGACATACTCGGCCACCTTCTGTCGACAAGGTACTGGCCTCTCAGTGTGACTGCTGCTCCCCATACCTGCCTGTCACATTTACCAGACAGAAAAAGAGACAATGCCTGACGAAAACTGAAAAGGAAGAAGCCAAAACCTTTTGACGCATGAGAAAGCTTAAAGCATCTCTTCAAATCAACTACAATAACTTCCAGAAAACTGCTATATAAAAGACCTTACCTGATGAATGTTGCATCTATTCTAACATAGTCTCATATATTCTGTTATGGACTGAAATGGCATTAACATGCTGTACGTGGTTTGATTAACGGGAAGAAGTTGAAGATTAATAGGATCACTAATGAGATCCTATCTGCAGTGGCTGCTCAGTCTCACACTTGTCTGAACACAACGTTGTATTTTATCAACGCTTCATTTGAAAAACATCCACGCTTCGGTTTGACTAATTAAAACTCTGGCTGCAAAACATCACCCTTTGATAATCAGAGGTGCATTTGTTATGGGAGACGGGGCTGCACACTTGAGCCAGGAATTACTGCGGAGAGAGAGAGAGAGAGAGAGAGAGAGAGAGAGAGAGAGAGAGAGAGAGAGTGACTGTGCATCGGCCTACAACTTAGCAAATAATGGAGACTTATCCGCGGAGCGTTGTTCAATTACCAAGCTATTTTTACCTTATACGACCCAGTTCCTTCACAGAGAAGTTGAAATAATACACAGCCTTGTCTTTCAGTGGTAAAGATAGACTTGTCAGAGCTGCAATTAAAACAAGCTTCAGAGTGAGGCTTATAGGTACAGTAATTGGCCTATACAGGGACTTGCCAGACAGGTTGTGAGCGGATTCTTCCCCCTCTCTTAGAGCAAATTGCCCAAAAGAATCACCAGCAGCAGAGAGCCAGACAGCCATCTTCTCACCGCTCACACAGACAGTGGTGGACAGTTGTTTCTATCTATAATCATTCCCCCAGTCTTTCTCCCTTGGGAGGGCTTGTGCTGTTTGTTAAGTAGGCCCACGCCCGTGCTCTCCTGCGTTTCCTGCTGTTCCATAATGAGCCTCTCCAGCTGGATGGCCACAGAGATGGAGGAGGCCAGAGGTTGAGCTGCTCGGAGCCAATTATGGAGGCCAATTATGCCCAAGGTATGCTCTTTACCTTGGATTTAGGTGTACTATAAAAGTACATTTCCATGAGCCCAGGGCCATATCGTATTCCTTTGATTTACTTGAGAATTTCAGTAGGAGCACTATAGCACTAGAACCAGCATTTAGTTAAAGCAGCCATCTTTTAATGGAGGAATATGGATCTTCCTGAAGAATGAACCTCATGTTTTATTCAGAGTTTACCATTTGCTGTACTGCAACCATAAAGAACAGAAGCCAGTAAGGAGAATGTAATAATAAAAAAAAACATCATAACAATATAAAGTCCCTCACACGGTGATAAAAAGCATAAAAGTGCAAGGACATAAATCATACTGCAGTTGCCCTCAGCAAAACTGAAGTTAAACTAGAACACAGTGGCTTACATGCGGATCATTTCCTGCACATGTTCATTACAGCTCAGTATTTATGCAACAGAAGGTATATCAATTAAGCGTTTCAACATTTCTTATTATGCAGCATGGGTGAAAATTAAAATGGAGCATTTAAAGTGCCAGCTGAGACTTATAAGATATCCCATGAATCCTTCAACGGGGCAGTTTACAGCTCTGCAGGGCTGGCTCCATACGAGGAAGAAAAACAAATGTCAGCCATGCATGGAGGAGAAAACCCACAGGACGAGAGAGCTACCTGCTGAAACACTCACCACCATCTGCTGTTCTCCCAAGAACAAGTTTAAACATCCCTATGCCTAATAGATATAATATAAGATAGATAGATAGATAGATAGATAGATAGATAGATAGATAGATAGATAGATAGATAGATAGATAGATAGATAGATAGATAGATAGATAGATAGATAGATAGATAGATAGATAGATAGATAGATAGATAGATAGATAGATAGATAGATAGATAGATAGATATAAACTGCAGAACAAAAAGTCTTTCTTTCAAGGTCAGTAAATTAGAGGCATGAAATGCTATTTTCATCTCTCTTAAATTAGTGTACTGTGCAAAATTGAGCAATAAAATACAGTCATGAAGCCACAAAGGGACCCCACACAAACACACTTCCCTCTATGTCTACTAGAACAAAGTAATTCTGATACAAAGATACTTATCTAACAATGCAATTCACATACCAGCAGTCCAATTAACCATCATCACAGGTTGTCATCATTGCCTGACATTGACCAACGATGTCTCCTTGGTCCTGAGAGGAAATGGAATCAGGTATTGTGTCAAATTGAACCCTGGGAGGATGGAGCGGTACACAGGAGTAATGACGGCCTTTTCCTCTTGTGCACTTGAAAATGTAACACCACTGGTCCCTCAACTCTGCAGTTAAGTTAAATGGGTTACAATATTCTTGGACTAGGAAAGACTGACTTCTTAAAACACAATCTCTTGATTCTGCTGTAGAGGGGACTGCAGGCTGCAGATGCAGTGGTCAATCTGCTGATGAGTGGTCACGTATTGTAGGCCTACAGAAAAATAGTTTTCAGTTCTGTTTATTTTACAAAGAATACACAGAAATAAATTACAAAAAGAGAACAGGGAAGCGGGACAAATGCGTGCATGCAGGGAGTCCCAAGTAACCAAAGGGGCTATCAGGCAGCATCGCCTGAAGAAACAAACAACAGCTTACAGAAAAAAAATTGAAAAAGGAGAGAAATTGTGTAATGAATAAGCAATTCAGGCAGAAAACAAATAAACTTGATTTGTCTTTTGCATCTAATATTTATTTTATAGGCCTTTGTGCTTTCAAAACATCTCCACAACAAGTCTTAATGAATTCAATAAGGCTGCAAACGAGAGCCTGATTTCTATTATGAGGCACCGCCGGCAAATGAAAATCTGCCTGCTTTCACATGAACGTTAATCCATTCATCTTTTTGCAGGGAACCACAGTAGTAATGGCTTGAAAGCTATAATTTCTTTTTGATCTCTCAAGACAGTTTGCTGAGAGAACATTTTACAGCTCAGTAATTGGGGAATCCACTACTGTATCTTTGCCCTGAAATTGATTTGGGAAAAATTAGTGCAGACCAACGGTTGCTTCATGCTTTGTGAAGCAACTTTGTTATGCTACTCAGAGTACAGCTAAGATGCTTTAGAGCTCGAAGTAAAGCTGCCTAATCACTTGTGGCATCCACTCAAGAACATGAAACCACTGAGGCTCACCATCTGAACTAAGATACTAAATTTCAACAACAGCATAGCTGATGTTGAGGCCCGGTAGAAGGAACCTTCTGGGATCTCAGTCAAAATCGGGGAACATAACAAAATTATTATTTACAAAATTATAGGGTATCACACTTGAAAACCCACCAATAAACATATTTTGCGTTTTCGGTGTGGGACATTGGGTCTTTCCTAAAGAAACATCCCCCAAATAGTCTTGCTGAGACCTCACAAAGCAGATGCACCGATCTGACCCCACGGCCAAACCCCCATGGGGGCCTGTGACAGAACTGAACTGAATCACCCTGACTACGGGCTGTCACAGGGAGGGAGGGAGGGAGGAAGAGGAGGAGAGGAAGTGGGCAAAGGAGGATCTTGCATCTAAAGTAAGAAGCTGTCTATCAGGCTGTGTGACAGAGGGCCCTGACATCAGAGCAGAGCCCCGGGGCCCTGCTGTACTGACCCCTACGGACCGAGGGGCCTTCAAGCAGAAAACACAAAACAAAGCTGAAGTATGCGGTGACTTCTCTCTTAAAACTCCAGACCGCTTTCAGAAACCGTACACCCTAAAATAAGTGCGGCGTCAACTCTTTTCTGAAAATCCAATAATTGACCAGAGTAGCTTTTTCCTAAACCATGCTATCTTGCATTCTGCTGCAGAAAGTAACAACAGCATGCTTCCATTACACTCTCTAATAAATAGATGAAATGATGTGGATTATAAATGGGATTAAATAAATCGCGCACAGGTGGAGCTGTCCTATCTCACCAGTGGATTACTCCTTCAAATCTAATAAGGAGGATGATGGGTGGGTGTTATTTTCCGATTTGCCCTAAAATCTGCAGTTGACATAGGGTTGCGTTTCTGCTTCATTCAATTCATTTTTTTTGAGCAGTGAAGTGACTGTAAAGCTCATTTTGTGAATGAGTGTGTGGGAGGGAGAGGAGAGACACGCAACAAACATTGCCGGCTAGATTCAAACCCTAGACATCACTAGTATCTCATCCCTCCTTATCAGCTCCCCTCAAATCACCCTCTGCGTCTCATCTGAAATGTATTATAAAAAACCCTTTCTCACCTTATCCTCTCCTCCTCCTTCTTTCTCAGCTTCATGTCCCGCTGCACCACCTTCAGGACGTGCTCCGCCTCGTCGTCCGTCAGGCCCGACAAGTCCAGCTTCCGGCCCATCGCTCCCGACCTGCTGCTGCTGCTGCTGCTGCTGCTGGTCCAAGAGGGGAGGAGAGGTACGGGGGCACTGCTGCTCTGGGGGCCGAGGCTGGGACAACCCTGGAGGAGGAGACGAGGATGAGGAGGTGAGGAAGATTTATCTGTGTGTGTGTGTGTGTGTGTGTGTGTGTGTGTGTGTGTGTGTGTGCTTGAGGACTCAATGCACTGACTCAGAATTGAACCATGACTTGGACTTCCCTGCCTGTGACTCATAGACCTCATTCACACCTGGTATTTGTCTTCTCTGGTCTCTGCAATCTGTTTGCAATGTGATCGGATGTCATTTTCCCGGCAACATGGTAAGTAGTCGTTAGTAGTTGTCAACAAAAAACACACGTGGTGGGATTAGGGTCGCTGATGTTACCGTAAAGCCCGAACTTACTTTTCCCTTCGGCGTGGAAGGAGTCATCTCTACCACTCTGACGGCGACGTTTCTACCCGCAGCGATGACGTTTCTACCCTTGGTAATTATGTTTCTACCCACGGCAATGATGTTTCTATCCCGTGGGTGGACGCTTTCTCACCGATGCAAACACACTGTAAGGATTACATCTGGCAGAGTCGGGCTGAGATCATCGTAATGTGTGCCAGACTGGAAGTGGTCTGGAAGATTCGATCACATTCTGTTTGCGATACGTGCGGGTTTTACTTCTTGTGTTCGCATGCATGTTTTCTTATCCTGATACAGATTGTAATACCAGGTGTAAACGGGGTCATACTCAGAGCCTTGAGACCTGACTGAACAACAACAAGTCTGGAAACACAAGGAGGGGGTTGGGTGAGGGAAGAGTGGGGGGAGAGAGGGGGAGACAGGACACATGAGCAAAGTCAGGCAGAGGGAGGAAGGACAGGGGAGATCAAAGGAAGAGAGAGATGGTAAAGACAGTCCATACAGAGGAACATAGGGATGACAGGAGGAAGACAGATGGACGGAGGGGAACGAGAGACAGACGGGGAGACGGAGAGAGGGGGGAAGGTCCATTAACTGTGGTGTCTAAACAAGATGGGAGTGCACTGGCAGTGGAGAGAGCAATGATGACTCACGACGCCAGACAATTATGTCTATTCTATTATTGGGCAAACAGCTTCATCAACAGAGTGCCTCTCCTCTCTCTCATCATAGCACTCATTCCTCCAGTTCAGCTCAGGATTCGTCTCACAACAGACCGCTGTTCAGCATTTTAAAACCTCAAATAAAAAAATTTAAAAATTGAGACCAGGGAGTGACGGACAAAGTTTGAGTCAATTTGTGAAATAATATTGTACATTACTGTTTCACAACATAATCTTTGGTCCATTTGTTTATCATTTTCCTGAAAATCTTCAATCAAATATTGTCTTTCGAGTTATCCTTTTACTTCTTCCCTACAGATATCTCTGCCAGGTGCTTTTCTGAGTCATTTGTTTCAGTAGGCATATAATACCTAGAATACCTATCCCACTCGGGCTAATGCACACACACACACACACACACACACACACACACACACACACACACACACACACACACACACACACACACAAAGAATGAGCTTCATCACACGTCCAGCTATTGCAGTGAAAAGCTGTGAAATCTCTCCCAGTCTCAGTAATCTGATATCACACTGTGTAAATACATACTGTAGCACTGCCATTCACAAAGGCTCTTCATTCAGGCTCTGTGATAAGAGACCTCGCCCTTGCCCTCCTCAGCCCTGACACACACAATGTCACAATATGTACTTCTATTTTTTTTTAATCTCAGCCACACATGGATCCACAGACGCCAGCATGTACACCCACACACATTCAACACACACACACACACACACTTACACACAAACAATATCAGTGGATGATTACTTGTATTACCCCCTCTAATTTCCTACTCCTGATTGACACAGGAAAGGGATTTTGTCACCCCTGCTGACATCCTCATGCTCAGTGTTATAATGCCCAAACTATTAACATTTGCAGCACGGATGTTTCTGTCATTTAATATGAGTGATTTTATCTTAACGTGCTTGAAAAGCAATTAAAAAAGGTGTTACTATGTTGGACATGTGTCTGCAACAACAACACATTCTTGTTGAGGAAATTCCGTCTTAACAACTCATGCGTCACCTCCCTGATAGCTCAGCTCAGCGACTGAAACTAGCCTGGTGGTAAGAGGTTCCTGTCAAGAGACTCCCTCACCTTTACAACTTGTTGACGCCTCCGTTCCACAGCAGACTAAAACTAGCCGCTGACAAATCACGCTGACCTTTCCAGCGAGGAAACATATTAGAGTGCAAAACCCTCGGCTGGGTAGTCTGACGTGTTTTCCTTTCGGCTCGGTCCCCGTTACTGTCCTAATGTATAGATGAGGTAAACGCACCGCTATTGTACAGCCACAGGGGAAGGTAATTATTCAGGCCTTCTTTTTATAGCTAGTGGTGTCAAGGACGGGGACGGGGCATCGTTTACGCCTGCGAGTGTGTCTGCCTCCGAAGCAAGATCCATTCAGTGACTCAGATAAGGGCAGCAGCAGCCACTGCTCACACAAGCGAAGCCATTTGTACACGCACGCACGCACACACACACACACACACACACACACAGACAAATACAAACACAATACCCCAAATCTACGCTCCCTCTACGGCACCATCGCATGTCACTATACTTCACACGGTGCCAACAACACACCCACAGCTGAAGTTAACACAATAGCGCAGATGAGCTAACCCCTGCTGTACACAGCAGAGAAGAGTGTGTGGGCTATACGAACACGAAAGCTGTTCTCAACTGACACTGATTGGAGATCGCGCCAGTGGTTCAACGCTTCGCGACCGCTGTGTCTCCTCAGATCAGATCTCATGCCTCGACATCCATCCCTCCCTTTCCCATCCACCCCCCCCCCCCCGCCACCGTGGAGCTGCTGTAAGTGGGCAATGTCACATGCAGAGATAATTCTATATCCCACCTACTCAAAATACACCTGCTATGTCCACGGAGCTATTAGGCATGAATTGTGCGCACGTATGAATGAACGGGTCTGTCTCTGTCTCGGGTTTAGTAGCAGAGAGAGGATGTGGGCTAAACTGAACTGCAAGCTAAACGAGATCCTTGGTGAGCAGCGACAGCAGCTTCACCTTCACCTCCATCTCACCCCCCTCGGGTTGTAGCAGCACAGGGGCGATTTAGGTGCTCTTTTGTGCCGACCGACATCAGACTGTACAATGCGCTGCCGGCCCAAACAGGAAGCTGAGAGGATGCTGAACCGGGACGCCTGCATCGCCCATACAAACTACGCTGGATTGCGTTTCGCTTTGCTATGCTCTGGGCTGATCTATATGACATTTGCTTGCAACGGTTTCTGCTCGGCTCACATCTCAGACACTTATTCTGTACACACAGAAACATGTTTTGATAAGGATAGTGATGCTAGGAACAGACAATAATGCACATGCGCTTTGCAGATCGGGGACAGCTAGCAAGGCCCATGTCCAAATCAGCACATTATGTTATCTATATGTGCAAACTGTACACTGATAAGGTGAAATGCCTTTTACAATGCACGCCCTATTTTGCTCACCCTAATAATGCCTCGTACTTTTCATTCATACATTCTACTTAAAATGTTTTTAGTGTCTAATGTGTTTCTATAACCTCCATTTGCTATATTCTATTTTCACTTACTGTATCTTCTCATCCCACTAGCTCCAGTCCTACTACATCCTAGCACATGTAGATGTGTATTTGGGAATTTAAGAGATTCTGACTTGAATGATTCTACAGCGAACCCACAGGTAGGCCTGATGATTGGAAATTAATCTGATCAAAACCTTTCACTTGTTTTTACCAATTTTGCCTGTCCTGAGCATATGAACCTACTCAAACTACAAGTAAATTCAGTTATAAAACACTGTCATATCGTGACTGGCAATAGTGTTCCAGTGTGATACTGTCAGATGACGAGAGCAACATGTTCAGACTGACAGGAAATCTACTGAGTGCTGAAAGCGAAATGCTTCACCCACAGACACCATGTCCTATACCATGTCACATAGCATTTGCCTCTGCTGCTGCACATCACCTTAAAGGGTCAATGGAGGCTGGGAGAGATGAGGACAAAGCCCTGCTGGAGAGCTCAAAGGGCAGGGGCAGCCAAGCGCTAAATAAACTGCTTGTTTCAGACACTCGGTCAGCATTTCGTCACACCCAGAGGGAAGGAGATTGAGAACAACTTCACTGAAAAGACTATTTTAAAATGAATCTTATGAATACAGTGAATGGATTTATAGATCCACACCTCCGTGGCACTCTGTAGTTGAGCATGTGATGCATTGGCAGATGGTAAGTCAGTGCTTTGAGGCTGGATAACTGATTGGACGCAGAGAATGTCTGGAGAAACGAAACGCATTGATCATGAATTCCGTAATAGCTCTGTCACCTACAATAATCACAACCGAGGGGCAGATGGATGGAGTTGTGCTTGAAATATGTGGAAACAGCCCTCGATCAATCCCTTCAAAACAGAGCTTCCTTTTCATGTGCAATCGCCTTTCAATGTGTCTATTCAGTCATATGTCTTCCTAGACCCACATGACAGCATATAGGTATCCCAGAAATCTCTTACAACCGAGGATATGTCCACTATCTGTCAAGAGGAGTCATTAGAGAGAATAGATAAGACAGAGAGCCAACAAGAATTGTGAACCTTGGGAACGTTTGTAGTTCAGCTTGTCGTTCAGGGTTATTCATGTTCAAGTTCCCCATGCAATGATTATCTTGTTTTAGTCGGACATCTGACATAAGAGAATTAAGGTGCACAGCACACGTTGACGTATAGGCCCGCCACTTGTCATGAATTTATGAGAATACCAGTAGACCAAGGAAACTCATCCACACCTAGCATCCTTAAGATCTACTCGATCAACCTTGCCATCTTGCAAAGAAGAGATAAGGGGTCACAAACACCACAGAAGTCTGGCAGTATGACGATTATGCCTTTTGCCAGGCCACAATTGTAAATGAGAATTTGTTCGCTTTCTGGTCTTGCACAAGGACCAATCAGCAAGTGTGGGCGGGTTCATTTTCCATTGATAGGGATCTGATTGGCTGTTTTAAATAAAGTACGGCTGCAGGGTTAATAGTTCAGCCAGGGGAAAAAATAATACTGTGCCAGACTGGATACTGAATACTAAATACTAAAGTTTCTAATGTTCGTTGGACCTCTGAGAATTTTAAACATTGGGAGAAAAAAGTATATTTTTTTCTCAATGCAATTGAATAAGAGTACAAGTATACAAACTTAATAATATTCGGGAATCCCCTGAAACGGTATTTAAGTATACTAACAAAGTACAATTACTCAAGTACTTTACACCCCTGGTATTGTACTCCAAATCTGACTCTGGGGACACTAAAATTCCCACCGAAGGCTCAGGATCAGGATCAGGATCAGGATCAGGATCAGGATCAGAGCCCTTGATCATTTGTCACTGTTAGACGTCTACCTCCTGTATGACAACCAGCACAGCCCTAGCCAATTACCACTCTACACAGAGCATAGGAAGACGCTGGCAAGGTGAGAATGCTGCAGCTGAGCTGTGAAATACTACACACACACACACACACACACACACATCTTACACACACACACACACACACACACACACACACACACACACTCACACTCACACACATATTTTGACTGATGTGTTGTATCAGAGCAGATGCTAATTAAATACAGCACTGAGTCATTGTGCATGTGACAGGGTGGTGAGAACTACAATGTAATACAAACCCTAAGAATGGGCAACAACTCCATTCATTTTACTCAAATGAATGGAAAAACAATGGACTCATTCAGTGATTGTGAAGTTGCTGTCGTTTGCCATAGCCTCCAGATATGTATTACTTACCCTTCAGTAGCAATGGTGGGAAATTAAATTGTTAGAGATCTTGTGGGTGAATGCATTCTTTAAATAAAGTATCTTCCCAGTTGAAGGAGTATATAAAATCTTTGCTTATCAACAGGTGTCCAAAAAGTCAATTTTCCCTGACAGGCATTACCATAACAAACCAGCTGCACACCATTGATTTACATGCATCCTGGTGACTGAGCCTACAGTTCACCTATCTGCACAGCCACTAAGAGAAGATGCCAGATAAAGAACTGCAGCTTGCATTCCTCTGGGTTAAAGGATTCAGTGGCTTTCTCCTACATATTAACAACCATGACTCCGAGCTTCTCACAGCTGACATTTCTTTTTAAATGGCTTCTACTAACCAATAATTAAATCAATAGTCTGGAGACAATTGATAGTGACAATTGTTATTTTCATTGATGCAATTAATGAAAAGATGAGTCACATCCTGCACCTTCTGAACCTGACTATAGTGTTCTTTTCAATATTGCACTCTACTCTACTTTATTCTCACGCTCCCCCTGAAATGCCGCATTTTCCTCAGATCAAAACCTGTATCCATTTAAATCAGACTGCCACGTTAGCAGTGACTGCATGATACCATCAGTGAGTAATCCCGCGGTCACAAATGTCAGCTTTATCATCTATTGACAGTGGACTGCGCAATGTCAGACTGGTTAGCAAACGGCTGTAAAAGAGTTGCGAAAAATGAACAGAATCATGCATTTTCATGGTAAGGTCTGTAAGCATGCATGGACTGTGCTTCTAAATCACCTGACATTCTTGTAAATTTGCCGTTTTTGTCTTCATTCTTGCCCATTATAATATCATTCGCATATCTAGCCTTCACAGATAGGCATAAGGTGATAAGGCAATAAGTTGATTTGGAAAATCACTTACACAGGACCAGTGGGCACCGGATGACCGCCAGTTACAGTCTCTTGAAATAACGCTATCCCAGATAATAAAGACAAACGGACGTGGAGTGATTCGCTTCTTCAAGTGTAAACTTCCGCAACACCTGTCTGTCTCCCAGATACTTTTGGCTTCCCCGTCTTCGGCTTATTTTTCCCCAAAGCAGCAGACGCATGCAGGCACCATTGAATGGGTGATCACGAGGTTTGTATTACAGGGATGGAGGGAAGGAGGGGAGGAGGACGCACGGCGAGGAGGTGAGGAATTATCACTCAACCTTGGTTCCTCCTGTGTGTGTAGGTGACACGATACAATCTGATACTTGGGGATCGGACCATGCGAAAAACGGGGGTTTGGAAACACGAGGGAGCTGAGCCTATTGCGGTGCTTTTCCGATCTGCTGTCTGATCCTGTTTTTCTACCGGCACCTGGGCATCCTGCGCTCCGCACGGACACTGCTGCTCTCCTGGAGGAGGCACTGTGTTGGCTGGCTACTCCATTCACAAAGCCATTCATAGCGTAATTAACCTAAGGGAGAGATGAAAACATCCCAATTGATCCAGCATGTATCTCTTAGATTCACACTCTGTCTGCTGTATCAAATTACTCCATTAGAGCGGCGGTATAATAACCTAATTACATTTATTTACTTTAATTGTATCCACCCAAGAAAAACAACTGTAGTAATCCTATAAAACATTTTAGGATACTGTGATATCAAAAACTATAAATTATATGTAATATCTTATAGAATATTAGAAGAACATTATAAAGATACTACAGAAGATAAAAACACCATAAAGCATGATAAGGAAAAAAACACAGTTTTACACACTTATTATAGTGATTCTTCATTAGGGCATTGAATGAAGGCAAGTTTGGTATTGTAAATTCAAATCTACTACATAGTCAAAATATTCAGGACACAGAACAGAATAGAATAGAATAGATTATTTTGATATCTAATATTGATTTCCCCACATCATTACCAGTACAGGATCTATTTTGCAGAAGAGGCTGAGTACCCACTGGTTTCCTGGCGAGGTACCAAGGCTAATGTAGTTTACAGCAGCAGGCTGCGGAGAAGATCTCACCGTTTGTTCTCTTTATCAGTGCTTAGCCTTCAGGAAAAGTGCTGAGGAAGGCAGAGTGCATGAATAGAGCAAAGCATTTTTTGTACTGTGTTACTTCCAAAGAAAGCAGTATGAAAGATAAAGACCTCATCTTACAGCAAATAGCAGCAGTAGACTACTTAACAAAGATTACAAGTCAGAGTGGAACCATATTTTTTCCCCCATAGTTGCATCTGATATATATTTCTAATATAGCAAATGTACTGTAAGGCAAGAGAAAATGAGATAAGAAAATGCATCGCATGTATTTTCTAATGCAGATACCACTGCCAGGCCAACTGTGCGGAGTCATGTATTGTACGTATTCCCAGGAACAAACTTTATGCTTTGGACCCTATTTTTTATTATGAAGATACCTCCTTAAGTGATTATTTTGAATGGGCTCAGCTACCACCTACACTACCACCACTACCTCCTCAGACTGCTGTCCTACCTAGTGGGTGACCGGACTGGCATGTTTACCTAGGTGGTCGAATTAATGAATCGCTTGCAAACAATTTGCCCAGTATATAGTCGGGTCTCTCACTCACTCACTACACATTATAAGGATCTCTCCAAGACTCCTTTCACCCAAACCTGCCATGACCTCCTTCTACCACTATTCCTAGGCAATTGTCGATTGGATGTGTGGGATAGAGTTGGGTCAATACTGTGCTGGTTTAATTCAGTGTTTTCTGTCTATCATTAATATACAATGGGGAAATACAAATTTTCATGCCCCACTAATTTATTGCAGAATAAACTGGGCTTCATTTCTCAATAAAATCAATGTAATCAACCAGACAAGGATCGTTGAGCATACACTCCTTTTCAGCCCTGCCCTGCTTCACATCTATTCAGCCACAGACATTCATTACTGGGAGTTGTCCAGTGCTACCACAGTCTTCTACTGTTTGCTGCTAGTGAGCAGCTGCAATGGATCAATGCACCATGATGGTACTGGACAGAGGTTTTCTCACTCACTTCCCTCTCCCTGGCTTTCCCAGATGATTCAAAGTGGTGAACCAGCCACAAGTTTGCTTGAGTTCATTTACAATGGAAAAGTGTTTGATTGCTTAAATTCACCATACTCATGGTACATTTTTGTATATCTTTATCTATTACCTCTCTGTTTATATTGTTTCGGTGCTAGATTTTCAATTTGCGTGGCAAAGGCTTGAATCCTATTCTAATTTATGTCCACTGATATTATATGTTATACAGGCAGGGGTATACTGAAGGACTTTGATGTACATTTACAAATCTCTAACAGAAACAAATGTATTAAACCCCTCTCCGCTGACCTTTTCAAGCAAAACGATTGCATCTCAATTACCATTGGTTTACAAGGCAAAGTAGGAGTGACAGCTGATTTCTACCAATCAAAAAAAGACACAGCTGATTGGCCTTCGCCTGGCACACCTGAACACCTGAACCTTTCTGAGATACTGCAGGAGGACTTAATGTAATGGTGTAGAATATTCTGAATAGCAATGATTTCTAGGGGACAAATTAAAGTTTTTAGAGCACTGTATGAAAGCAACATTTCCTTAATATGTTGGACCTTATATGTTGGACAGCATTGGTGAGATATTCAAATCACTGACAAAGCCAAATGCACACAGTGATGGAAAATACGTTATTCAGAAAGTAATTATGGTTAGAATCTGCTTAGTGTTAAATGTAGATACAGTCTTGACAATTACTGCTGGAAGGTCTCTTGTAATGCCAAGGAGTATTCAAAGCTTTAACTTCAGCCTATATGGCAGCACAGCAGATGCTGAGTGGTGCACATTAAAACGATTGTGCTTAGTATGGTTCAATGCTCACAGTATCATGGTGATTTAAATAACACACGTCTGGCCTATTAAACTGCAATTTAACTCAAAAGCAATGCACTACACCACACGAGCTGCTGTACACTACAACAACAACGGCAAGGTAAAAGTTAACCTTGATCTGCCACCTATAACATACAACATGAATATAATCTAACAATTTTTAACCTTTGTTTATACAGGGAAGGGACTCCTGGGATTCGGATCATCAATCCTCTGGTTACAGGTGCACTTCTGCAACCTTTAGGCTACCGCAAGCCTCATATATGTTTGAGTAAAGCTTATTAAAAGCTTTACCCTCCAGTAGTGCTGGTGTTTATGCTTTATGCTCTGCTGAGTCACTTGTGACAGCAGCATTGTGACCCTGCATCCAGATCTGCAGATCAGTATGTGTGTGTGTGGTGTGTGTTTGTGTGTGCATGCGAGGGGTCATCAGCATGGTCTGGCATATCATTGTGTTTCCTTGATACAACATCAACATGTTGATGTTATGGCTTAACACTCTCACGGTTTCCTCTTTCAAAAGGGGCTGTATATAGTGGGCATTTCTCATATGTGCTTGCTTTTATAATCCCAACAAGCTAGTAGGTTGGAGCAGAGGGAATATTCGAGTCATCTACAGTAGCTGCCGCGTGAAACTGTCATCAGTGGGTCAGGCCTTAACATGTATGATCGGTATTTGTGATACATTTTCCCCTGCTGGGAAACTATGATTGCTAAAGTGGGATTATTAGAGCAAAGCATTCTGGTCCATCTATCCCTGTCACATGTTTCCCATAGCAGGAGTTACAGTGTGTGTGTGTGTGTGTGTGTGTGTGTGTGTGTGTGTGTGTGTGTGTGTGTGTGTGTGTGTGTGTGTGTAGGCTGCGACATTCAGAACTCTTGTGTGTCTGGGAATATATTAGCTCCACAGCCTGGATGTTGGCATTTGAGGGTCCCTTTATCTGAGGGCATCACTGCTCTGCTTGCTGCACCAACTCTTTCTTCGCCCCAAATGTCACACTTCAAAACCATGTAATTGGTCAGTGAATTACAACTACGTTAACAGCAAGTAAGAGCGGATTTGTGAATGAACGTGTCAGGGAAATTTGTAATAGTAATTGTTCAAGACGGCCAACAATTTGTACTATCAAGCTCACGGGATAATACGCTTCCATTACGTGGTAGTAGCTATGCAGGCGCAAAACAGGAACCAGTCAAAAACAAATGAATAACTCTTTCGCTACCAATTCAATTCAATACCAAGACATTAAGAACTTCTTCTACTACTTCTTCATCCTTCCTTAGAGTTATGGGGTCAGTCGTCGGTCAGTAGTGGATTAATGACTGTTTAGTGCTTTGTCCTTCCATTGTTACTACTTAATAATGTAACTGTGAAGTGTTGCCAGCTCACAAACTGCAGATATGAGTGAGTTGATATGAAAAATTTGATCAAATCTTTCACCGTGAGCGTGCAGACTCTTGAGTGCCTGTTGATGTTTTTGGAGACGCGCTAACGTATTTTCTGTGTTCACTGCCATTTCTGAGAGCAAGGCAGCAGGTGCATCAGATACATTTACTAGAGAGGGACGGCTTTTGCACCTGCGGCACTCACCATTCAGTCACTCTCCGGTGAGCCATGATTCATGATGACACACACTGTGTCCAGCTGGTAACACTGGTAATATCCTGCTCCTGTTAGCTTTCCCCCCTCTCTGCTGACTCTCAGGGGGAAGCTTTTCCAGGTCGGACCACTTCCCCCAGGTAGGTGATTGAGGTAGCGGTCGTGTAATCACTACTGACAGATTCTTGCCACCGAGCAATCATAAAGTCTCGCTCTCACTCTCACTCACTCACCTCAAAGCATCGGGTGGAGATTAGGTAAATAAATTAGATCTAAATAACAGGATATAATGTCCCTTTTCATCATGGAGGATTATGTTCATGTTAAAGAATGGACACTGCTGGCAGTCAAAATAGTTTTTCTAGCTTTTAAATATAGCTGGGATATAATCTAATGAGAATGAACTGTGCTGTAGCACTTTTCATTACCACCACCGTCTATTACCAAATCAAAGTGATGATCATGAAACTTCGATGTCCATCTGTGAATGAATCATGGCAATTTGAGGATAGAAAATGGTCCGGCGTGCCTGGTTCACCATGATTTATAGCAGTCGCTGTGCCCCTTTGTAATATGACAAGTGGTAACTAACTAAGCCCTAGTTACACACTTGCCATTTGCCACCTTGGCAAATAATGTAAACACGGTGACCAGCTACAGCGGACAGTTGAACACTTACTCACAAAACTACAACTGTGTACTGTTGTAAAATGACACAACTTACCTCATCAGAAAACCAGGGAACTTGAAATGAATCTTGCAAAACACTTTCACAAGCAAGTTACCCTCTAGAGAAATGTGAAATTGAAAAAGCAATATGTCAGTTCAACCTACCACAGGCAATTCAGAGGCGTTTCACAAGGACCTATTGAAAATCATACAGTCTCTTAGCAACATCAGCACACGTACATGTAACTTTCTGGCAAGCAGAAAACCCCCTACTGGTACCCACATTCCTGCCTATGATTTGAACAAGTTGTTTTTCAGAATCTGAAATTAGTGGTTTAGTGGTATTATTGCTGCTCAGCATGTTGCTGCTCCAAGGCATTTGTAGCCAGCAGCTATACTCACCTGTGGAAAGAGGAAAACAACATGGAGCCATCTGTCTACGTTTGAAGAAACAGACCACTTAGCACAAAGCTTATATGAAGCGTCAGACGTGCTTAACAAAGTCCTTGATTCATATCAAGACCGCTGACACAAGACTCTGACCATTAAAATAGCTTTCTCTTTGTCCACATTTCAGTGTGTGTGTGTGTGTATGTGTGGAAGCATGCGCATATGTGACAGAGACAGAAAGCGTGTACAGATGTTGTAAAGAAGCAGTGTGTAATCTTTCAGAGCAGGTACAGGCTGACCGAGACCGAGGAGCATCAACCCGGATTAACCCCGTGTGGGTTACGCTTCAATGAGTCAGATGTCAACAAGCCCGTAACACATTCCTAACAGTTTTTGTTGTTATGTCCGACACACAATTTGCAATAACTGCATGATCTATCAGAATATATCTGATCGGAGTCAGAATATATTGATTTTGGATTAATGGTTGTGTTACGCATCCTGCTGTCTGTCTCCTAATGCCAAGATGAGCAGCGTATCTCTCCCACGCTGCTGTCTCTCTGCTCAGTCTGCTGATGCTCTGCTTATTCCATTTAAACATACAACATTTACTTGTGTTTGCGACTGAAGGGGTGGAGGTGAAGCCTTCTGCCTACTCAGCGTGACTAATTGCCCATGAGTGGCCACGCCACTGTCAGAAATATAGCATCAACAAATACTAAACAAACACAGTGAGTCACTCCATGCATTGTCTTGTTCGCTGCTGCAGCGGGGGGGTAAGAGAGCAGAGACGGGGGGGGAAAACCTGCTGCACATTTGACATGTTTAGGTAAATAAATAGATAGATTTCATATTTGGTATTTTTAGGTTTGATAATTGTATTTTCAGGAAATCCCCGGTGTGGATGGGACTTCAGTGGCGGAAAGGAGTGAGGAAGCCATTTCCCCTGTTGCAGCTAATAAACAAGCACTAATAGTCCTCAGGGCTGGGTAATGAGTTAAAGCAGGAGCTGAGGAAAATCACACTCATAATGGAAAACAACTGCCTCATGTGTTACGTGACAGTACATACACAACTCACTGATGGTTGTTAATATGTGGGTGATGGCACAGGGACAGAAGAAAGGTGGAGCAAGCTGAACCGCTCCAAAGTATCTTACTCCCAGATGAACCTTTCAATGGTCTTGTGTTTGACAGACTGTGGACTGTAAATTCTTACTGTCTGGACCTCAGGCGGTCAGATACTGGCCTGTAGCTTTTAAGCCTCTCACAGTAGGAATGCTGCTCTACAATCAGCCTCACCAAGACAACTTTGATCATGACCACGTTCTTCAGGAATAAAACTTTCTAAATCAGCACTGACACTTTAAGATGACTGGTAAATATAGGCTAGTTTCCCTTTCCCTTTTGTAGTTTCTTACTAAATCTTTTCCCTTGAAGTCTTTTGAAACCACAACATATTGACAGTCTCCTTCCAGACTATATTAGTCACTCAGGCGTAGCACCCTGCGAACCCCCCTCCTTTCCTCTGTTTATTTCACAAATGTGGATGAGTGAGAGTAAATTTGCCAACCACTCCACTTCCCAGTTTGCTTGCCAATAGTTCCTCCAGCCAACTCTACCCACAGCTGTTTGCAAAGGAGGTGTTTGTGTTGCTAGCCACACAGCTCTATACGACATTTCAATAATGGCTCTGAGACTTAGCGACGCTTTGTCATTACCACCTACCAGCAGTCAGCAAACCCAAACTACAATCAGTAAGAGCAAAATCTGAAGAGATGTGAATGAATGGCTTCATATAAAAATAGTATGAATCTTATCTTGCAGTCCAAAGATACACACGATCCATGAGCGAGCTCAATAAAATGAAGTATTCTCAAGTGTTGGAGAATATTGCACAAGTTTGTTCCATCATCTGCACCAGCTGTCTGGTGTTTTTCTCAAAATCTGTTTTGCTGCTTTTTCACCAACAGATGTTCATAGACAGAGCCAAAGATATGGATACAGGTAAATGCAATCCATCTGAATTAGCATTGAATGGAAAATAGAAAAACAAAATATTTTAAATACGTTTTGCATTTCTAGTAGGACGTCATTCGGTTTAATTCAATTGGGGATGCAGGAAGTGAATGCTTCTGCATGCATTGTAAAGTTCTGCATGATGCAACCCATCTCAGTTATTCTGATAGTAAGTAGCTGTGGGCCAAACAGTATTTGCAAATTGTTTTTTGTTGTTTTAGCTTGCTTAGAGTGGGGTTTTCTACAAAAGACAATACAAGAAATGACAGAAGGTTCAGTTTAGTATGTTTTTCTGTGATTGACAAGTGAAGCGTAGATAATGCATGCAATAAACCCCAAAGATCTGATGTTGTAAGCAGAGAAATATTTGCATTGATTTTGACCTACAATGGATCTGGTAACATCGCTGTCCTTCCACTGATGAATGTCCAGAAGAATCATTGGGTTTGCTGTTGATTACTAAGGACAGTTCAGTTCGATTGCATTGCTGGGAGGGGATGGGACAAAGCAGCATGCCGGATGAGAAACGAGTCTCAGCACAAATCATCTGACATGTGGCATGGGACACACAATCAGTTTCATGAAAAGGGAAATGGCCTGTTCAGAGGCTCTCTGTGGTGAAATTCTACAATATCATTTCAGATCCAATTCATCCCACATATCCCTGAAGACGATAAGGCAATTACAATTCCTCGCTGCCTCTCGAGCCAACACACACTCACAGACACACACACACACACACACACAAAGAGAAAACGAGAGAGAGAGAAATATTTCCATATCCTGATCAATCGGAAAAGTAAAAATGGAGATGTTTTTGATGCAGTGTGTATTCCAGTAGGGGGTATAGCATGCAGAAGCTGAAAGCATTGCTCGATAGACAGAGAGCATTGGTACATGTATATGGGCTGGCTCTCTTCTTGTCAGGGAAGGCTTCAGCCCTCAATGGCATTGTTTGTCTTCAACTCCTTGCTGCCATGGTAACCAGAGCAGAGAGAGGATGGGTTATAAATGAGAGATAGTGAGAGGGCATGACCTGCACTATGCCTGACACTCTCTCATGCAATCATATTCAGTATTCTGTCTGAATGAACGATGACCTATGTGTTTCGGTGATAACAAACGGAGTTAGGTTTAATAACCACTTTCCTGATATAATACCATTTGACCCTCTACATTATGGGTCTATTCATCCTCTTGACATTATGTATGTAAACCAAGCATTTACATCCTCAAAATAAATGGAGAAGTTACGTTCGTCTGTCACATCCTGTCAGTCCTTGTATCAAAACCTCAGACAAAACATTATAAGAGCTTTAATCCAGTAAATCAGCAGTGTACCATACTATTATTATGGGTTCATCTTTTGAAGTACAATAGAAGGTATATGCGTAGTTGTCTAAGAGTTGACGCCATCACGTCTCCACAGAGCTCCCGGCTACCCTGAATAACCATTTCATTGATAACGATTACAGAACTAATGTTTTGTCTTGATGAGAGCATTCATTTCTAAATTGAGAAGTCATTTGTAGTTCCATCAAAAGGACTGCATTTGAAACGAAGCCTTATTTCATCCGTCTGGAATAAGAAAATGAGGGCGTGTGATTGCTGAAGGCCTTTGATTCTGAGAAATCCTCTGGGGGGCAGGGAGGGTACAGACGCCAGATTAAAGACTGATGACGCTGGTAATTGATGATATATTTAAGATTCATTTCGAGGCTTGAGTCTGATGAATGCTCCCTCTGTCTGAACATACTAATGCCTGGACAAGCAAGGACACACCGACGGAAAGAGAAATGGAAAAGGCTAGACAATAATCTCTCCTTGTTCAATGACAAACTCACAAATTGTAGCTCTGCCTTTCTGTTTTTCCTCAGCCTCGTCCTTGGGTCTCTCCGTTGTTTCCACCTGAAAGAATTGAAAGCCCTGTTGCTTGTCTCTCTCTCTCTCTCTCTCTCTCTCTCTCTCTGTCGCACCCTTCACGAAGCTGTTACCAAAGCAGTCGCTTGGAAAAAAAAACTGACAAAGCACTTTAGAGGAGTATTGATTTGGAATCAGACCCACAAGCCCGTCTGGTTGTACACAGAGGTGTCAGAAGAGTGGGGGGAGGCATTTGAGCTTCAGGTTCTGATTTCTCAGCCAGGGGTTATTATCTACATGACCCGGCACACGGCACAAGCTGTTTATGCCATAACCTCCCCTATAAATGGACGTTCTCTCTCTCTCTCTCTCTCTTTCAAACACATACAAACACACACACACACGCGATTGGAAAGTGCTATTCAGAGGGAAGCAGACGGATGGTACTACTCTAGGTCTGGCTCAGTTTGGTGTGCCAAATGCAAGGCTGGATGGGAAAAAATTAGCCTTGACGTACCAGGAGGCTGTTGTGCACTTCATTTCAAAAGGAAGTCTCTCATATGGCCTCAAAGGGCAAAGTAAATACGCTCGCATTGGCTGTTATGTGTTTGAGCACTCACATACACACCAAACCAGCCCTATAAAGTAGAAGATTTATGTCTACTTGTTTTCCATTTACAGTGAGATTGCACTATAAACCACATCCTGCCATAGGCCCTAGGCTACGGCCCACCACCATTTCATAAGGGCTGGGGGAAAACACATGGGTCGCCTAAACTGGAGATTGTTTTTCTCAGTGATTCACTTTGATATGATAATTCAGAAAAAAGCTAAATTGTGTGAGATCAACCAAAGATATCAACTACATATGTGCCCTGAGGATCAATAGCTATATTAACAAACGAGTCAGTCAGAGAGTCAATGTCTGATTCTTATTATCCAAAACATCCATTTTTTATGAGTCACAAAGTCAGCGTACCATAATCCAGATGCTATTTACAAATATCCCATTCCGTTTTCTCTCATTCATAACGCTGCTGCCGAAAGAGCCTTGTGGTTCACACACACACACACACACACACACACACACACACACGTTCAGGCTCACATTTATGTGTCACAAATTACCTGTCTTCTCGACAAGCGTGATATGTGCGACAACTTCTCTGGTCAGAGCAGACAGCGTGTGCCGTTAGACAGGAAAAAGGTTTTCTCACAAGGTCAACAGCTGCCTGCCACAGAGCATCAGTTTCAGACGCAGTGACAGCAGCTCAAAGCAGAGCCGCCGATGACTGACACATGCAAACAGGGAGGCAGGAGAGGGCATGCATTGAGAGTGGCTCTGCATAGCAATTTAGTAGTTTGACTTATTGAAATCATAGAAAAAGTTACACCAAACTTGATAAAAAATAAATATCTCACTGTCAATACTGTCTGTTTACCTGGTCGCATTTAGCTCTGTGTAAGGTTTCATCATGTCTTTATACAAGAGATCATTCAATGCTTTGTTAAGAAATGTATAGTGTTTGACCAAAGACCAAGACTCTCCTGAGACGCTCAATAAATAGCTTGGTTGTGTCCAATAAAATGTTTGTAGACTTTCAGTCCATTTGGATGTCCTGCCAAGCAAAGCAAGGCTTGCTGGATTGCAGTCATCTCTCACTCCCCCTTGACTCCTGAAGCTCTTGATAAACATTCCCAAATCATCAACCTACAGCTGTCTAGCCAGTGGTCTCAGTGAACCTCCAGGGACACATTTGCAACAACATTTCCTTCACAGCATTGAGAACATCTCTAAAAAACAGAGGGGGGGAGCGGGGCGGGGGGCGTCTCACTATCAAAGATGAATAACCATCTTTTTCTCTCCACACTCAAACTGTGACTCACGAGGAAATTGTCAGAGGCATTACAGATCTGCTGCAACTCCTTTTCAAATTTGTCAAACAAGAAGCACCATATTTCACTTACATGGTCGGGAGCATTAAAATGATACGGGGCTGTCTTGGCCCGGAACAAAACATATTTAATTTCCTCAATATCCACGTTCTAACAGCAGCACATGTTTTCAATCCTAGCAGGAGATAATTCCTCTGTGGCCTAGAGCCTGAGGCTTGAAGACATTAGACTTTATTCTGCTCTCTCCCACACTCACTCACTCTTTCCATCCTGTAATACACCTTTACACAGGGTGCCTATTCATTGAGTACTTCCCCCATCAGGAGATACATTCTTCACGGCATGTTTTACAGGCTAAATAAACTCCTACGCAGGCAGATTAACTATACCTGGATTCACCATCATCCTTGCCAAACAATCTAAAACATTTAATTTAAAAGTAATATAATTTAATAAAAGAGTACTATATTTATATATATATATTTGTTTTTCCCACGATGATCAGCAGGAGTTTCTTTATAGTTTTTATACTGTACCAGACAAACCAACCCACTAAATGCTTAATATGATTGTGTTAAAGTAGTCCACATTTCAAAATGCAAGTTGAAACTTTGGCTACTGTACCACTGCACACTCAGCCTGTAGTGTGCAGGCTGAAAAGTGAATTGACAGTGTTGATAGCTGCTGTATATTCTACTGAGGAGTAATTACTGTAATTGTAAAAGGCTTACTGAAGTGTTTGGATGAGTGATGAACTGAATTGTAAGCAGGCGCTGTATGTATGCATTCAAACAAAGCAACAGCTTCATCCACAGTGAACCAAGAGACAAATGAACTGCATGACGCATCATTTATTCAAGATATTAAGGAAATGAAACCACCAATTTTTCATCTGTTGTCAACAGAGGTTTGACAACAGAAGTTTCCCTCGTTGTCCTCTCTCTGTCTCTCTCATGCACACACACACACACACACACACACACACACACACACACACACACACACTCTGGCAGCAGTAGCAGTGCAGGCATAAGTGGAAAATGGCCTTCATACTCCATTCTGGGTCAGTGTGGGAGTGGGGGGGGGGGGGGCGTGGGGGGAGGTGGTTTTTGGGGGAGGCCCCTCAGATGTCTGACATGTTTCTGCAGGACCGCAGGCCGCTGGCTGGCGCAGAGCACAGGCTTGTGGTAGGCTGTTTGTCTGTGTGAAGCTGGCATGGCCTCCCGTTCCCCTGCATCTGTTCCCCATTAGCGGAGCCGAGAGTATAAAGCAAGGAGCTGACAGGGGCTGGGACCACTGCAGTGCCTGTTTGGATCATGGGTCTTACTATCTGGATGTGCGTGCTCTGCCTGCAGGCTAGCCTGCTGTCACACGCCCTCGACTGCTCAGCAACAACCCAGGGGGAGCCCTGTGTCAGCGGACAGATGACAGATGGACAGGTAAGTGGTGCACTTTGAAAGGCCTGGTTCTATTTTTTTCTATGGTTCTGATGTAATGGTTGTGAGGTACAGTGGTCCTCATCATGCACCTATCCTTCATATATCCTGCTTTGATACCATGACAGTAGTTGCAGTCTATTCCTATACAAATACAGTATGGTGGGATCATACACTGTAGGTAAACAGTTACATAACACACACCTCTCTCAAACAAAAGGCTGCCATACTACCATACTACACCTCCTGGGAACTGAAGGTGCACAGCTTTCTGTAACGCTACATCTCCAAATTATGACTTTGGTGTCATACTTTTGACACAGTAGTGTTGATGATAGTGTTGGCACTGGAATCCAAGGTGAAAGTCAATTTAATTCTGATTGTAAGGAAATCATAAAAAATATATTACAAGTAGCACACTCATAGTTTTTCCCCAGAATCCATGTGGGTAGTGTTCATCCAGTAGCCTGAGACCAGGGGAAATCAGTAACTCATGAGGAATGTAAGCCTACTGTGACTACTTCCAAAGAGGTGGCTGTGACGATAACAGTGGTATTGTGTAAGTGTGTATTTCAGGATGGTGGGAGGATGAGTATGGTTTGACTTTTCCTTAACCTAAAGACCTGCAGACACATCATTTATTTCTGTCAGAAACAATGTCTCATTGTAATGGGTTTTGCAGCCATAATGCCACCACACCAAAAATACACGCTCTGTGGAACAAAATCTTTCAGCTCCCTTTTGGCTTTTCATGTGGCTACCGGCTGTTATACTTTATACTTGTGGTCAACATTTTTCTGTGGACAGTCCTCATGTTCTGTCCAAAGTCATCACCCTCATCTGGGCAACGAATCCAACAGCTGTAGGAGTCGAGACGAGGATTTTCACTCACATGAAAGAGTATTGGTTGTATTGTTCCATCTGAGTGTAGTTTGTGAGGCTTTGTGCTGCATGTGTTTCTCTCCTACAGTCATTTGTAACATAATTACAGTATGCACAATTATAAACTTCAGATGTGGTGGGAACTCACTGATACCCGGGGCATTTGGTTTAGTTCAATCCTAAATGTATTTGTGTGCCTTTTCCCACCAAGGTCATTAGTTTTATAATGGAGCAGAATACATTAAGTAAGTAATTTATGGGACTCGTCAACACATAATGCAACAGCAGAAAACCAAATGGACTGTGGCAAGTTTTGATGAGGGCTGTATTTTGCATAATAGCGTAATGAAAAAAAGAACATGGCTCAATGTAATGAAGACGTCAAGACCCCAAAGAGCACAGCTAGCTTATACCTGTAGTGTTGCCACGTTGGTGACCTCAGTGCAGAGGAAATTCATCTTTCAAATACACACTTGTCACTCATTGTGGGATTTTGTTAAAGGACAATATGGCCAGATGTGTCTGGACCAATGGAATATGGACATAGTTTACCACTAGACATTATTTTCACAATACTTCATTTTGATTTGGTTTTCTGAATGAAAACAGAATACAGAATGGACTGGTTGACGATGTATTAGGCAAATACATTTACAGCATCACTGCTGACTCTTTAACAATCTCCTCTTCCTCTTCTCTCAATATGATGAACTGCAGCAGCAGAGGGAACTGCCTTCATCTGGCATCGCCAGGAAACAAACACCGGTATGTGGCACCACTTAGCATCGCCTTGCACAAGGGCATCCTTCAGTCTAAACTCTGTGTGAGAGGAGACCAGCTCAGAGCAGGCTAATTGCTCAGAGGGGGTCTGTGCCATGGTTGTGTCAGAGGGGATCCACAGGAGGCATGTTTTAAGCGAATGTGGGGGGGATCAAATGACAAGGATGGCGTGGTGCAGAAAGGGGGCTGGGTTGTTAAGAGGGATAGTTAATTCTCCCTGATACGACACGCAACTTAATTATGTTAATCCATACAAATTAAATAACTGGATACTTAAATTGATACAAATGACAATAATGTGAGTGTGGCAAAGCTATCTGTCAGTGAAACCATTACAGTGTAGAAGCGCCACTAGAAGTATGTGATCGTTTTGAAGTGGCTAAGAGAGGACATTGACACCAATACAGAATGAACCATCCTGTGAGGTACTGAATATGAAATATAGTGCATTATAGTGGACTCTTACATTTTGTTACATTTCACTACAGTATTGAAACCTGCAAAGCTATTGTAGAGTTTGAGAAATTGTGTCACAATTCTAAAACAATTCTGTTGAAAGCAACGTTGTTTTCAACAGCAACAGGAAGTGTTTCTCCCCTAACGGTAACAACCTCCTTATTTTTTCAGTTACATAAGTTGAAAAAAAACATTAGTGGAGTCAATGCCGCTACAGTACCATGATACATTACCACAAGGCCCTAATTGGCAAGCTGAAGCCTATTTTTACTCAAAGTGACAGTACATTCATTAGGAAAGACAAGAGACGATCAATAACAGTCCCCCATTTATGTCTACATCAATGACAAACGCAGGAAATGGCTGGGCCACTAACAGTAATCATTTTGCTGTTTCCTCTTCCTAATGCCTAAAGCACAAAGAACAACATAGGACGGGATAGGACAGGACAGGATAGGACAGGACAGGATAGGACAGGACAGGATAGGACAGGACAGGATAGGACACGACAGGATAGGACAGGACAGGATAGGACAGGACAGGATAGGACAGGACAGGATAGGACAGGACAGGATAGGACAGGACAGGACAGGACAGGATAGGACAGGACAGGACAGGACAGGATAGGACAGGACAGGATAGGACAGGATAGGACAGCACAGGACACAAAAAGAAGAAGAGAACAAAATCAAAGAGAATGTGGGTATCAAGTTTCTTTTGTGGGTAAATTGTGGAGAAATATTATGGAGAAATCTCTAGAGTCCCCTCTGAGACGATCTAAATAAATGGTTGTTTTGGGAAACAAAACAAACTCAAACAGTGTTGAAAAAACAAATGATCCATAAGAGGCTAAATGACACATAAAAGACTAATTTGTCACATACAAAGACGTGCAGGAGTTCCTAGTAACATTTTGTTGCATGTTGCGAACGACTCGTCCTGTACAGGTTCTGCTCAGACGTAAGAGACAGTTGGAGCGGAGGGGCCCCACCCACCTGAGCTACTCCAGCATGCCCGGGGCCGTGTCTGTCAAAGGCTTCCCCAACACCCTCATCCAGGTAGTACAGTCAGGTCACACACAGCACAGCAGGGCAGGGGAGAAGCAATGGCTACTGTACAAGGTCCCCCACATCTATCCTACATCTATCCTAGAAAGATGGGTAGAGACAAACGGGGGGGACGGGACAGATATATATATAGAGACAGAGATGGTTAATCCTGCTATAGCACATATAGTATTGAACATATAGGTACATATATGGATAAACATGATGATGATCTACCAGTGAAAGTTGAGTGTGTGTGTGTTTGTTTATGTAAATTGTAATTTACTGTAGTGGATTCAAAGAAATCGTTTCTGCACGTGCATCCATGTGTCTCCTGTCTAAATGTCTCTGTGATGTTTCAGGCGGACAGGGCCAGAAGACACTTGTCTCAAGCCGGCAATAAGAAAAAGAACAAGCGTAAATCCCGCGTCGGCTCCTTCTCCCTCCTTAGCAACAACAACCCATCCGCCTCCCTACAGGTGAGTCTCCATGGCAACCCCGGAGCGAAGGAACAGCTGGGGCAAAGGGGGCGGACGCACAAGCAAGAGTTTTTAAGGTCACCTCACTTGGTTTTGTTTGATCATTTTGGTCCACTTACTGCTACACTCTGTTAGGAACTGATCATATAAAGTGCTCATGTCCTTGATATTGACTTTGTAGGGATAGTAGAACTCAACCAACCATTCAGACAGATCGCCTTGTTGTTTGCTGTGGCCAATCAGGAGGTTTCTTGCAGTGGAAAATGTTTGTCATAATCTCTTTCAACATGGACCTCAATAAGGCATATAATGCACTGTACTGTAATGCCCTCTAATGGGGGTCTGTGATTACAATCTGTTGAAAGCCTCACAGGAAATGTCTTTGAATATTCTGCTGACCAAACGCTGTGTGGGATTCTACCTCCAGTTGACTAGAGCACGGAGACAGGTGAAGAACGAGCCGCAAAACAGGGGAAAGTCAGGTCGTTCTGGAGCATACTCTATTCTGGTGAGGCACCATGAAGTATCTCCTCATATGTTGCCCTTGTGAAGTCAAATGTATTAGTGTTTGTTACCCAGACAAACCCAGACAAACATTTATTGAATATTTAACTTCTAACTTGACATGTTTAACTCTTTCCAGGGAGATCAACAGAATGAGGGGCAGAATGACAGACCCAAAAGGAGCATAGAGAAGAGAAGAGCTGCAAAGACAAATGCCTGTTCATAATAACATTCCTTTTCATTATGCAATGCCTCACAAGGGATGTACACAACAAGATTTTGACCAGATTTGACCAAAATTAGGACATGAAAATAAATTGAAATTGGTGTGAAAACGTAATTGGTTCAAGAAATCTTGCTGTGTGCATCCACCATTGTTACTGTTTCTGCTGTAAGCTAGCTAACGTTTATAAGTCTGTTTGGAAACGTATCAATACTTTTTATATACTATTTCAAGTTTCTAATATATACCTGCATGTTATGAAAACACATCATCAAAGATCCCAAATCGCTTATTGTAAGTCGCTTCGGCTAATTGACTGTAATGTAATGTAATCTTGGGGCTGACCATTTTGTTGTGACGTATTTTATCAGAGATTTCTTTTGCTCTTCTTTGAATTCGTGAAGATTAGGGTTATATTTTTGCAGAAATATTTCTTATATAATGTGTTTTTTGTATAAGATTTCAATAAAGTTTTAGTTGAGACAAATGGTGGAAAAGTCTTGGCTCCAATCTTTTTCTTTCTATAAAATTGGATAACCGATTTCACACTCTATTTGAGCTCTATTAAGAAGTTGAATAACAGTTTTTGTAGTAGCTCAATCTTTCCTTCTCTCTTTCCCAGAATAACACGTTAGATTTCCCACGTAAGGGTCTGCAAAACTGCCAACAGTCGATTCAGAAAATTAAGACTTAGCATGTTGAAACACCACTGAGCCCCCAATTACCCATGGCAAGTGTTACAGGTAGCAAATCCTCAGTGCCTGGCTGGCGAAGAGGGCAAGAGGATAAACCAGCAGGAAACTCTTTCGACAGCAAGACCCACTAATCCGTTTATATTAAGAGAGCCAAGGGCAAATATCTGGTGGGAGAAAAAAAAAATGAAAACGCAGTCCAGACCATCTGTTACAGGAGTCAAACTTTGTCTATTTAAATATCTTCTGTTATTTTGGATTCATTTGGCCAGAACTGGAAACTCAGAGTATGGTCTGGACCAGAAGGGTAGCCTGAGTATTTCTGCAGGGCAGTGACGTCAAGTCTTGCACAGAATCAGGTCTTTGTGGGCAGAGAGGAAAACGGGGGCTCTGGTGGAGACATTTTTTTGCTCCGAGTACGTAGGCCTCTACCTAGTGCAGTCTGCAGTGAGGGCTGATGTTAACAGATCTCCTCAGTGTCACAACTCTGTCCCGTGTGCGGCTCTGGGTGAAATTGTGCAGTATTGCGGTTGGTGAATTTGGGGTAATAAAAAACAAAGGCATTGCAGGCCCTAGCCATAATTGTATATTCAAAGCACATACACCCACCAGAAAATCCAGAGGATGAGACCATCTGATGAGAAAAACGAGCCTGAGGAAAAAAAAAAACACACAGCAGCCTAAAGAGTGAGATGACTCATCCGCCACTCATTCAATGATCAAAGCCTTCAGCCCATGACGTACTCATAGTATTTATTTTTATGCTGTAAAGACACAAACGCTCGCAGGAATCACACCCAGGAAAAAATAGCACAATGACATGTTATTTATACACAGTAATGCTAAATATGCTTTAGCAGCTCCCTCTGAGAGAATGGGGAGAATATAGTGGAAGCGTAATGTCCTGAACTCGCTCCCCAGTCGTCAGATAACCAGGGCTTTCTGGCTGTGTGTTGTTTTGTTGTTTTCTCTGCGACAGTCCACCCCAGGATGCCGTTTTTCCACCAGGCTGAGATTTCTGAGAAACAACAATGAGGCTTTGATGAGGGTCAGGATCTTAGTATTCCTGTTTAGGAGTAACAAAAGAGAAACAGCCCCGGCTGACTCGCCTGCCAACATCTCTCTCAACACACACACACACACACACACACACACACACACACACACTGACTGAGGCTGCTGTGACAGTCGCCAGCAGGGTATCAGTGACTGACTGTACTCTTGGGCCAATGCATCCTGGGAAACTCTCCATGCTTGATGACCTGATGAAACAAAAGCAGGGATGTGTGTGTGTGTGTGTGTGTGTGTGTGTGTGTCAGTGACAGAGTGTGCACAAACACACACACACACACAAACAGATCCCAAAAAGCAAAATTACATACACATGCACACACCACTCACACAGACCGTCTAAATAGAAAATAGCAGTGCGATCCTTTCACAGCTACAGTAAACAGCAACACACTGTCACACACTGGTGAATAAACCCCTGATTGCATTTGGACTCCACAAACAAAGACGCTTCATACGGTTTATGTGAAATCAAGGTTCAGTCTGTACATCTGGTTCTTGCAGTGTATGGTCAAACATAATGGGAACACTTATAGATTTCTCTCAGTGATGGCGGCTCTATAATGGCTGAGTAGAGCTTTTTCTGGGATGTTTTTTGTGTTGCTTCACTCATCCCCTTGAGAGCAAATCTGATGCTAACCATTCCTTTGAGGCCTTCCATCTATAGGATTGTGGTAGGAAACTTCTTCCGCGATGCCATTACAAAATTACCTATAAATGCACATGTCGGGTTCATATGTTGTTATTGAGACGGCTTTGGGATGCAGTAAACATCATTGTCATGCACTTGAAACCACTGGGTAACCGCTCACGTCTTGTTGACAGGGGCAACATCCCGAAAAACATGACTCCCGTTGAGAAAACAGCATTTTGGGATGAAGGCAGTCACAAAGAATTGCCTTGTTAGCATTGGTTATAGTTCTTCTAGGCCCTTTGAGGATGACTGGGTTAACTCTATTCCAAGTAATGCATCCCAACCCTTCACAGAACACGTTAATAACAAGGGACTTTATATTGTGTTCTTCATGTTGACCACAGTGTGTATCGCAATGCCATTCACTCTGACTTGATCGCACTGGGTCATGAAACTTGCAGGTCACATGCTGTACCCATTGACTCTCTCTATGGTGAGATATCATATCTTGAGTGACAGGCGAGGCGAGGTATTCCCCACTCAATATTCCTGCAGCAGCTTGTCTGTATTCTGTTCCCACTGACCTCAGCCTGTGGTCACGCCGTCAGGCTGGATTTGTCCCCCTCACTTCATCTCCTGCCATTTCCGATCAGATCAGAAACAGGGCGTTGGCTGTCTTCCCTCACCTCATGTCACTCCTCTTCAGCCTGACACCACCTCACGAAACAACCTCTCTAACTCAACTGTCAAAACTTCCTCTAAGTCCTGTCACGACGGCCCACGCCCGTCACATCACTCAAGTCCTAATGAAGAAAAGGCAGAAAGAGACAGAGAGACAGAGAGGACATGCTTGGATGCACACATGTATTTAGACGTGTGTAACTCCTCGGTATTGATGATGTTATATGAGCCCGATATATCAACCTACGGACATTTCAACACATATGGCAGAGGGAGGCTTACTGATACACACAATTCATTGACTTGTCAGGGACTGTCAGGCTCTTATTATGAATAAAGCTTTGGTCTGCACGACACACTGAATGACTGAATGAAGTATAACTTAGGATACATCTGTCATCATATTTCAGCAATAGCTGCTGGAATAATTTGCTTTGACATTTTTTTAATCAGGAGAAGGAAACACACTCACATTCACACATAGCACATTGATGTTATAGCCATACAGTGTGCCTCATACCTAAGTTGTATACATTAAATATAGATTATAGACAGCTATGACATTGCAAATCATTGCTATTGGATGAAAACCTTGCTGACCACCATTTATGAGTTTATCCAGTGGGGCTTCAAAGGGTTTCAAAAGCCCAAGGGGCAAACAATTTTCACCACCCATAGTGGAACATCTAATCCTTCAACTCAAGTTCAAAAATCACCAAAACTGGAGTTATCAAGTTTTCACATGGCAGCAGCAAAATGTTGGATGCTGGTCTTGCACCAGGAGTATTAGGCAAGCTATCCCCTAGCAATGAATACTTCAGATGCTTTGAGTGAAATGCATGTATTACTGCATAATATTACCAAACATTTGAAGATTAACCTAACATAAAAGCGCTGAGATTAGCATAGATAAAATCAGATACAGTATTTGGGCGATTTCATATCTGGGGAATTCATCTGCGCGGTTCTCCTTGAAGATGATGGATGCCTGCTGAGTCACTGCTACGGGCCAATCTCTGCCCTGCTCAGTACATTAAAGCAGAAAATACTGCTGAGTTTGACCTGCTGCCCACTATATGGGTCCACAGAAAACTGATTTATTAAGAAGGGAATACTCCAGACAGGCTGAATCAATCTCATAGCTATAGATTAGAATAAGACAGTGGAGAGAATTGATGGAGAATTGAGAGAGCAGCATTTAAAAATATAACTCAGGGAGAGCCACGCTGTCACATGAGATGACTGATGACATGAGTGATAACCGAGCTGAAGCAATCTCTCACATACATGCACATATTGTGGTGTTGCACCTAGAATAGAAGCCAGGCATAAATCGTTGTTTACTTTTGCGTGACACGTTATCAGGCAGAGAGAGAGAAAGATCAAGAGTGAGAAATGGAGAGAGACAGACACAGACGCAGAGAGACACAGAGAGACAGACAGACAGACAGACAGACAGACAGACAGACAGACAGAAAGGTGAGTGAGTTTTCCCTCTCTCATCCTTCTTTCTCTTTCTCCCAGTGACTCCAAGGTCGTTGCGTGCAGGGAAGTGGACAGGGCTGTCAGCGGAAAGAGGAGCTGAGAGGGCAGCCCAGGGAGCCACGCGAGCAGGGGAGGAATCCTAATCAGCCCCGGGGCGTTTCAAGAGCAGCCACCGAAGTGAAAACTTGTAACAGGTGCGGTGGAAGACTGCCACCGCTCCTCAGACCTGAGGCACTGATGGGTGGAGGGGTAGTGGCGGGCCGGGAGAGGTAACGTGGGCCTGTGGGTTATAAAAGTTTTGGCTGGAAATATCTATCAAACTTCTTACTTCCACCCACCGCCTCATTCACTTTGTAAACGTTTGTGGAAATTGAACTGTAAAGGCTTTATACAGGGCAGTTATAGCGAGTAAAACAAGGGTGAAATTCCTGAACTGCACTCTTCATAGGCAGCGAGGTAATGGAATCTATCGCCATAAGACTCAAGGAGCGGTGTAACACTTCGGTTCACTGTCACTAAGTCACACCACATAAACTTTGAGGCCTTTGGAGAAGGACAAGCAGAAAAGCCTTTGTACAATAGGAAAAAAGATTCGCTTCAACTTTCAGAGCCAGACGCGTAAGTAAAGGTCACTTTGGAAGATTAAAACAACGCAAAATGACTTCTGATTACTGGCAATGATTAGGGGCTCAAAGACTTGCAAGGTAGCACAGACTGTTGATAGAAGTTCTGTGTCTCTTTTCATTCCCACTCTTCCATCTCTCTGACTGCCTCCATATCCACATCCTAATCCCTCTGTTATCTGTGCACACCACTGGCAAAGGCTTTGCACAGTGAGTGCGTCAGAATAAACGTCACTCAGCATCATCGATGAATGATAAAGAATAAAATGCCAAATGTTCTCTGGATGGATGGGGAAAAAACGGGCGGGGGAGCAGGAGTTGAGATGTAAGGAAGTAGGCTATGAGGAAGTGAAGAGGGAAAAAAAACCTACTTTGATGGCTTGTGTGCCCGGAGCTCAGAGCTTTCCTCAAGTTCCCCTCCAAGTCCACAAGGTATCACAGGTGCCAGCCAGGGCAGGAACGCATTTATATTTCATTCAAGGCTAAATCTCTCACTGAACATTATGGATGGATGGTCAGAGAGAGCGGGCTCACATTGAACTTTTAAGTCATAAACGGCCGTTTCAAAGCTGCAGAGCGGGTGGTGTTTAGGGGTCTGGAGAGGACAATAAATCATCTCGTCACACATAATGTAGCTACGCCTGGCCCTCTCCGGATCAAAGGGCTCTCTCAGCATCTCACCCCTACTGTACAGCTGAAGTATGAAGTGTAACAGACAGAGAAAGACAGATGGAGAGAGAGAGAGAGAGAGAGCGCTTGTGTGTGAGAAGCAATCTGTATATTATATAATCCATCTGATATGCTACTGACAGCTCTGTGGACAGAATGTATGACTGGCTCACTGAGCCCTCTGGTTGTTAGAATCTAAATGACAGATAAACAGCCGACAAACTAGAAACTCCATCAAGCGAAGAGAGTATAAGGTAAAACAGTTAGATACACTCTCCTACCTGCTGAAGTAGCCCTGCTGAAGTGAGGGAAAGAGATACTGCACTTTGTACACTGTGACAATATCAGGATTTCCACTGCCTATTAAACTAACGACCACCTACAGGAAAGTATTATACCCCAAAAAGATCATGAAACATGTTATTTTGCATGAGGCTTCTCAGACTCCCAGTAAAGTATTTTCAGTGTACATGGCTTCTAAACTAGTTGAAATTGCATTGTTTTGCTCTATAAGGTTACATTGCATTACATGTAATGTACATTACATACATTGCAGGTGGTGACATTGCATTGTCTTCTGATGGTTGAACAGTGTTTGGATGTTTGGATGTGAGTATTTTTAGGTTATCTTTTGTCAAGAAACCTTTTGTAAACAGATTAGTGCCTCCCATTATGTATTTCTGTCAACTGAGTCGTCGCCTAAAAGTATGTTGTTAAAAATATGTAGAACAATCTGTATTTTTGATGTATTATTATAAGCCATTAATGAACTATCATATGAACAGGGAATGGGTTTGGCGGTTTAAAATAGACAGGGTTCTCCTTGAGAGCTCTGATCCCTGCTGTCACTAATCTGTCTTCTGTTCAGAGTCCTTTGATATTCCTTCAGTGGCTTTGTAACTAAAACCAGAATGAGATCTCCCTCTTGTGGTTATATTTCATATTGCTAGATCTGTTTAAACCTCAATAACACTAAAATGAGAACTTCACAAATAAGGAGCACATCATATCTTATCAGTTTTATTGTAAGTTTATAAAAATACACAACCTTATTTAGAGATAACCGGATATCAAGACGATTTAGTTTCAAAACAATCAAGTAGTGAAACACTGGATATAATGCTATTTCATTTCATAATGTAGCTAGGCCTTATTTTGAAGGAGGTCTGATTGATTGATGGTGATCCAACCATCTGGACAGGATTCTTGTTCATTATGACCAGACATAAATCTGCTTGTCCCACATACGTCAGGGTCCTGTCAGCCGAGGAGGTAAGAAAGGTGTTGGAGGAAGACAGGAAATCCATGCTGTTGACTGAGCCGCTGTGTCCATGTACGGTTGTGTGGTCGCTCACTGCTCACTCTGAAGATCCCACACCTAAAGAAATCTAAAAATATATAGATATATACACAGACAGCAAAGAAGGACTATCAGGCTGCTATTACCTACATATTAGTATCACTGCCAAATCTAGTGCCAAAATTAAAAGAGCTCACAACCACAAAGGCTGTCAAAAAAAGACAACAAAAAGTGATAATTTCCAACGAGGTTCAAGTGTGCCAGGACGCTACCAATCAGCTGTGTCTTTTTTTGATTGAAATCAGCTGTCACTCCTACTTTGCTTTGTAAACCAATGATTTACAGGTAACGCTTGTTTGAAAATGTTCATATTGTCTGTGAGGTCAGTGGAGGGGGGGCCTTTAAAATAACATGAGTATCCACTGACTCGTGGCGTTCTCTAATAGTTTATTTAATAGTTAGACCACTTATCATGCTTTATAAACAGATGCTCCCACGCTACTATACAATAGCTCATCAGGATAAACTGCAAAGGCATGATAGGGTGGCCTATCAACCTGATGGTGTAATCCATTGTACAGGATGACACAAAGTCACCAAAGGAGTGGAAGGAGCAGGGCCAGGTTGCTCCAGCCAGAGGTCTCACATACATAGGCTCCCATGTCCCCCTGGGTAGAAACTGATCCCAGACAGGTGGGACGCTCCCATGTACCAATTAGATCTCCCTCTGGTAGATCCCAAAAGCTTCTACAACTGGGCATCACTAGAGGAAGTCACCACCAATTTGTGAAGTCTGGGGCAAGGCAGCACATTGATTGAATCTGTGTCGGTCTGAGTGGTATAGAGTGAAGTAGCATATTGAGAATAATAAGAATACAATTAATAGTAGGATCTAATATCTGGCATCATTTGACAAAATAAGGATGCAACATTCATAGGTGTTTGGATGGGTTGTCTCTCTGACATCTGGCTCCCCTGTCTTGTTTAGGCCTCTGGCTGTCTTCACCTTTACCCCTAGAGGAGGGGACGTGTGAAGGAGGAGGGGCAGTAATGTGAAGAGATGCTTGTAGGCGGCTGGCTTGGCCCAGCGCCTTGTCCCTCTCCAAATTCACCAGCATTGTCTGCCTCAAAACAGCCTGGTATTTTTCATTCATCTGCTTAATTGCAGGTTCATAGCCGGAACATTGACTCTTCAACTTTCTTATCTCCTCGACGAGGCTATTTTTCTCCTGAACAACACGCTTATGCTGCAGACGGTGGAAATCTCTGGCTTTCTGCAACTTCACTAGAGTCTCTGCTGCGGCCGAGGCTGCCAGCTCGTACTCCTTCCTCTCCCGCTGCGCGTGCCTCAACTCGTTGTCCAGCCGCTGGTTTTGAGTGTACACAACTGGCACCAAACCGACCCGCTCTGTAGTCATCAGGCCTTTCTGCAACATCTCGTTCCACTCAGATTGAAAACAATCCATCGTATTTGTCATGCCCATTTTTAGGAGAAAGTTGCGCAAGAAGTCGTCCACGGCTTCGGGTTGGTCTGCGTGAGAAACACGGGACCTTGCGTCGAATTGTGGGGCAGCGGGAGCCCTGCTGGCCTCTTCTCGGTCCTGGATGGCTCTCACCGTTGCCTCCAAGTCCTCTTCTCCCTCCGTCAAACTCCAGTCGTCTTCTATAGACACTTCCTCATACTCAAAGTCCTCATCACTGTCAGCCGCAATCCTCACAGGTTTAGGATGAAACGAGTCTGTTTCTTGCTGTTTGGATGATGAGTGCATTGTTTGAGTTAACGTTGCTATTCGTATCTAATCGTCTAGTGAGAAAAAGCTTGGTGTTGCTATGGATACCAGACGGCTTCCGCTGTTGTTGATGACATCAGACGTTCAACGCGAGATTTTCCGTGTTCGCGTTTGTCTCTCCGTCATCAAACAGTCATGGCGGACTACCGAGAGGCGCCCTTGGCGACTCGGCCAAAAACATTGGACCCAAATGAATATTTCAACCTTTCGCCGGATCACCGACGTGCCGAAGGGGACAGGGCAGCATTACGAGCGAATCTGAAGAGGCAGTACCAGATGCAACTCAATAACCCACACAGAAACGAGCTCATTGTAAGTGGCTACCTCACGTTACTAGCTAACGTTAGCAATGTCAGAGCCCCCTTCAACATAGCTCAGCCTATTTGCTGGAATACTAACGATAGCGAGTCAGAACACATCATTCTGTCAAATAACTAGTTGTAGATTACGATAGCAATAATTTAGCTGCATTCATGTGTTTAATTTAATGAAACCTGATTTACCCACTGAAATAATTGGGTGGATAGCAGCAAAGTTATCCTCACTGCTCTTATTCTTGATTTGTGAGTAGTACTAATGAAAACTGTGTTGGTATTGGCGACAGCAAACTGAGGCAGGTACTTCACCTTGGTAGAATATTGTCACTTTTTAGCATGCACAGCACCATAGGAGTTCAGAAATACTCAGCTGAAAGAGTAAGAGTAAGAAAGAGCCATCTATCTATCTATCTATCTATCTATCTATCTAGCCTACCTGTTGTGCAAGTCTTAGGCACCCTATATATATATATTTTTAGGTTTATTTATATTTATTTATAATATATTATATTTATGTTTATTATAGGTTTATTTTTTTGTTTTTCTGCATTATTGTATTACTGCACTTTATAGTAAATGTTTTGGTATTTAGAAACTTTTCATTTCATTATTTTTGACGGCACCTTTTACTTGTGCCTAAGACTTTTGCACAGTACTGTATATCTTTCTTTGTTGCTGCAATGACCCAATTTCACCAGGGCGATCATTAAAGTTTCATCTGTTTGTTTTGTCTTTACAGGAAGACCCTGCCCTGACACGCTGGGTGTATGCACGCACCAACCCCTACCCCCACTTCAAGGCAACAAACAAGACATCCCTGTTGGGTGCGCTCTTCGGAGTTGTACCTCTCTTCGTTCTCTACTACACTTTCAAGACAGACAGGGTATGACACGAGACGCACTTTCCCTTTCTTGTTTGATACACCAGGGGGCGTTCAGTGGTTTACACTTCTCACCAGTTACAATCTAGGATAGAAAGTCATTTTTTAAGGAGACTGGACAAAATTTTACACTGGGTCATGCATGGCTCTTATACCTATGAAGAGTTGTACAAAGAGATGTACAAAATATTAGGACTACCTTCCTACTATTGAGTTGTACCCCATTCTGCAAATTCCATGTCCAAGATTGTCAGGAGGACTAAAAACCCTCTTTAACCATCCCCTCACCTCCTCACCATAGGTGAAATCAATTAGGAATCACAGCTTTCACTGGGATTCATACGTTTTCATGGAAAGAGCAGGTTGCTCTAATGTTTTGCCAAGTCACTGTATAAAGTTGAAAATTGTGGAATCATTATTCCCTTTGTAGTTGGTCAGGTCTTGTTCTTTGCCACCATTCTATTCACATAAAAATTGCATGTTTTATTTGAAATGCTGCCTGCCTTCATTTTCTCCCTTATTGTCATGGAGATTCACCTCCTAAATCCTTGCCAATAGAAGTGTCAGTGAGACTGGTGCAGTTGTCAGACTGCTGAGCTGTCATGTTCAGCTCTCTCCATTGGGAGAAATGGTCATGAAAATAATAAAGAGCTCCTTCATAAAACATGCATGCATTTTTCACCATGGTCAACAGTACTAACCCATCCTCTCTTTGTCCTCTGTTTTCAGGATAGAAAGGAGGAGATGATCAAGGCCGGGACCCTCGAGCGCAAGTTCAGTTTGTCATCTTGAGCTCTAATCTGTAAAGACCACCTATATCTTCTAGTGATAATATCAGTGTGTAATTATTGACCGAATAAAATTATATTGTCAAAAACCAATCAAGTGACTTTGATTGCTAAGACACAAGTGTGAGTGGTGGGGATAAAAGGTCATGAATATTGAAATATGTACACAATTTACATGTCAACAGACCCAGCTAGGGAAACTGCACAGGAATCAAAAATCTGGCCTACAATTTGGTCTTAAACAAAGTTTGAGTGGATTTACACAGGAAACCAGAAGCCGTTTTATTTATTTATTTTATTTTTGAGGCGTGTGTTAGCCCAAGTCTTAGAGAAGGGTGCTAGTGACTAGAATATCTGGACAGGGCAAGTGAATAAAAAACACATTTCCATCAACAACTACTGTTGGGTTGCCCTTGAGCAAGGCACCTAACCCCCAAACACTTCCAGTGGAGCTTCTCAGTGGCAGGACTGGTTGTATTGGGTAGCTCCCAGGTGTGTAACTGTATTGAGTGCAGCAGGATTTGTCAGATCTTCCTGGTCTTATTTAGCCAAGATTTTCTTTCTAACAAGATCCAACAGCTCTGGGTCACACAAGTTTGAAAATCTGATTTTTTTGTTCTTATGCAAATTAATCTTTAAATATCAGCATCGCATAATTTTTTTTCCTGGTGTAATTTAAAAAACATAAATGAAATGAAAGGACACAATAGAATTTCATTTAAAGTAAAATGAGTATTTTTATGTTATAACAACTGTATGATGTTACATGATCCAAATCTCATCAGTGTCACTTTACTGACTGCATATGGCATGACTACTCTCTGGTAGTTGTCTGCCGATACCCTGTCTGTCTACTGTTTGGTGGGCCTCCAGTTGGGGTTAAAGTGACTGCGAAGAGGTTCCCAGCACTGGTAGTAGCTCTTGTCCAGCCTCTGGCAAGTTTCTAGTCCCCATTTGGTCACCGCCATGCTGAAGGACGACTCAAACATGAAAGCCTGAGGAACAGAAAAAGACACGTTACAAACAATCACTTTTGGTCAGCAGGCCTGCACTCATGGGTTGGTGTGTTTATAGATTTCAAACTGAGCAGCTCTGGAAAGTGGACTGATCCATCAACATGTCAACAAAATCAAAATGATTATTGTGTCTAGGATGATTTATGAGTCTCGCTTCTTTTGTCAACCCTGAAACATTTTTTTTTTTTTACCATGGTTCCCTCAGCCACCCTCTCGGGTTTCAGACTGGCAGTGCTGCTCTTCTCGAAGCAGTCGGCGTCAGGGCCGTGTGGGGTCATTATGCTGTGGAGACTGCCCCCTCCTGGCTGGAAGCCGCCCTCTTTAGCCTCATAGTGGCCTTTGATCAGACCCATGAATTCACTCATGCAGTTCCCTAGAGCCACAAACAGGAGGAGCTGTGACACAACACTATACAATGTGCTTTAAAGTCAAACTAGAGAGGGAGCATGTGCAACACCAATTTCCACTAGATGGCCATGAAGGTCTATGGTGAAAAGAGACAAAGTAGTGCTGCAGTGGCTGTTTGATTCTGGATTGGTGACACTGCAGTAAGACCGGTGGTCAGAAACATACTGATGCATAGATTGGAAATATGAGTGTCCCCTAACTTATAGTTGGTTCTTTTTACTCTGGAGTGGAGCAAAAATGTCCACTAGCCATTTCAACTGGATCTGATGGAAATGGAATGTACATGGAAACCAAATAACCCTATCGAGCTAGTTCTCAAAATGATTGTTTCTTGTAGGATACTACTGCTACCATGCTCCTCTCTTCTGCAAAAAGTAAATAAATAGTAATAAAGATAAAACATCAATTTTCTATGTGTGTGTGTGTGTCACTGTGGTCTTACGGTGATAGTATGGTGGGCGGAAGGTGTGGTCAGCCACGCCCCACCGCGGGGGGAAGATGACAAAGTCGGCAATGGCCACACCCGGTCGTGTGGATTTGGCAGTCAGCACAGTAAAGATGGAGGGATCCTGCAGGTAGATTGTAAGTAGGGTAGTATATGATCTGTGAGGGCATGTGTGTGTGTGTTGGGGCTGGGGTCAATTCACTTTGAGTCACTTCAAAATGTAAAGAGAAATTCATTCGTTTTCCAATCTTGTAATCTTGAAGAAAACTTTTCAGTACACCGCCTGAAGTGATTTCATCGTAAGTGCATTGAACCCAGTCCTGATTTATCCTTCATGGTATGTGTGTGTGTGCGTCTGCTGTTTTTATGTACGTGAGGACGCTCACCGCATGGTCGAAGGCCACACAGTTGATGACCATGAAGTTGCCCAGGTTGTATTTGTAAGGCGTGTAGTTTCCGTGCCAGGCTACCACGTTGAAGGGGGAGAAATCCTACACACACAGAGTAGCCACACAAATCAGACTAGTCTACCAAGCAACAAACACAAAGGACTTTAAATTGAGCTTTTGAAGGGAAAAGGGAACAATGAATAATGTCTTTGTAATCTTAAATTCCCAGACAGAGTGACATAAAGAGAAAAAAAAAGCTGGCGGTAATGAAAAGGGTTGGTTGTGAAAGAAGGTGTGCGTTCTTCTCTTTCATCCCCCCTGTTCTTTGTGATACAAGGCTCCATGTATTATGGGGTAATTGGCTATACAATCAAACTTTCCCAAACTTTGAGCATTTGATGCACACAGCAGCGCAGAGATGGAGGCGGGGGGGGGGGGGGGGGGGGGGAGCAGCAGTTACAGTGGGTGTAGAGATATTTCTTTATCTTTGATTGTTAAAACCACAGCAATTTTATATAGTTTCTCTGTTCTGATAATGTCACTGTGAAAGACACATTCAACTGCAGCTCTAAAATCAATATAGTTCATTACAACTCAGGCTGCCTTCAGAGTGACCTCCGTGCGGCGGTACACACACACACACGTACGCAGAGACTCACACACTCAGGTGCACGACTAATCTTACACATACACACACACACACACACACACACGTGTCTATAAGTACGATCGCAGCCATTATGTAGCTAATATACACCGAGAAAAGCTTACACACACACGCACACAAAGCGGTAGCCGTACACGGAGGTGTTTCAGGAGACGCTGGTAATCTCTTGGACATTCAGTTGCGGTAACTCCACTCCACTCAATTAAAAGGAAGGGAAAGAAGAGGAAGCGCTTGCACACACACACACACACACACATACACACAAAAACACAAACATATTGGCCCAGTCAAGCAAATAATAAGTTAATTTGAGCAATTTCAGAGCTCTGCGGGGGAACCAAACAGCAGGACAAGACGGCAGCAGCATCTTCGCTAAGATGAGGCTCCATAACCCCCCCCCCCTCCCCTCCCCTCCCTCCCATCCCCCTTCCTTTTCTTCCACGTTACCCCGGTAGTACCACCCTCCAGGCACAGGGAGTGAAGCACACCAGGAAGAGAGTGTCAGGTGCAGACTCCAGCCTCCAACTCTGACCGCCAACAGAAAGAAAGGAGGAAGGGACGGGGGGGGGGGAATAGAGGGAGAAAATACTGAGGTAGAGGAAGGAAAAAGTGTTTGTTTTGCTTCAGAAAGACAGTATCCTGCCCTTGTGTATTCCCTATGATGCATAATGACAGTATGGTCTGACATGGTTTCCACGGTTACCTACACCCATCCACCCCCACCCCCAACAACCTCTCCTCCCACCTCCTCCCTGTCTCGGTAAAAAACCTCCTGTCAGACATTATGAGTCGATCCAATTACGCGCCCGACAGGACGTTTTGGAGGGAGGGGGGGGGGGGGGGGGGGGGGGGATCATTGCCTGAGTGAAATATGCTGAAATTAATGCTTAACTCGGGAAAGGTTTTTCCTACTATGCAAAGCTACACAGGTACGCTGTCTGTAACTCCAGAACGCGTTAACTAATTATGAGTGATTAAGACTCGTAAGGGAGCCGAGGCGGAAGCCTGCTGAATGGAGAACAGCTAACGATTCCATATTAAATCATCAGGGACGGCAATTCAATCGGCAGGAGCAGCTAATGGCTCGTAAGCTTCGCATGACCAGTTTCCTGCTAGTCATTGTTGCAGCCGCACGGTGTTTATTGCAGCAAACACCGGCCTGCTAAACAGGCAAGTATGCCATATGCGTACGCCCCTGTCATATATCCTCAGCTGCAGTAGATTCAAAATGCACAAAGAGGTAACACACTTAGACACACATGCACAAACCGAAAGGTCGGGAAACCACCTGTTGGCAGGCGAAGAGCTTCCCCTGGTACTTATTGATGATGGTGTAACCCGTGGCCACTTTGCGGTCCTCGTACCAAGCAACCGGACAGAGGAAGTCTCGAGGGTTAGCCAGGCCGTTGGCTCCTGCACACACATGCACGCAGACACACACACAACAAATATCATCATCTGGCCAACTGAAAGATTGGGTGATCAAGCTGTGAACCAATCAAAGAAACAACAGGCTGTTACAGGAAACCTGAGTATTTAGAGGAATGGTGGACATACATTCACCACATCTACACACACACATCTATGCACGCACACATACACACACCTATGGGTCCCAGGTCAGGGAGTTCAAAATGGGATCCATACACCTCCAGTATATAGCCTCTGGTTTCTCCAAACACATCCACACTGAATCGCATCCCTTGCTGGAGAAGAGAAGAGAAGTGGCGGTGAGAGGAAATACGGTGTAGTCATCTATCAAATATGGGGTGTCCCGATGATGAGGGGACTAATGTGTTTGGGAATTACACAGGTTCAGGTCTTCCTTAACTATGGTGATGCTTAAAAAGGAGGGGAAAGGCACAGGAAGGAAACAGGGAAGACTTCACCTGGATGACACAAATGTCGTTGGGCTCCACCATCATCTTCCCAAACTCTGTGGTGATCAGGATCTCACCCTGCTGGGGAACTGGAGAGAGAGAGAGAGAGAGAGAGAGAGAGAGAGAGAGAGAGAGAGAGAGAGAGAATTTATACCATCAATATACCATCACTGCTTATGATAGTATCAGTAGAAACAGTCTTTTTCCTCACCAATCAGAAAGTCTCCATCTGAGTTGTTGAAACATCTGAAACAAGAAAAAGGATAAAGGCTAAATGACTGTGATGTAAAGAAAAGATAATCGAGGTGAAACGTTGAACCCAGTGTTTTACAGCCAGGTGAAATCTACGTGAAAGCAGACGCACACACACCTGTCCACCATGGAGGCGTTGCAGGTGTACACATGAATGCCAATCCCGTTGCGAGATTTGGCATCGCCAGCACCGCATACAGTGTGCAGTCCCTGAGTGATACAGGCAGACAATTACGGTCAACCAACAGAGAACCTCAAGAAGAAAGGCAGTCTCTACAAAGGAAACCGTCGGGTTACACTTACAGCCACAAAGTCCACTTTTTTCTCTGAGGATTTAGGAATGGTGAATGGCAGCCACCGCATCTGTGAGACAAACCACAGAACCAGAGCGGGTGAATCCCTTTATACGAACCGGTGCAGGGACGTGGCAACAACTTGCGTGGTAGCACAGTACATATTGGCACATGGAGAGAAAAACTGGGACTGGGACTTTCACATTCTCTATCTATCTATCTGTACCTGGTTAGGATCGGGCTCCACGTCGTTCCAGTTCTCTGTTAGGTGGCCGCAGGGTGCTGGGGTGAAGGGCTTGTGTTTGACGGACGGCAGGATGCGGTACAGCCAACTGGAGACCAGAGAAAGGAGCGAGTGAACATGTAGCGGCTGCAACAATGCTTTAAAAGATGTTGAATGACTTTTCCACTGTGTGGTTTGCCAGGACTGGGGCAAATTCAAAACTGCACTAGGCCTGTACTACCTGTACAGCTTGCAAATCTTTTTTTGGGGGGGGAAAGGTAACAAACAGAACCAACCATACATATTCTAGGGGACACTGAGTGATATACAGAGTGTGTATGCTCTGTTTGGTCTTGTAATGGAAGCTAAGTGGCAGGCAGGGATGGATACCTCCTCTTGTTGGCTGGCCGTGGGCAGGTGAAGGCAGAGCCGGAGAGCTGCTCAGCATAAAGGCCGTATGGACAGACTTGAGGATTGTTCTGTAGAGGCACAACACAGTGTAGGTGTTCAGACGGGATGCGGATGTTATGTATTTGTTGTCACTTAGTCATTCATAGCCAGACCTTCCTGCAGTGCAGGAGAGAGGACTGCCTGAAGTGTTTCGAAGATTTTAAATTTAAATTGTAAATTTGTGGCGGTAGTGAAAGAAAGGGGGCAAACAAAGTGGAGCTGATTGTATGCCAGCTCAAGAGTGGAGGTCAGATTTGTTTTTATGCTGTGAAGCATGTGTAGGAGTCACACCAGCTTTTGGTCATACCTCCTGTCTGGGGGCATTTTGTGTCTTACTTAGTGGCCGCTTAGTGTATTTATCTATTTTACGACAAAATTATAGAAATGGAGCACATGAAGCATCCCGTTGTGTGTTAATGTGTGTGTGCTTGTGCAGGTGTGTGTGAGAGGGAGAGTGTGTGTGTGTGTGTGTGTGTATGTGTGCATGAGCTTGTGTGTGTGTTGGTGTTTGTGTGTGCAAGGGCGCACATGTGCGTCTTACCTGTGCCTCGGGTAAGGATCCCGGACAGCGAGGGTCTTCAGAAGAGAACTCATTCCCAAAACCACTCATGTACTGGAAAAGACAGACAGACACTTACAGTCTAGTTAACAGCAACTTTAAATAAAAAATAAAAAACATCTAAACACCCTGAAGCTCTAATGCAGGATAAATGTGTTCATGCTGGTTCTAATTAAATTTGAAGGCTTGCCATTAAGGCTTGTCTTTTCTTAATTGTCGTCATATTGATTCAAATATTATATTTGTGATAACAAACCACCGTTCTGCCCAATTTTCCTCTCTGAATGGCTCAATATTCTTTGTTATTGTGTTAGAGATACCGACTCGGAGAACAGACTAATTGCCATTGAGCAAATGAACAGCAGCCAACCCCCTGCCTCCAGAGTACTTTTTGATCCAATATTGGAATTATGAAATTGTTATTATTCTAGGCTACTATCCTCCTATATTAGCGGCCTATGGCAAGGCACCAGCCCTGGCTTCTCCCCTGCCACAGAACATCATGAAGTTGGCATATAACGCAAACTAAAGAAATCGTGCTGAGTCATTGTTGCTCTGCAAAACGCACGCACGCACGCACGCACACAAGCGTCCACAGTACTTCTAGAGTGGGAGACTCCAGTGTGAAAAGTACTAGGGGCCTATTTCATTCAACCTGCGGGTTGATTTCAGCGGTCAGAGAGGCAGAAAATGAATCTACAAAATACAAAGTCCACCGTTTGACGCAACGTTAGTTAAAATCGTATTGTTTTCTTTGTAAAACGAGTGGGAAATTTCCAATGCAGTGGATTTTCTAGAACTAAATGTCAATGTCTTGAAGAAAACAAGAAAGGCAAAATGAGAGACCTCTCAATAAGCGTCATGAAAATGCTTGAACATTTTTCATTTTTTCAGATGTTTTGCATTGAAACACCAGTGTCTTGTAGCTCTTGTAGGCAACATAGACCACATCTGGGCAGCTGCTGAATACAGCGCTCTGATTGGTCCGAAGGGAACACCGCCCTTCTGTCAGCCGGTCTGCTTGGTGCTGGAGATTGTGACGGTCCAATATCAGCCTGTACTTATCCATGGTGCAGAAATGTGTACTTCTACAGAGGAATAACTATTCTGCTATGTTCTATAAGTATTAGTCCATCACAGCAAGTTCACACTTTCATTCCCCACGCCACCTAATTATTCTTAACTTGAAACTTACTGTGCTCTAGGCAGAGGCAAAGCTGAAGGACTCGTAAATAACTGAGTTTCCACAGAGGAAATGCTGCCTTACCTTTAGTCCAGCCATTGTGCTGTCTGTAGCAACTTTCCTAGCAGCCAGTGTCTCAAATTGCTGGGTAAAATGTAGCGTATTTCCTTGTCTGACTGTTATTGGGAGCTCTTCGACCAACATCCACTGCACGACGCTTTGAGTGGAAAAGGGGGCTGGATTATAGTCTTTCTCAATATGGGTTCAATTAAGCCTAGAAATGGTCCGTGACGCAACCACGGGCCTCTTGCCAAGGGGAAAGGACGGGGTCGGACGGCCAAAATGTGCGCAAACAAGGACCAGTGTCTTTGCCAGAACAAACAAGACCAAAACTACTTTAAAACGATACAGGTAACAGGTAGGACGAATTCTCTGTTTTAGGCACGGCTGCACCTCATAGGCCATAGCGTCCCTAAAAATAACTGCAGCCATCCTATAATGACTTTTACAAGGGCATTATACAGATATCAGTCCTTATAGGAATGTTATAGCGATGCCATAGAAGATAAAGATGCCATGAAATGCAAAAGTGCACTATAAACTAAGTATAACAGACACACACTATAAACTGTAAATCCCTATAGGACGTTTATAGGAACAGGAGATTAAAAAATATATATATATATCATGCCTGGAGTGTGGTCACTATATACACTATGTATTATCTACTAGCACAGACACACTATAAATCCCAACAGGAATGTCTTATGTCTGGTCTGGTGTTTCTCTACCTAAGTTATTGTCCGTCAAACCATTTTTTTTATGCCGACCACTAGAAATGCTTTCATGGACACGCGCACGTACAAATGAACTGCAAAACAAACGAAATTGTCCACGTGGACATTTTAAAGGGCTACTCCCCCCCCAAAATGTTTCAAGATGACATGAGTGTTTGAGGACTTCAAGATACTGAAGATAACGTGAAATGTTTATCTGAGCCTTTGTTCTCTTGATAGAGCCACTGAAAGCTGTATCATTAGTCTGTTAGTATCAACGCCATTACCCATTGAATTTTGCTCATCAAGGTCATCAAGTTGTCTTTAATTTTTCCATGCTCAACACATGCTGAGTAGCCATTATTTTTGGAGGGTGCTCTCATTCATATAGCTTCATAATTAATTGATTTCTCTTAAGACCAACATTATTCATCAGATACCCTTTGAATGCTGCACTACAGGCCAGCAAGCAATTGATTTTTGATATGAAGAGCAGCATGGCCTCCAAGGGCCGACATTACCCTACACGAAATTTATTCAGTTCATTTTTTGAAATAGATGGTCAAAATAGGGGTACCTAACGTCCCCCATGCAGCATGTATCAAAAAGAATCAATTTCCCTTTCTCATTCTTCCCTCGATTCCACTCTAATGTGTTTCTTTTCTTTTTGGGAGGTGTTGGGGAAGGGTAAATGATGGCAATTCTCATAGCAAGGCGCAAATAAACTCGGCGCCGCAGAAGTAACTGTTCTCCGGCGAGGCGTGCAGTCAGGCCCGGGCCCCCCGCTGGCAAGCAGTCAGGGTGCTGTGCCAAAGACGAGAAAGCCCAATGGCAGGAAAATATCACGACCCAGTCTGCGGAAATTGATCTGCTCCTTGTATGGAGAAAGAAAATGAGCGACTTTAATTTCGTCCCCGAGTTTGATGATAGAATTCTAGAGTATTTGGCTCCTATCCGGATGGGGCCTGTGTGTTTTAAGAGGGACAGAAATAGCTGTAGATGGGAGCGAGGAGACTATTGCCTACTGACAGTTATATCTATGCATGCGTGAGTGGGCCATAAATGCTTTGTTATTAGATGCCTGCTGGACTCAATGGCTTGATGGTAAATGGTGTTCTTAAACTCACCTGGCACACAATCTATCCCCATAAATATGCATAAACAAGCTCTCTCTCACACACACACACACACACACACACACACACACACACACACACACATACATGTATAAGCATGCGCACACACTCTAAACACCCTTTCCTCTGACTTTTGACCGAATCGACATGGTGGCACCAAGGCTGAGGAACTGTCTTGTCCCGGTACAGACCAGAGACACAGAATAACGTACATAGATGTGGTGTTTCAGAGAGAAACCGAGACATGGATTTGATGTGTCCATTACCAGTTCCCTCCTATGGGCAGGTAAAATAAAACCTCAGCTCCTCAGTCCACACAGGCTTTTTAGTTGTTTTAGTTGTACAAACTTTTTAGTTGTACAAACTTTCTCAACATTTCTCAGAGGCAGAGCTGCTCTGGAGGCAGAAATCATCTCATTGGTTAGTAAATAGCAAAGCAACTATGGTCAAAATATCATGACCATGGCATTCATGATGTTGGAAGGTCAGCAGGTTAGCTAACTAGCTAAGCTAGATAGCTATAGCCTGGACTGCATTGTTTCAGTGAAGAGTTTTCTTCATAATCTTAGCTACGTCTTCTCTTACACTTTGTTTTTTTCACTGGTCTTCAGTCTAACGTTTCTAAGCCAGAAAAGCAATTTGCCTCCATCGATTGAGGTTCAACTTGACCAGTAAGTTTATTTCTGCCCCCAGAGCAGCTGTGCCTAAAACAATCTGCAAAAATTATACGTCTTTGCAGATTGTTTTAGTTACACAAACATTTCTTGGAGCCTCACATAGAAAGCAACAAAACTCCTGTTGTTTTTGTCAAAATCAAAATCAATCATATTGCTTCTAATATATATATATAATATAATACAATATATAAGCTTTATTTTATATTATTATTTTTTTGTTCATTTTTTCATCATCTACTCAAAAGAGTGATCAAACATTTATTGGCCAATATAAGTAAGTAAACACTTACAAGTAAGTTCACTCATAGCTTAGTCTTACAAGTAAGGCTTCAATTCATATTCAGCTCACATGATGTTTTAACATGAATGTCAATGGCACAAATTTGCTTCACATTCATTAACTCAGCGTTGAGGCTCCAAGTAAACAAAGCAGATCTAAATTACCGTCTTTTGCACTGCCAACATATTTCACAAAGGTAATGCATAATTCATAGGCATTTGCAATGCAACATTTTCTATTGAAATCAATAGGAAGATTAGCTTGGTAGAGAACACACTACTGTAGGACCCTGGTATAATGAGAAGCAGAGCTTCTATGTTTGGCTTGTCAGTTGAACACTGAGTCAATTGCTAAGCCAATCCACAGTCAAGCTAAACTGGGCCATGGCTAAAAGGCCCGTTGAGATGGGCGGTGAAGACCTGACGTGATTTGTACATACAAACAGTGAAGGTCCAGAATTCATCCAGGGATCCTGAGAGACTGATCAACCCATAAAGGAATATTTTAAGTTATAGTGGTTAAAGGATGCTTTTACCTGAGACTGAGCAAGGGTTTGTATTGTATACCTTCTATCCATTAGGAGTTATGCGACGATCAAGTGTCATTTTGATTCAAAATGAGACAAGAAACACAGAATTGCTGATTAGCTGCAACAACAAATTAGCAGGAGTTTCACACAATGAGATTATTTTTGTCTGTTAACAATTTACATTAATATAGCCAGCTGGATGAGGCATGTAGCAGCGGAAACGCAGACATCAGATGTACTCTTCCCTATGGACACCAAGCAAAGCAAAACAGCACATTTTATAGATTGATGCTGCACCTGCACTAAATGTGGATATTTGTGGGTTTTGTTTGTCTGCCAGTGTCTGGAAAGTTGGCACAAGCATATTTAACTGTCACTGCAAAATACTGACTGATTTAGAAAAACTTCCAAACAACTAACAGCAATTTAAAAAAGGCTGTCAGCCTTGCTAGCTGTCCATATGCTCTAATTCTTTATATTTTGTAGTCATACAGCAGTTACAGCTACGTATGACTTGATCAACGCACCAACGAAACACACAAAAGAAACAATATATATTTTTGGTATACCAGGGATGTAAAAACTTCACTTTGACCCTATTTTGAAGGGCAGAAGTGTCCCTGACTTATGACTTGTGTATCAGTAATAGATAACTGCTGTATTTGGTTGCCAAATCTAACACAACATTTTTGTATTTTGTATTACAGTCCTGTTACACACTATTGCAGTTTAATGTTAAATGACTCCTGACATAAGCTATCCAGTACCACACACACACACACACACACACACACACACACACACACAAACACACACCTGACAGCTCCATTTAACGCTGATTAGATTTGCAAGGACATGTAGTATACCCTCTCTGTGTCTCCTTTGACTACTCTCTCTCTCTCTCTCTCTCTCTCTCTCTCTCTCTCTCTCTCTCTCTCTCTCTCTCTCTCTCAGTAAGTTGAGTATCTCCTGAATCCTATCTATCCTGGTAATATTATGCAAATGGTTTAATATGAAGATAAAAGACTGTTGCAGCGTGTGGCGCTTTCCTGGTTCACAGCCTCGCGTTTCCACGACGATAGCTCTAACGAGGAGGGCACTATTTGGGAGTCATTAAATGATGGCCTTCCTGACATGCACCCACTCACCACCACCACCACCCACCCTGCTTTGGCCATTAAAGCAGTTCACAGCCACACCAAGACACACACTGCAGACGCCTTTTAGCGCCAGCTCCCAGTTTCTTACACATCACAGTGTCACAGAATAGAAAATTACACTCTCCTCCCACAGAGAAAATTGCTTTGGAATTGCTTGGTTATAAAGATGTGCTTTAAAGAGAGGGGGGTGCACGCAATAAAAAAGGACACGCACAAACACAATTACTTAAGCACTCTAAGGACAATTCTTACAAGTTAATCAGAGGATTTATCAATTACTGATGTCAAAAGGGATTTTGTTGTGTATCTGTTTGTGGTCTAGATGTGTGCATATGTGTTTGTCTTTGCATTCAAGATAATAAGTATAGGATTTGTGTTAATGTGTGCATGTTAAATAACAGTGGAGGATATGTGCAGTACCATAATAGCAATAGGTATTACCATCTCCAATGAAATTGAGTTGTTGGTGTATGCACAGCTGTAGATAAGATAAAGGTATTTAGCAAAATGAAAATGAAAAATGAAAAATGAAAACAGCTACCAACCGTCTGGATGATGGAAGGAAAACATGAGGGATGTGCTGTAGTAGAGGAGAGGGAAGACAATAAGTTGAAGGGTGTATCAGCCTCAAGAGACAGGAGAGGCGTGACAAGGATGAAAGGGAGAAAAAGACAAAGTAGAAAATAGTAGAGAACACAGGAAAGAGTGAGGAGACGGGGATGTGAGTGAGGTGGTACAGCAAAGGTAAGTGAAGTCTCAGTGGACGAGGATGGAGCAGGAAGCATAGAGGGAGATGAGTGCCTGGGAAGACAATACTGCGTGATGGGGAGGACACCTGTAGCGAAGGACAACACAGAGGTGAACAAAAAGGATGTTTGCAGCGCCGTAGATCACTCAATTTCCTTGCTAATATTAAAAGTAATTGAATGCGCTTCAAAGGGAGACACTCCCTCTTCCTGGAAGGAGAAAATTGCTGTGGAATGGTTTTCAAAAGTGGGTTATGTAACTGTATTTATTATACATAGGAGGAGATATTGGATGGTAGTAGCTGTATCACTAGCAATGTTAAAACACCACTCAAACCATGAAAGGAGACAAAAACCAACCACTTCCAGCTGTCAGTTTGACAAAGGAGTGTGTTGTGAATATGCACACACGGCTCTCTAGCATATTTTTGTATTCACCTCTGCAACCTGTTACTCTCCAGAGATGAGTAAGTAGCGGCATGTCCACCACAGCTAGCCCAGTGAGCTGGTAATGAGGCATATTGAGCCAAAATGTCCGCCTACAGGATATACTGACGCTCTGCCTCTGGATCCTACCCAGCAACTCATCAGACACCTCAGCGCAAGTACAATTAGCTCCCTGGCCAGAACCAAAATGGCGGTGGCTGGGTGTTTTGGCAGGAAGCCTAATGGCATTGGTGCTGGTAATGTTTTCCTTGTAGGGGAGCCGAGGGGCAGGGTTGTGTATCAGTCCAGAAACTTAGTGTGGTGCCAGTTATTCTATTCCCCCCTCCCTTTCTATCTGTCTTCTCAGACAGATGGAAAGGATGCCTCTAAATCTGTAGTTGAGGTAGGTAGTTTTGGGGCGTGGTGCAAGATGTGAAGAGGGAAACTTGAGCTGAAAGATCTTTGGACAAGGAATGAGTGTGTTCAGCACCACAGAGAGAAGAGGGTGTGTTTATGTCTGTGTGTTTTATTGTCCGAGTGTGTGTGTGTTGACGGTGTTTCGCACAAGTGCGCGACTACAAGTGTGTGTGTAAATAATGTTATATCAATCCGTGAGTGGTTGTGTGAGAGTTTGTCTGTGTGTGTGTGTGTGTGTGTGTGTGTGTGTGTGTGTATGTGTGTGTACACTAATTTCTGTTACTCTGCGTACGTGTGTGTGTCTGTCCCCAGCACCATCATTAGGTCGTAGGCAGTCCCGGTGTTGGGGGTGTAGCTCGCCTGCTCCAGCGGCCTCTCAGGCCAATTTAGGGGAAGAAAAGCACTTCGATCCTGGCCTGCAAGTCTGAGGGTCCCCAGCGGGGGGCAGCCCAGCCCTGCAATCTATATTGGATTTATTCCTTTCCCATCTACAGGCCCCACACACCCCACAGAGAGGAAGTCTCAACCGCACTCTGTCTCTGTCCCCTAAGACAATATGTTATGGTACACACATGAGTACACATAATCGTGTAATCATAAACACACACGGGCACACACATGCAGCGACAAACTCAGACACACACTGAACTCTCTCTCACTTTCTCTCTCTCTCTCTCTCTCGCTCTCTCTCTCTCTCTCTCTCTCTCTCACACACACACACACACACACTTAGTCTATCTTCAAGGCACACTCCCCCACAGCAAGGAAGTTATAACAACGCACTTTCTATCCCTGTAGGGGTTTCACCAGGGTCGAGATATACTGGGATTTAGACTGAGAGGGGGGGCAGACCAGCAGAGAGAGAGACAGACAGAGTGGTCAGTTATTATTTGAGACTGACCATTGCTGCTCTAATGGAAAATATTGTTCTGATTAATAAAGGCCAGGGTCTAAAATGCATTTTTATCATATTAAAGCCAGAAAAAAAAGAATTTACATAAAACTCAGACAAGGTCAGGGAGAAACGAGCTTCTTAATTTAGTCTAATCAACTGTCATTTGCATCGCGCCATTTGCGCAAGGTATTGCCACTAACTGAATAAATGGACTTCTTCAGACTCAAGGGGGGGCACTCCGGTTTTGATAAGCTGGCAAGATAACTGATTTGCATATATTACTTTGATTATCTCATTACTAGGATGATTCTTGCGGAATTTTTGACACTCGCGCAATCGAATTACAATTAAGGCACGCAATCAATAAAAGGGCAACGCGGCTGTGAAAACACTAGGCACCCCAGACGTGTATGGTCAACCAGCGATGATGGTGACGATGACTATGGTTATGTAGATGCTGGTGAAGTTGATGATGATGAAGATGGTGTTGGTGACGAATTTCTTCAGCACACGAGCTCTGAGACTCAGTATAGTAAAGGCTTACGAGTGTCTCCAAGCTCTTGGTTCATGTGATCAAAGCAGTAATCAGTGGAGACAATGGGGGCCGTGAAATTGCCGCTCTAGTCCTGGTGACCTATCCACCTGCAATGAATCTTAGAGTGGCCCACAGGCGGCTCATGTTCCCCCAATCGATAATAGCGCTCACATCTTTCCTCCAACTCAACCCATCTGTGTAATGGTGAAATCATGCGTAAATACGCGCACGCCTCTGATAATTTCCCGACGCAATAGCCACCATAATCGAGTACACTCAGGAAAGACAGGCATCAGTGACGTCGGTTCAGCAGTTTGAACCCTAAGGTAAAGTCAAATGCCACCAAAACTGATTGATGGTTGATAAGGTATTATTATTGGTCAATATGATAAATGATTACCAAATGCCCACAGCGGATGTGATATTTTAGATTTTAGAAATAGCTTTCTGGCAAGTTTTCCTTGAACTTTGCTCTCCACTGTAATGATAAAATCTACAAGTTTAAATTTCGACTCATACCGTGCCATACCCAATCCATGTCCATGCCTAGAAAGAGTCTTTATACCAGCCTATTAGCTGTCCTATTTGTGTGAGGAAAGATTTGAAAAGAACGACTCCTGCTCTCTTTTCAGAATCTCAGCTGTCTGCGCACTTTGCGTGAACGTTACTCTTTCACCACTGGGAGCAAACGCAAATGTCCATGTTTTAAATTCATGATGTAAATAATTATAGGCTTGGAAATTGCTTTCCTTGCGACCTTCTCGAGCACACGAGGCCCCCGAAATCCCCAAAAGAAAGCTACTTCGGTTGAAGCATTAAGTCATTAATTATTTCCCTTACATAAGGCCAAATTATCGAGTCAGTTGAGCGAAATTAGAACCCTTTGTTTCTGATCAGACTGCATTACCGCGGGAAATTACGGATGATGGCTGCGTGCGCGATCGCCTTTGTTGTTCCGATCATCGCCTGTCGGTCTGAACTCGCGCTAACAAAGTCATTAAATTGACTCTCTCGCGCTCTCATTATGCGGGCTGTTAATAACCGTTAATTAACTTTGCTTACGCGCGCCTTAAAACCCCCCCCCTCCTCCTCCCAAACACGCGCACACACACACTACCACACTCCCTCCCTTCCTTCTTTTCCTGCAGCATCCAATTATGTCACAGCGTAAGGATGGATGGAGGATGAAGGACGGAGGATAGAGGACAGCCAGTCGGCGTGTGTTAGAGACCATGGCTCTTGTCAAATCCACTAACCTAAATTAATCTGTACTCTGAACTGTAGCCCCCATCCCACAGGCCCACTCCCCTTGACACCCAGAATTGAATAGAATAGAATAGAAGAAGTAGACCATCTCAGCCTATCCTGAAAGGCAACCTGTCACTTGAATGGCGATTTCATTTGGAATACATTACGTCCTGTAGTTATTCATTAGGGCCCAGTGAAGTGAAGACAAGGTGTGTGGTTCTGAATAGATATGGAGAGTAAGAATGACCACATGGCATTTGTAGGGTGTCATACGGTGTCATGTGGATGCATTTAGTAGAACAGACAGGACTCTCTCCCTCCGTACCTTGCAATAACTCGGTTATAGTCTTACCTGTTATAATATGTTACTATTCCGTCCAGGAGATGGCGCCAGTTGAATGGCTTGGAAGGGAACGCAAAAACCTTCTGGCCTGGGATGGACTTCATTAGTATCACTTCCATAGGCCTCACTGGCGTGGATGAGACATGGCCTGAAATGAAGCGGAGAGCATCCTGGGCGATACGTGATAAATGCACTCATCAAATGCACCTTGAATAAATTAATCTACCAGATGACAAGCATATGCTCGAAATAAAAGCAACCAGGTGACCGTCAGTTGATACCAAAAAGCCAAAGACCCTCACAGTGTTTGATGAAAACAGGTTCTGGGCTTCCGAGCTTCTAATGCACAGCAGCTGTTTTGCCCTTTAAAAAAAGCATTTTAAAGCGAATGGCCAGCAATACAACGTGCTGCCTCCCTTTGATATTATCAAGTTAAGATGTTGTGAAAATACAGGGGAGGCTCTGGTGAGAGGGTGAAACGGAAAGTGCCTCTCCACCATCGCTTCACCTGCACGCCAAATAGACCGAAAATTGAAAATGTGAAAATTGCGCTCATTCCGTCCCTCTCTGATGCATGCGCGTAATTAGTGCATTTAAACAAAGCGCGGATGTCCTGCTGGCTGAAATGGCGGCTGACATCTCTTTTTCCACAGGGTTAATAACAGTGTGCGGATAAATGAATCAAATTGTGGACCCCAAATTACAGAGCGACTCTAAATACCCGTCTGTATTACGCACGTCTGTTTGTGACCGTGCAGGAGAAGGCATAACATTTTATATTGTTATTACTCTCATTATATTGATTTGCGTGCAAATACACCGGCTCAGAAGTTTCTGACACCATAAAACACGAGAAGCACCTTACAGTATCCGTGTGTGAAGATAATACGATGTGAAAAGAAAAAAGAAAAACAACTACAATAACAATAATACTAACAATAATCAAGACAAAAATGTTTCATTTGGCAACAACATAAACAATCTATTATATTTTCAGTAAAAAAAACATTCAATTGTATGCCTTTTTTTTTTTACTTAAAGACAGATACTTTACTTCAGATACCTTATGATATATAGACTACTATAAGCTACTAAGCCTATAGCTACAACTAAACAGTCTTTCTTTTATACAGATCAATGGTGCTCTTGGAATTTCAGTTCCAATCACAAAACTATCAAAAGGGTTATAAACCTATCACTTAAAAAAAACTTGTCTCATTGTCTGGACATATATTTTATTGTTATTTTTCGTTTGCTGCGATGCTCTAACTGGGCAGATATATAAAAAAGGGGGGACGAGGGAGAAAGAGAGAGTAAATTGCAGCTTGTTGAAGTTTTTGGATTGAATTCTGAAAATGATCCTTTTAACAGTGATGGGCTCTGAGGCGAGGATAGGGGTCACGCCATTCGCAGCGGGTTAAATAGACTTTCATTTAAAATTACATTCTCGATCCATCTCTCCATCTCTCCCCCTCTCCAGAACGAGTCCTGCGCGGTGTCCCTGCTCCCCTTGCGGCGTCTCATCACCACCACCTTCACTTTTTAAGTCAATCCACAGTTCCAGCAGAGACCAGGCAATTAGAGAGAGAGAGAGTGTGTGTGTGTGTGTGTGTGTGTGTGTGTGTGTGTGTGTGTGTGTGTGTGTGTGTATGTATGTGTGTGGGTGTGCGCGCGTGTGTGTGGGGGGGGGGGGGGGGCCTATACGTGATAACGTATAGGCCCAGGACTTATTATTATGCTCAGCTTTTAGCTCATGGCTTTGAAAACTAGACAAAATGACTAATTTTGCGTATGTAGGCCTACAATTTCCACCCAACGAAACAAGCCAGGATACCTAGTAATCCAAATAAAATCAAGGCATAAATGTTTCTATTATCATCTCTACGCAATGTTGTATAGCGGTTATAGGCAAAATGCTGATCCAAATATTGATATGTCTAGAATGAGTCAATTTTTTTAATGTATTTCTTGCAGGTGCTGCTTGAGGTTGAACACAAACTCCGGCCCAGATTTCAGTTTGGCATAGGGATTCAAGACAAAAATCGAAGGTAACCTACAAAGGCATGTATGCATGAATCTAAAACGACTCTAAAATAAGGACCAAAAAAAATAGAAAAGTTCGATGGAAAGCCTGCTTTATTCACACTTTTAGAATTTATTAAATTCTCTATGAATTTGTTATTATTACATATATATTATTATTATTATTATTATTATTATTAATAATAATAATAATAATAATAATAATAATATTTATTATTAATGATAATAATAATAACAATTATCAATTTGTGTTAATAATGTATTATTACTCTCACTATTATTGTGTATTGTATTATTATTATTATTATTATTATATTGTATTATTGTTATTTGTATTATTAGTATTATTATTGGTGTTGGACCAGTCTTATAGGACACAAATGTAGGGTGACGTCTTTGCACCCTGTTCTCATTAATTTCATCCAGCAATTAAAAAGTCCACTCAAATATCATGTTACATTTCGTAGAGGCCTCTGAAAATCAAACATCCAGGACCAACGAATAGATCTGTGCTGCTTTTGAATTTTGGCTACTGAGTTCATTCCATCGAGGAAAAAAAGCTCCATGTCGAGTTTTGTTCCCTTTTCTTTCAAATTAACTTTAATAGTAAAATGTATAAAGCAGCACTGCTTTCTCTCTCTCTCTCTCTCTCTCTCTTTATCTCTCTCTCTCTCTCTCTCTCTCTCCACACACACACACACACGAACCAATCAGGCGCGCGATATCCTACAACGTCTGTGCTCGCGCGCAGAGAAGCCGGGCGGAGCAGAGCGCGTCGCAGCCAAACCACCGTCTGTCATTAACTGACTGAGAGAGCGAGAGAGTGAGAGAGAGAGAGAGTGAGAGTGAGAGAGAGTAAGAGAGTGTGAGAGAGAGAGGGGGGAACCGAGTCAAACATAACGAAGAACAGGAGAGCGACGGACCCCGAGAGAGAGAGAGAGAGAGAGAGACTGACAACCGTTTTACCGTTGCTCCCGGTCGAAGCAAGACGAGCCGACGTGTCGACATGAGCGGTCAGTTTGAGGACGATATCCACGACCGGGGCGAACGGAAGGCTAGTAAATCCCCCACGCTGCTCTCCTCCTACTGTATAGACAGCATCCTGGGCCGCCGGAGTCCCTGTAAAGTCAGACTGATAGGGGCGCAAAGTTTGGCGAGTCTGCCCGGCAGAGGCGAGCTCGACAAGACGGTTGACGGTAAGAGTTGTTTCAGTTGAACTGGACTACACACGGAGAAAAAGGCTGCCTGTTAAACTGTCAGCATAACGATAGTCGTGGTGGTTCTTTTGGGACACTGCGGGGGAATAGACTGCCTTATAAATCAGAGTCTGTAAGTTGCACTAATGCGGTTTTAATGTCAGGAATAGTTGCTTAACATTTAGCCTACAGGTCAGCAGATGGTTTATGGCGGTTGACCTTTTGAGCAACTTTCAGCATAATATGGATAAATGTTTGATGTAAAGTCTGTAGGCCCTAAAATATGAACCACCCAGAGATGATTTGGGGAAAATACCCAAAACACTTAGGCCATTACCTGGATGTGCGGCTTCTTGCTTACCTTTAATGCCCCGACGCTTTTATGTTATTATTTTTCTCATCTTTGGCACATTTCCTACCCACGCAGGCCCAACGAAAGACCCCCTATCTCTTGACACTGACATGCACCTGCCACCCAAGCTCCGTCGGCTGTACGGACCGGGGGGGAAGTACCTTCACGACCACGGAGAAAAGTTGGACAGGGACCGGCTTCTCCTGGACCAAGCCTGCGACAGCCTCAAAATCAGCCAGGCGCCGCAGGTGAGCATCAGCCGCAGCAAGTCCTACCGGGAGAACGCGTCTCTGAGCCGGGGAGAGGGCGACCAGAGCCCCGGGGAAGGCTCGGAGGACGGCAGCCTGGGTCTGGTGGAGCTCGGCCCCTTGAAGTTCGAGGAGGACACGGGGAAAGAGGAGGAGACCTGCGGGGACGCGGCCGCTCTGTCCCCGAAGGACGAAGAGAGGGAAAGCTTGAACACCGGGGATGGGGACGTGAGGGACGGGGAGGACAGTGTGTGTCTCTCGGCGGGCAGTGACTCGGAGGAGGGGATGCTGAAACGGAAGCAGAGAAGATACAGGACTACCTTCACCAGTTACCAACTGGAGGAGCTGGAGAGAGCTTTCCAGAAGACACACTACCCCGACGTCTTCACCAGGTCAGACAACATTTAAAAAACTCAATTGTTTTGATTCAGAAAAAAATCCTATTCTATTTTTTTTCTATTTTTATTTTAAAGATTAACATTATTATTGTTAATGTTGTATGTAATGTTTTTTTTCACCAAATATTACAACAAAAAATGTACTAATATCCAAAAATGTTACAACTAAAATTGACATACTGAATTAAAAAAAAACAATACATCAATAATAACAACAACAATAACAATAATAATAATAATAATAATAACAATAATAGATGGCTAGCAAATGTTTTGAAACAAGATACACAGAGAAGCACACAAATAAACAAAACATGCATCACACATTCTACTAATTTAATGCATTAAATGTGATAATTAATTACATTTATTTGTGAATAAACACTTCCACGCTTACGTTAAAATCTACCCAAAATGTCCCAGCAATTCCGCACGTTCGTAATTGGACACTGTGGAGTTCACACCTCATAAAATGCTCAATACCATCCCCGTGCCTTGCATAAGTGAACACAATAGGTCTAAGTGGTATCACTGAGGTCGTTTTTGTTACATTGTTCCTATTGTTACAGATATAACAGCGATGTTATTCCCATGAGAAAAATTAACGGGTCCAGCTCACATTACCTTGATACGTTCAGCGCAAATTTAGGGCCTTCTCAAGCTCAAGGGCAGAAGTACACGCACGCGCGTAAACACACGTGTGCACACACACACACACACACACACACACACACACACACACACACACACACACTCATGCACAACGCAGGCAAGCACAGTACACTGGGACCTGCAGTTTACATTTTCGAGGATAAGGGGAGTATGCAGGCTGAAATGTTGTGAGCCTACATTAAAGCACCTGCTAAAAAAATATTATTTTAGCTACCTAACCAGAATTGTATGTGTTTTTCCCGAAATAAATATAGTGTATTTTAACGACTTTGTAGGTAAATTGGCATTGTAATGATAACCTGTAAAAATATGCAAACATTTTAATGTTAAAATGAAAGGTTTTTATAATACTACAAGAAAATACAATACAAATACAAGAATCTGTTTTAGAGATTGTACCTTTGGGATTATTCATGGCTTCGAATCGATTTATTTTAAGGCGACTTGTAGGTCTAATTTGCGCTACAAACCCATCTTGTAGTTGAGGGAACGTCAATTGCTTTGTGGCAGGCTAGTTTAGATGTCATTATTTCAACCATTATGTTGTTAGAGTGACAAGCCTAGGCTAAAGAAAATGTAACAATCACTAGGTCTATTTCTACCCATCCGTGACAGGGAAAATAGAATATGGCTGTGGCGTCTTTCTGCAGTTCATGCCAGGAACAAAAAACTAACCTATTTTAGTCGTCTATTGTTGACAGTGAACAACTGAGGGAACAAACAGCAATTCTACATTTCTTCCCTTGACCTTGAATCTTTTCTTCCTTTCTTTCTTTCCTTCTTTCTTCCTTTCCAGAGAAGAGCTCGCAATGCGTCTGGATCTCACCGAGGCCCGTGTGCAAGTAAGTGGCCCTCTGTTTATCTTTATCTGAAATAGAAAAAGCCTGTGACTCGCAGATCAAATAGAATAAACCATCCTCTAATGTTTTATGTCCTCTATAAAATGTTCCTCCTACACTGTGCTGGATAATAAACGGTGAAATGCGTCACTGATTTTGGATCGACGATTACGCATGGGCCAATTTGAGGCGGTAATTTATTACCGTAAAAATGTGTTAAATGGCCCCAATAGCTGCGCAGGGAAGGTCTTTCCTGTTATTGAATGTTATTACACGCGATCGGGGGACGTTTTAGTGGCAATTAAGACCACGTTGGCGATTCATAAAAAGCACACTTAGTGCAGGAGCAAACACTGACTATAAGATGGTGTTTGAATTCCCATCACAGGGGGGAGAGAGAGAGAGGGGGAGCGAAGCCGAGAGATGTGTGTGTGTGTGTGTGTGTGTGTGTGTGTGTGTGTGTGTGTGTGCGCGCGCGCGCGCGTGTGCGTGCATGTGTGTGTGTGTGTGTGTAAGAGAGAGGGGAGGGAGGGAGAGAGAGAGAGAGAGGTGGCAGGGAGGGATAATGCTATTTGATTTCCCATTATGTGATTGCAATAGACCCGCATTGATCCGATGCTTTGCACTTGGGAGCGAATGAGAGACCATTAAAGGTGTTTGCTCCCCCCCCTTCCTCCCCTTCCCTCCCTCTTGTACTCCATTGAAAGCGTGGCTTGCATGTCGAAACCCCGGGCTCATAACCAGAGAGACAGTTCAAACACGGTGGAAGCTCTGGGGTTATGGCCGACGGTAAAACAACAGATGTCTCTTTAGGGACCGTAGGTGAACAAATCACTTAAAGGGGGGGCCATCAGGAGGTGATAAAAACTCATAAATTCCCGAGGGGCCATGTAATGCTAAACAGCCCTCTGGGAATAATACGTGCGTGTGTGCGTATGTGTGTGTGTATGCGTGTGTGTGTGTGTGTGTGTGTGTGTGTGTGTGTTGTCACTGTCGCTCAAGCTCGCTCGTTCAATCACTTCCCTCATGTTGACATTTTCCTCATTGTGAGAGCCCCGTGCTTCTGCAGTGCAAACTGGGCAACAGGGGATGCGTGGGAAAGTTAAATACTCTCTCGGATGGAGTCAGTCCTTCTACATTTTTAAGAATTTAATTTAAAGCGCATTAATTGTTATTGGAGCCAGTGCAGCGGTTATTTATCCCGATCTTTTGTTAACACCGCTCTTAATTATCTCTCCCCACCCTGAAGCCCGTCTACAAGGACGGGGGTTTAATTAGACAGAAAGTAGACTAAGGGACCGTGAGCGCCAGGATTTACCTTGCATGTAATTACCGTTGACTTTCCACCTATTGGCTACCACCTGAACCAGAGGACTATTAGACTACATTGACAAAATATTCAATAGAGTCTGCTCGTGGTAATTACAATGGGATATTGTTACTTTGAAGTGAGCAGGCTACAAAGAAAGTTGTCGCTGTAATTATTTATAGCATGAAGAAAATGCATCATAACTAAGCAGCCATGTTATCACATGCCAGTGACCCTGCTGAGCATCTCCTCCTCTCTGTCACTTGGAAATTGGCTTTTATGTACTGATTCATATCGTTCAACTGTTTTCTTTGTGCTTTTTTGTGAATGAAGTATGTGCATGCAGACTATGCTCATCACTTTTTATGTTTTTTATGTGTGTTCTGCTTTCTTTTTCATCTTCCTTATAATGTCATCACTCTAGGCAAAGCAAAAGGCTGTCTTCTGCTGCTCTCTCTAATCGATCATGTCTGTTTACCCTCAGGTGTGGTTTCAGAACCGCAGAGCCAAGTGGAGGAAGCGTGAGAAGGCCGGGGTGCAGGCTCACCCGTCTGGCCTGCCGTTCCCGGGCCCTCTTGCAGCGGCCCACCCTCTCAGCCACTACCTGGAGGGAGGGCCCTTCCCTCCCCACCCCCACCCAGCCCTGGAATCTGCCTGGACGGCCGCTGCCGCCGCAGCCGCCGCCTTCCCTGGGCTGGCCCCCCCCTCCCCACAACAGCTCTGCCCCACCCCTGGCCACTCCACTCGGCCTGGGCACCTTCCTGGGCACAGCCGCCATGTTTCGCCACCCTGCCTTCATTGGACCAACTTTTGGCAGGTGAGCCCAAAGATCTCTACTAACACTCCCTTAGACTTGATGTGTATTCTTACATTTTATATGCCGAGGGACACTCACCAACCTCTGTTGTTGTATCTGTTAGCCTTCACATGCCTGTACTTTAGTGTAGTCAAGATAAGAATTACTAATTACTTTGACACATCATGTAAACCTGATGAGTGATGAGGTTACAGTCTGTCCAGACAGTCATTTACCATGCATCATTGTTTATCTAAGGGCGTGTCTATTTTATGTGTGGTATATTGCCTTTCAGTGGAATAAATAACCAAATGTGTGTTGCGGTAAGAGAAGCTGTGAGGAGGAGTGGCATTGCACACTCCATGTAACCTAATAAGCTTTACTTTTCTCTACTGATGACCCTATTGTTAATCTTATGTCTCAGTAATGTGAGTATGCAACAGAGGAAAGAAACCATCTGTTTTTATGAATTGTGGCCAAGCTATGGAGAAACATTGAGGATATTATGAAATGCCTCTGCGGGGCCATAAAAACTGATATATTAAAGAATCAAAATGAGTTAGCTATAATGTATTTTTTCTGATCTTCTTTGTTACAAACAAATATTGCTAACACAGACACACATACACAAACAGCTTTTTGAGTCACAGCATCAATTGATTTCAGTGATCTCTAATGTTCTATATTTTCGGAAAAAAATATATCTTTAAAGCAATTTGTATGTAATTCCTGAACTTTTGTATGAACAGTGAAATTAAACTTGAATATTGGTTCATATATGTAGCAGCCATGAATACAATAACATTTCCCCCTTGCATTGTATTGTAGATGGTCAACTTTCTCTCTCTCCCAGGCTCTTCTCCAGTATGGGTCCGCTGACCAGTGCATCCACCGCTGCAGCTCTTCTCCGTCAGCCCGCTCCTCCTGTGGAGAATCCTTCCCACCCGGGCCCTGTCCTCCCTGACCCATCCTCCTCCTCCTCTTCCTCAGCCGCAGCAGACCGCAGGGCCTCCAGTATCGCCGCGCTGCGCCTCAAGGCCAAGGAACACTCGGCCCAGCTCACCCAGCTTAACATCCTGCCCACCGGAGCCCCGGGGAAGGAGGTGTGCTGAACACTCGACCCCAGCTAGGCCTCTCTCTCCTGGGCTTATGTCCCATTCCATGAACCCTCCCACCCCCAACACCCCCCCCCCCCCCACCCGCCCTCACCCCTTCATACCTCTGAAGGCTGCAGCAGTAAGCTCATGCTGATGTGCCCTTGCTCGCCATCCCTGATACCTCATGTTTCCCCAACAAAATAGCACGACCAAATTCAAAGAGCACTGGCTAACTAAAGTGTGTGTGTGTGTTAGAGAAGATAGTCTGATAATTACTATTGCTACTGTAACACTGTTTCAGACTGAAAAATGCCAAAACATATGTACACACACATAAACGTACATACATACACACACACACACACACTGAGTCACAGGGTCCACTGATTTCCATCATTTCAAGACATAGGAACCTCTTAAAAACCTGATCAGATTGAATTATATATAGTTGTTGATAGATAATTATATTAAACTTGAAAATGGGTTCATCAGCATATATTTGGCAGCCATAAATACTGTCACATTTAACATGATTGCATTATGTTTTATGAAGTCAAAGTTACATGTTCCTTGAAATAATCCCCATGAGATGGTATGCCACGGGGGTAGTATAGGGGTACCCACACAGCAAATACACACATGCACACACACACACACACACACACAGAGAGAGAAAGAGAGCTGAAGAAACCAGACTTAGGATTCATGTGCTACTTCAAATCCTGAAAACGAGTGCTCAACATAATACTGCTTATTCTGTATGCATCGATGCGGGCTGAGCCGGTCTGCATCAAAAGGCGAGTTGGAGGAAATGCCCCGAACCAAAGGAAAACTGTCCATAGACCTTCCATAGCCTTCTCTACAAGCCTGACTCAATCTTCACTTCTCGCTTGTCCACCAGTCACACTCAGCATCAGCAGGAAACCTGACTGACTTACAGTTGTTTTCCCAACTCCTAAATATCTCTGCATCGACGTCACCGACACAAATTCCTGTACACGTGCCATACTGGGAAATTAAAGTAACTAATCCAATTGGGACGTGACAAATAAGGCTCATCCCTGTGCTGATACCGGTATGCTTTGGTTTTATTTTCTTATTTTCAGACGTATCCAGCACTTTCACTATCCCACAATGGTATTTCAGCTGAGTTTGACTACAGGACATGCGAGCAAAGTAGAGATTTGAGATGTGTCTCTTATGGCCTGACTGTGTGAGAGAAAAACTGTACATATTGTGTAAAAAAAAAAAAAGACAAACAACAAAAAAGGATGATTTTCAAAACAGGGTCGTGTATATTTCAAAAGAGACCATGTTTTGATAAATTGCACTTGGTGTAGTGTTTTATGAATGTCGCCCCGTGTAGAGTTACACCTGTGTTTATGAATTATTAGGTTTTTAGATAATTATTTATGTCTTTTCCCCCCCATGAATTGAGTGAAGGACAGTTTTTGTTATTAAGTGACTGTACGTTTCCTGGTTTAATAATGCTAATTTGAATAAATTACATTGGTAAAATGAGTTATCTTTTATTATTTCAAATTACTTTAGGACTGACATAGGCCTAAACCAGGAAAACTAAACTATGTGAAATAGAATATCATAGAACTATTAATAAAAACTGTTATGAAGAAATGGTGTTTTCTGTCTTACATTGATGTAATTAAGAATAATTTTGGACAATATTAATCTTTAAATAAAACTCTAATTAAAATGATACATAGCCTAGATACAGGGAGTTCGTTAAAAATATGTAGTCATGGGATGTTTTAAATTTCACCTGATTAAATGAAATATTGGATCGACTTCTGGGAGGATATAGCTTCAACAGCACGTCGGCTCTTGTTCAAAATGCCTGTAGGCCAACGGGAAAGGGATGAAAACATTTTGAAGGAGGAATTTCGCGCTGCAGAAGCAGGGCTAATAACGGCTTATTGCAAATGGGCCACCTAGATAAGAGAGAAAATGTATTAGGGCCCTATAATGGCAGATATAATTCAGTGCGCTGCATGCGTCTAGCCTCTTCAGTGGAGTTGACAAAATACAGACCATATATTCATGAGCTTAATCCCCCAACATGTGAAACGCGCGACAAAGGCGAGGGTTTTCAATTAGATCGCCCACTTTATCCGGGGGGCCCCGTCACAAAACTTCCTTCAAAATCTCTTAAAGGCGCTAAATTGGTCTTAACATCTGTAATGCCGTGTCGATGGAAGCGGGTCCCCTTTGTCATTAATGAAGTAACAAACCACTTTATCAAAAGTCTTTCTCTCCTCACCCCCCACCCCCAGTACCCCACCTCGTAGAGTTAATACTCCCAAATCCCCCCCAATGGAACCCACTACTGATGCAGGACTATTACAGCAATCAATGGTTATTCTCCTCCGTTTGACCCGTCCATGGTGCCCGAGCAAATCGCGTGAAATTACCCTGAGGATTAATTTAGTCCCTTTTTTTATTGTCCGCTTAGTGAAAACCCCTCTTCTTATTTATCCAGTCGCCTTGTTTTATAGGTCTATAGGCCCTATACCTGCTAATCACTCAATTTACCCCAAACAAGCAAGAAGTACATCAGATGAGGGACTGGTGGGGACAGAGAGAGTGTGTGGTGCAGTCAATGCCTATCTATATGAACGTATCCTTTGCATATGCTGCTTCACCAACACACACACACACACACACACACACACACAGGACCCCACTCTGCCTCAGTCTAGCACGCATGACAAACTCACTCAGCTGCACACAAAAATAAATAAATAAAAACGCAGATAAAAACCAATTTTCTCTTGTGCGCCCAAACCACCATCCGCGATGTGAACTCGATGTTTTTTAAATTCCTATTCTTTGCTCAAGCCCAGTGGAGCGTGCGTTTCCCCTGTATGGCTCTATAGGGTTTTGATGAGATTGTCCAGGGAGTTTTAATCTTATTGTGAATATAACTAATGAATGGCAAACCAATTTGTCCCTAATATCTGGGGAATGCCGGGCGCGATCCGGGAGGCGGATGACCTGCTGGGTTCTGGGCTTAAACTCTCTTTCCAGCGCAAAAAGGCGAGAAAATTGAAATGGTGTCGCGGGGCTGTGGCTCTGGATTTATAAAGTCACACTTGTTGGATGCGTAGACTCTGTTCTTTCATTCAAGACAAGGCCAGGCAGGCCTCCAGGATTAGGCCCCGAGACTCCTTGGCAATATTGCATGAATGATTACCATAATGAATGTTGATATAAAAGGCTGAATAGCTGCATGCTCCAATCATTGGAAATTGACTGAAAAAAAGAAAAGAAAAACAATGTGCATGATTTGCTGGATCGTGTCCGTGCATTGGGCCGTATAGCTGGCTCTTATAATGGTTAACTCTGATCATAAAGGTCTCTACAGAATGTTCTCCTGCCCATTTTCATCACTGCCATTCCCTACTCCTTTCCAGTTGTTGGGCTGATTTGGCCTGTGATTTGGTCGGTGATTTGGATTCTCCTGGGCCTCGTTTCTCCCACCACGTCCCTTCTGAGAGAATAGGCCCAATCACTCCACCGCTTCAGCCGGATCAATCCTCACTCAGTCCCCGGGAGAGGAGCTCTAAAAGGCGCTTTGATGAACAGCTCGCCTCCCCCGGAGGAGACCAGGCGATGAAAGGCCTGAATAGCAGGGCCATGGCACTCCGCTCCACTTTGGGATCGCCCCTTAATTCCCCGTCTCTCTTGCTCTCATCCAATTAGCTCAGTGTATTAAGCGGTTTATCGTCTCATAACCGCCCTTTCAGCTCCAACAAGGGAGACACTTTGCAATAGGACCAGCTCTCCTTTTGACACCCTCTCTGGTGCTTGTATGTTCCACCGCGCTATGAATAATAGGAACAGAATGGAGGACTAATTCCCTCATCAAAGCCTACCTTGTCCATCGCTGGTCAAAACGACAAGCAATAAAGCTTAACACGACAATACAAAGAGACTTGTTCGCCCTTATTAGCTTAGCAGGGTCGAATTAATGCAGGGACTCCATTTGATTGGGTTTACTCCAAACTAGCAGGACAAAATGGGGCCCCCACATTAAAAACCTGCACCACACAGCCTGATACTAGCAGGCCTGCCCACAACTACAGTATGTGCAACGGTTGAGTTAATGTAGAAGATAGAGCAAAAACAGCCCAAGCTACTGGGGATTGGTAATGACAAGTAGTACTGTAGCTGGTGTGATTTAATAAATATGTAAAGTTATGGGCAATAAATGCAGCAGACACACTCTCTCACACACAGCATGCTCTATCCATAGTGAATCACGGTTTAAGTGTTCAGACCACTTAAGGTTGCCTTCACAAGTCACAGTGGTTTAAAGTGATTTGTGAGGCATGCAGTGTTTATGGAAATGCACACTGCAAAATGGAGTAAAAATCCCCCAATCTATATTTATTAACACAAAAGGGAAGAATTTTTGGAACAAAATGGCGAAACAATCCATATACTGAATAAGAGACTGAATTTAAACCAGAGCAGAGAAAATATCTAGCCAGGAAAATAGTAATCTCCCATTAGAAGAAAAGGAGCGGGGTTATCCACCCAGAATCATGTAAAAACTTGTAAAAATCCCATCTGTAATGTTCAAATATGGCTTGATCCAACTATAACCAGACAGTACCAAAAGGACGCACATCACTTAAAATGAAAAAAAAATACAGTAATTCAAATATATACATATTTATTTAGAAAAAAATATTTTCATGGCATTTCTGCTTTATTAGATAGTATACAGTGGTAACAGGAAAGATGGAAGAGACGGGATGACAGAGAGATACATGTACTGTACTATGTATTTATATCCACCCATCTCTATATTTTTCTGTCTGTTTATGTACCACTCTCCACACTCCACTCCATGAAAGCAAATAATATAACAGCTTAGCAATTTGGGTTTTTATTGAGGTTTCTGTATCAAAAGGTTTGCATTAATATCAAAATACCCAATCTGAAATATTCTAGTAATTGAAAAAAAAAAAAAAAAAAAGGAAGACATGAACCATCCCGAACAATACAAGTCAGATACACAAAATGACACGCATTAAAACACAATCAGCGCAGAGAGAAAAGGATGACATGACATCACTTAAACAGAGGCTGAGGGGGAGAGAGGAGATCAGCTGTTCGATACGGAGACAAAACGGCAAGGGAACATCGCTCCTTCACGCCGTCACTCCCACCATCCTCCTCCTCCTCCTCTCCCTTTCTGACACATGCAACCACGTGCACACACACACACACACATAGTCTTTCACTCTCTCTCTCTCACACACACACACACACACACACACACACTCGGGATGAATGGGGGTAATCAGAACAAGTGTCCGATCGCTGCAGGCTTCCAGTGGTCTTAGTGGCTAGGGTCCCTATCATTGGCTAATTGCTGGGCTTTGGAGTATACTGGCTGCTCTGAGGAAAAGTCATTTACGCACGCACACATGCACGCACAAACACACACACACACGCACGCACGCACACAATAGCTACCATCCACACTCTTCCCCTATACCTCCACCACCACCAGCACACACACACACACACACACAATGGACAGTCATTTAGGTCTGATTGCTACCCCCCTTCATACACAGTCGGGGTGATGGGGTCAAGTCATGAGTGAGTGACAGGCTATGACAATCTGTGTGTGCGTGCGTGTATTTGAAGGAATTGGAGAGGGGGGAAAGATGTGATGGGGTCTTAAGCCATATCTTTAGAGCTCCTTAATAGGCCCATTAGATACAGGGCAGCTGATATGGGGGTTAGGAGGTCATAGTGAACGCCTATAAATCGCTCACATATAAGGACATATAAGGTCTGTACACGCACCGATGTGATTCATTTAAAGCCACGCTGCAGTATTCGTACAACAAAAACGATCAGAGAAAAGCCGGCGTGGTCTAACAAGCGGATGGTATACAGGCGGACATTTCCGGTAGCGTTGCAACGGCGACTTGAGTTGTGTTTGTTGGAGAACCAGCAAGCCAGTTGTACAGACAACGAGCGGCCACCAGCATCCAGTTCTGTTAAACGGAAGAAGAGGCGGGTCTTCCTTTTGTCTCAGCGCTCGTCCCGGTTGGATGCTCCGGCCGTCAGTCACATGTTGGGAGCCTTGTGTGTGCGTGTGTGTGTGTTTACTTGAGGGAGGTGAAGGCCTGGAAGAGTTTGGCCAGGTTAACCTCCGAGTAGCCACTGGAGGCCAGGGCTTTGTCTGGCACCTCCTTCAGCCTCCTGTACACCTCCTTCTCTGCTTTCCACAGCTTAACACGAGCTGGAGAGAGAGAGCGAGAGAGAGAGAGAGAGAGAGAGAGAGAGCGAGAGAGCGAGAGAGCGAGAGAGAGAGAGAGAGAGAGAGAGAGAGAAAAGAGGGTTTGGGGGAGGGAAGGAGTTGAGACGGGGCACAAAATGAGAGTTATTATTGTCAGTCTTCAATGGAAGATCATTCAAATTCCCCAACTGCACCAAAGTCAATACTGCAGCCTATTGCAGCTTAGGTTCAGAACTTGATGTTAGTGTGCATTTCAAAGATGTGAACAATTCACTCCTGCCCCCCCCCCCCCCCCCGCCCGCATACTTAAGATCTCCCAAGTCCTACTATGTCTTTTTACTAATAAACACTTTGAGCAGCATCTTGAAACTTAACTGAGCTAATAGATCCATGTCGTAGCATTGGACCGAGGCATCGATGGACACACACACACACACACACACACCACACACACCACACACCACACACACACACACACACACACACACACACACACACGGATCGATAGCAAAGCCCAACGACAGCATGAAGTCAATACGATGTCTCTGTTATCCCCTCAGGTGGGCCGTAATAAGGCCAGAGGACGCTGTGAGCTGCTCTCCTGAGCGGGGCTGTCACCAAACCAAAACCGTGTGATATGATATCAAACACCGAGAATTACACCGCACCGAGTACCATGATCATCAAGTGATATATGTAAAATACTGACACGCACCAACAACACTAATAATAGTAAGAACAATCATCATCCTCAATAAAGCAATATTGAAAAAAGTTACAAAACGCTATTAGGAAACAAACACATGAAAAACAGTGTTTAAAACAGGCAGTGTGTGTGTGTGTGTGTGTGTGTGTGTGTGTGTGTGTGTGTGTTATCTATCTAGCTCATATATATATACACCAGGTCCTCCATCTGGCTGCCTGTCAGGTCCTAGCCATCTCCACAGCCCATCTCCTGTCCTGTCCTTCCTGCCCACTGCATTAGTGGCTGCTGGATAAATACCAGCCCACTGACTGCCCAAGGGAACAAAGGTTAGATACACAGAGATCAACAGCAAGGCAGGGGCGTGCACGGACATGCGCACGCACGCACACACACACACACACACACACGGATGGACTAAGAGGAGATACACAGGGATGACTGACGGTAGTTAAACACTTAAAAAAGCATGCACACTCACAGTCATGGTAACTAAAAAACATCCATGCGACAAATAATCACACGCACATGCACACACACACACACACACACGCACGCGCACACACAGGCTGGTGTGGTTGACTTAAACGTCAGCAGCAACTATTACCAGATAATCCTCATCTCAGCAAGGACAGGGATGGAGGGAGAAAGGAGGAGAGAGAGAGAGAGAAAGAGAGAGAGAAAGGGGCAAACTAGTCTATTTATCTGAGGAATAGAAGGGGGTGATGATGCATGATCAAGCGAAAGCAATCATGTCATCATTTCTGAAAGGTAGGAGAAAATAATTCCTTTCCACCCCCCCCCCCCCTCTTCTCTCCTCCCTTTCTCACTCCTTTCTCTTTTCCACCTCATCACTGTGTGGCGAACAGATAAAAGAATGATTTAAGAGTCACAGAGGAAGGAAAGGAAAGAGGGAGAGAGAGACCTCGCGGCAAGTTGGTGCACAGTAGGGAATGCAGTTCAAATAAATAGCCTCCCTTAAAGAGAGAGAGAGAGAGGTGGAAGGAGAAAAGGGGCAGAGAAGACGGGGCCTACCGGGAAGGCCGAGACACAAGGGAGAAAAGGAAAGGAGAGAGAGAGAGAGAGAGAGGGAGCAGGAAACACCGAGGGAGGACGAAAGACGATTACACAAATAGACGAGGACAGAAGGCACACAGACAACACACCTCCTCTCTCGCCCGTGTTGCTTCGGATGCAGAAAAACTTTGCCTATCTAATTGCACGGGACAGGAAAATTGTCCTTGACACAATCTCTCTCACACACACACACACACACACACACACACACACACTACTGCCACAGCAAGTGTATCAGGGGTTATCTTTGCTCTAACTAGGTGTTGTCACACACTCGCGCACACTCTGGCGGTGCCGGGCGCGAGTAGATCGGGGCTCTGCACGCTCTAACTAGGTGTAAATACAATAACAAGCCTGTAATTAAGTGAGCATGATGAAGTTAATGGAGATCGGCCATTCCGTCGGCCGCCTCCATGAATATTCCATTAGGCTGGTGGCGACGGGCAGCTGGAATAGCAGTTAATTTAATCACCACTCGGAGCACGGGGAAACTTCTTTGTGTGAGTGTAATTGCACAGAATGAATAATTGATTTGACAATCGCACCCGCGGATTTTGCCACCCCCGCTTTGTATCACTGGAGAAAAGGGGAGGGAGGGAGAGACGGGCAGGGAGAGAGAGAGAGAGAGAGAGGGGAAGAGAAACAGAGGCAGGGGAAAGGAGGAGGGCAGAAAGAAGATGGGGAGAGAAGAGAGAGAGAGAGAGAGAGGAAGAGGAGTGGGAGGGTAGGAGGAGGACAAAACGCAGAGCGCTGGAGACGTGGCGGGGAAGCTGTCGGTAAATGGATCATTAGAAAAGCGCAGCTCAAGGACAATTTATATTTTATCAATGCGGCAAAATTACATTATTGCTCACACACGCAATCATACTGCCCACACTCAAGATTGAGACCTGGGGGGGGTGGGGGGTGGGGGGTGGGGGTGAGAGAGAGAGAGATGGTGGTGGTGGTGGAGGGAAGAGAAAGGCAACAGATAGATTGAGGGAGGGAGAGGGGAGATGGAGAAAGAGAGAGGGAGAAAAGAAAACTGGCATGAAATGATTTGAAAGTCATTGATACGGGATGTTTCCAGCTAAGAAAGGGACAGTGTGTGTTGTCATTGTGTGTGTAGCAGTGAGAGTGTATGTGTGTATAATCTATTAGAGATCTCCTGCAGCGGATGAAATTACCTCCATGTTTTACTCACTCGTGGCAATCAGGCACAAAAAATGGAATGTACATGTAGATAAGACAGGCGCGTGCACGCACACACACACACAGACACACACGCACACACACACATAAACACACACACGGAAAGCAGAGAGGCACCGTAGGACTGCAGTGTGCACATCCAGTCTGATCGGATTCCAGTCAACGTCGACTCAATTAGAGCTCTTCTACTTTAACCTGTGTGTGTTCAATGTACATGTAACCATGCATACTCACATAAAACACACACACACACACACACACACACACACACACACACACACAGAAAGCAGAGAGGCACCGTAGGACTGCAGTGTGCACATCCAGTCTGATCGGATTCCAGTCAACGTCGACTCAATTAGAGCTCTTCTACTTTAACCTGTGTGTGTTCAACGTACATGTAACCGTGCATACTCACATAAAACACACACACACACACACACACACACACACACACACACACACACTTACACTGCAGTATCCTATTGACACTGTGGTTTACTAAAAATACAAACAAGGTGTTTGTCAAAGTCAAATCCACTGCATGCAGGAGACAATGTGAGAACAGAAACTTGAGATAATGCATGCACACACTCTTCTACATGGGGGAACACTCTACACACACAAAGTAGTCGTATGTATAGGAAGTGTATGGGATTGTATGCTCTCCTCCCTGTAATCTGAGCAGTGTGGCCCCTTGGTGTGTAATGCAGTAATATGGGGTATTATTGCCCCAGGACCAACAGATAACAACTTCAACCTATACTTTATAGCAGCGTGTGTGTGTGTGTGTGTACATGCATCCTGCTTCAGTTGAGAAAAGCAGAAGCATGTATTGCATTGACACGTACGCGTGTGTGCGTGTGTGATGGGCATTTATCATTTGGTGGAGAGACCGGTTTGTGAAGATCTGGTAGTTGGGGTCGTGTATCAGTCAGACAGGACGTTGTGTGAACACACACACACCCATCCACACAGACACGCGTACACACACACACACACAGACACGCGTACACACACACCCACACAGACACGCGTACACACACACCCATCCACAGACACGCGTACAGACACACCCATCCACAGACACGCGTACACACACACACACACACACACGCGTACACACACGCGTACACACACACACACACACACACACACACACACAGACATGTGTACACACACAAAAACAGAAACACACGCCTACATTTTTAGATACAGTGATAGTTGTGAATCAAGTGTGAGTTAACTATAAACTAACAACCACCAATATAAACAAAATGGTGAAAAGAAGTTTATGGTTCATTTCATTGAAAGATTATATTTCAATGCAACACAAATCACTCTGATACCAACTATAATGTATACTATGTGCATCAATTTAACAATTTATATCGATTTATATCGGTTTTCCAAGAAGGCTTAGTCTACTACAATCCTGCTTATGCACACACACGAGACAGGTGGAGACTTTCACTTTTGTTTGTGGCCAAGTCAGAAAACTAACCAACTGTGACATGCAGCTCTGTGGCGTGTTGGGCGGGGCTGAACAACGCCAGTGGCAGAAAACACTACTGTGTGTTCCAGACAGGATCCTCATCCTCACGCCGACTTTGGGGACGATGCTGGGACAGCGGCGGACTTGTGTTTACAAAACCAAACCATTACCGGGAACATCTGATCGCTGGGACCGACAGCTCGGAGAGAAGAGGAAGGTACTCGCTTCCTCGAGGGCTGACGGTGGCGAGTAAACAGGACGCCGCGCTCGGGTGGTTTAGTGGTTAAGACCCGCGGCTCGGGGAGCGGACCGCATCCCTGTGGTCGAATCGCTCCAGAACCTCCCCCCCGCTGAGTCTCCACTACTCTGAGCCCCCCTGCAGTCTACCGCCACGACAGTCTACTCTCCACTAGTCTCAATGAAGTCCAGGTGCTGAACGACCACCTAACCCCATACCGGCTTTGAGCTTTGCAGTACGTGACATGTACACATGTGCGGTAAACTGTGAGCCACCCCACTGAACAATGAAGAACGTATTGTACCGCACTGCATTATACCCCGAGTTCCCCATTATGACTGAAACGCAACAGCGAGGCAGAAGCAGGCCGACAGATTACAAAGAAAGGAGGCAAGTCAGGAATTGATTGACGATGATTTCTGGCATCAAGGAAAAGACAGGAAAAAAAGAAAGCAAAAATCGAGGCTATAATCATGTTAGCAACCCCCCCCCCCCCCCCCCCCCCGCCCTCTTTCAATCCCTCTATTTCCAGCTCCCTCCATCTTCTGAGTGGTCATCTGTTGATTACATGTTATATTTACCTCTGCTGTCTGCTCTCTCGCACTCCAGTCCCGGCTGGCACATACACTCGCCCCAAACTCGGGCATACATACATACATAATGTACATACATAAATATTTAATCAAATAAATAAATCACTCGGCCCAGCGGCCCTTTCTAATCAAGTGACATCAATCAGGGAGGACTATGGGTAAAGAGGCCTTGTGGCTGACGCCTACTGAGCGCTGCCCACAGTCCTGGAGTAGCGTCTATTTGGGTCCAAGGGGCGAAATATACGCTCCATGTCCCATTATAGGAGAAGGGCTATCCTTTCGTCAGCGCGCCCATTACTCCCCCTATCATTTCCCCAAATCTAAAACCTGTTTTCAATCAACACAGCCAAACGAGTGCCTGTCCAAGAGAGGGGGGGGAGAGAGAGAGAGAGAGAGAGAGAGAGAGAGAGAGAGTGCGAGAGAGAGAAAGCGGTAGAGACGGACAGTGAGGGTAGGGGTGGACGGAGAGAGATGGAGGGCTCTTTCCTTCTTTCTTCCAGTGATTGGAGCGTTTTGCATTCTGTATGTGTGTGTGATTGAATCCGTCTCCTAAATTAGGGCTGTCGACTCGAGGAGCTGAATGTCCTTAACCCCCCCCCCCCCCCCCCGACCCCCCCCATATCCAATGCCCATACTCTGCTGCCTGCTTGCTTGTGTGTGTGTGTGTGTGTCACATCAATGGTGAAAATCCTAAGTGCAGCCTCTGTAAAAGTTTAAGTAAAGCCATTGATTGCTAATGCTATGTTGTATGTGTGTTTGTGGGGTGCGGCTGTGTGGAACTTCAATGGCGGATGTAGTAATGATTTGATTTCAGCTCCGAGGCCGATGCGTGATAACAAAAACAACAAAAACCAGAGAAAATGAATCATTTCACAACTAATACAGAGAACTCAGAATGAATTAAATAAGAAAAGAAACACGTGTGTGTGTGTGTGTGTGTGTGTGTGTGTGTGTGTGTGTGTGTGTGTGCGTGACCTTACATCTGTCATCATTCTGTAGTACTTTGGCAACTGCATGGTCCCAATCAAAGATGAACCTGTAGAAGCAGAGCTGGTTGTACAGGGCCTTCTCAGAGTACTGTGGAGAGAACACACACACACACACATTAGAACAATACGATTTCGACAACATGAACCACTGTAGCATTGCACTACCATCACACATACACACACACACACACACACACACACACACACACACACACAAAACTGACACCCCCCTCAGACGAATACTGCGTTGAGGCGTTGGGGTCATGGTGGACACATGGTGGGGTTGAACTGCGTCATACCTGCCTCAAAACTGCCTTCTCTCCTCACCTTGTCCTCTTCCCTTCCTGCCTTGTTTACCTCCTATCTCCTCCCTTACCTGTCTTCCTCCAAGGCCACCCGGGCACCTCTCACTACTCACTAGCGACGCTACCGGTCTCTTTGCATTACGGGTATTAAATTCCCACCGTGTTAAGGTCCGACGACAGCGGGGAGTCGACCAGATGTGTAAAAATCTGCGCGCTTAACATAATTTCTCAACATTCATTTCATTCAAAACAACAACAGGTAGTTTGCGATTCTATGGGTGCACACCCTGCGAGTGTGTGCACACCCCCCGGAGACCGTCTCCCTTCCTCTCCGTGACACGGCAAAGCCAGAAAACAAATTTGCTGGCTTTGTTAATCTCCATTACAATTAACTGAAGCCACACGACAGCATGCCAGAGGGAGAGAAAGAGAGACAGAGAGGATGAGCAACACAGAGTGGTGGGAGGGAGAGAGGGAGAGGGGGGGTGAGAGAGAGAGAGAGGGAGAGAGAGAGAGAGAGAGAGAGAGGAAATATATAGAAAGAGGTGAGAGAGAGAAACAGAAGAAACGGAGACAGTGAGAAAGAGAGAAAGAAAAGAGGGAATCGGGCCTGAAATATCCTCCCTCATAATAGTTTGTTGTGATAAGCCATTGTGAGAGAGGCATGCGAAGAGCCGAGGCTGTCAATTTGATTAGCCATTATACTGCATGTTTAATTGCAGTTATTGGCTCGTCATTTCCCTGCTACGCTGGAGAGGGCACGCTACGCCCCGACCCCACACTGCCATCAGGTGTGTGCAAAGTGCTTTATTATTACCACCAGGAAGAAGCCCCTGACAATTCCTCTGTGTGTGAGTATCTGTGTGTGTGTGTGTGTGTGTGTGTGCGTGCGCGTGCCCATTATACCTGCCAATCGGCAATGCGAGTAATTGGAATTTCAGTTTTAAATGCTGTCACATAATCAAGTGGCAAGAGTATCTAATGCAGCTAAATGCAGACTATGTGCACTATGTGTGTGTGTGCGAGCGCATGCACGTGTGTACACGTGTTTAATGGCTTTCTATGGTGGTCCACATGGCACACACAGCTGTTGACCGATGATGCACTGCTTGGTCAACAACCAAACCATGCACATCCCATAATGGAGCCTCGGTTACGCTTGCCAAGGTTGAACTAGCTTGGTCGGCACAAACATTAACATTACTTCTTCCTCTCGAAAATAAAACACACTCAACACACAGGCGCGTGCACACACAAACACACAGACACACACACACACTCACACACACTCACAAACAATATAATACTGATTGTGGGCGGGCCAGCTGCTGCATACGGATTGACTGACAGGTGTCAGAGAGGCGTGGCTAGAATGTTACAGAGTAGTTATTGAATTTAGAGCCCCTCACCCCTCCCTCCCTCTCACTCTCTCTCTCACACACACACACACACACACACACACACCCCTACCTCGTCATTCGGCTCAGCGCTTTGTTCCTGCACTGACACCATTTCAATTTGCTCCACAAATCTGCAGCATTTTAAGCCTGACTGCCTAAGGAGCAAACCAGCTGTGAAATTGCCTCTCTCCCGGGAGCATAGGAACCCCCCCCCCCACCCCCCAGGCCCCCACCTTGTACCCCTTGCTCCTTTGCCTCCCTCTTCCCCGACCGACACCCCCCACCCACCCACCCCACCAACAAACACACACCCCAACACATGTATATGCACACACACACACACACACACACACAAAAACAGTTAAGCCTTACAGCAAAGGAAACCGTGTCCACGTTCGCATGTTGGCAAGAATGAGAGAGCGAACAGCGACAGAGGATGAATGAAAAAAGAAGAAGAAATAAAAGAAATAGGATGAATCATAAATACACCCAAATCACTAAAGCGCAGAGCAACAGTCTACAAAGGCCCGCTGCAGCTCACACAATAGGCGGAGCACTCAGACTTCCTCAGTCTTCCCTCTATCCTTTAGGACACACACACACACAGCTCTGACCCCTCAACTACTGTATGCACTGTGCTGTTGCTCAAGTGCAGTAAAGCAGTTAATGAAAAGGTAGAGTCAGACAATGTGTATCTGTGTGTGTATGGAGGGATGGATGATAGTGAGGACCCAAAAAAAAAAAAAAAAAATCCCCAATGAAAACACACCAGGCTTATACTGGATGTAATGTGTGTACACTGCTGAAAACTACAACCATTTGATTCCCTTTCTTGGAAGTGGCTTAAATGGCCAGTGGATGAAAACATCACATCACCAATGGCCTCTGTGCTATACGGTGAACAAACTCTTCCACAGCTCAGCCGCAAACACGCGTCGCACAAGAAAAACTGAACCTATAATATCCAACCCACACACAACTGCAGCTGCAGAAAGAGAGAGAGAGAGGGAGTGAGACGGAGAGAGAAACAAACATTTTTCCTCAGCTGTGAGACCACAAGGCTCTGAAACTCTTGAGCTTTTTAGATGCAATGAGCGTTATTGCGGGTTGTGGTAGTCACGCCGATCGGCTTCACAAGACACCATAATGAGTCAATATATGTAAATCTTTACTAGGCAAACACGGCGGGAAACAAAGGCATTTAACTGGTGCTCTCGCCCGCAAGCCTCCAACGATTCAGCACCGGTAATTTCTCCCCATTGAAAGGCATAATTGCCTGCTATTTGAAGATATTCATGCTCAATTTTTGAAATTAATTTCAATTGGGGGGAAATGTAGAAATGTCAGCTCCAGTGAAAGGGATTTGATTTCAATTATCCTCGCTCAAAGGACTGTGATTTCCAAATACACTTAAGCAAAATTATGACAAGAATTTTTGTTCGGCGAAATTCAGTGTTTAAAGAGCGATTAGGCGATAATGGGGCGGCTTTGAGCCGGCAGTGAATGCAGCCGTCTCCCTCTGAAAGGCACTCAATTATCTCTGATTGCTCCCGCTATAATGTATCAAATAGAGATACCTGCTATTGCCGTAATTTGTGTGAAAATTAACATGCTGCAATTTCCACTAGAGGGAAAAAGGGAGCTCTAATGGGCGCCTGAGCGTACATCAATAAAACGAGGGGAGAGGGAGAGAGAGAGAGAGTGAGAGAGAGGGAGAGGGAAATAGAGAAAGAGAGAGAGAGAGAGAGCAAGAGCGAGCGGCAGGGCGGGTGAGAGGAGAGAAAGCAAACCAGGGAGAAAAGAGAATGAGTCTAAGAGCTAAGAAGGGAGGGGGGGGAGAAGAAAAGGAAAAGAAAGGAGCAGGGAAAGAAAAGGCTGAAGAAAGGAAAAGAAAGGGAAAAACTCAGGACAGATTTGAGATGGGGTGAGAAAAAATAGCCTATTTGAGATAAGCGCTGGAGAGGGAAAGAGTGAGAGGGAGAAGAAGAGAAAGAAATTTAATTTACTGAAAATATTACAAATTGCACCTGTGCATAACTCCCCCAAATTACCAACCAATCAAGGCAGAGTGCCTATTACTCTCCCATTACATGGAGATCAGATCACGCTCTGAATCTGTCCAGAGAGAGGGAGAGAGAAGAGGGAGAGAGGGGGAGGAGACAGAGAGACAGCGCGAGAGAGAGAGTGAGAGCGAGAGAGAGGGAGAGAGTGAGAGTGAGAGGGAGAGAGTGAGAGAGAGAGAGAGGGAGGGGAGGGGGGGTGGAGGGAAGGAGAAGAGGCAACACCCATAGCGATGGTAAATGTAGCGTGATGCAAGCGAGGAAAGGCAACGGAGAGTCACAAATAAGCTCCGTTAACAGAATGTTGTTCAAAGGAAATACCCAGAACGTTTTCAGCACAGCCTCAATTGTACTTATACTTATTATACTCACTCAGTGCAGAGTTATTCAACATTTGAAATACAAAGAAGAAACTTCTATTGGCTTCACGGGACAATGCCGATATTAGGCTGATAAACCCGGGCAGATATTGGCAGATGATATTGACGTGCAAGTGTGTGTAAGGGCAAACTGATCCAGAGTCTGGCTTAGACACAGACAGGCATGGCCTCTTGTCAGCAACGCCTACTAGTTTTCTTCAGACAACAGTGCTAACATTGTTAGCTGATACCAAAAAGATTTTTAACATGAATAATAATGTTTTACTTTTATTTACTGTTGTTTACTTTACAGTTTAAAGTCGCAGCGGCCTCGGGTACAGCGATGGATGCCCAAGTGTCTATGGTGACAGCAGAAATTGGCCTTCTGCTTTACAACCTGTCGCCACAGAGCCAGACAAGGCAAAGCAGGGAGGGGAGGGGGGGAGGCACAGAATTGAGAGAGAGAGAGAGAGAGAGAGAGAGAGAGAGAGAGAGTTAAGGCAAGGGCTGAGGTATGAATGGCGAGAATAGCACAGGGGAAAGAGAGTGAAAAAAAATAAAATAATAGATTGAACCGTCACAGCCAATTTGAAAGGGGGAGCGATTCTTTTAAATCCAGTGGTCAGGCTAACAAAGTGTTCACAAGGCTTCTACCAGCATCAGACAGACAGATGCTGCCACCCAGCTCTTAGGGCCTTCCAAACACATGGTGCATGCAGAGCAACACGCATGCACACATGTACTGCACACACACACACACACACACACAGAGGATTACTTTCATCAGTAACAGTGTGTGTGTGTGTGTGTTTATGCGGTGAAATGTGACGTTAATCAGCAGAGATGTATGTATAGAGAGGAGACATCAGCTCCATAGCACCATCACCTGGACAAAACACACAGTGTTCAATAACGTGTGAGGGTGTGTGCATGCAGCTCACCTTCAGTGTGTGTGTGTGTGTGTGTGTGTGTGTTTGTGTGTGTGTGTGTGTGTGTGACCTCGCAGTTAGGGGGCGTGTACGTTCTTTTACCTCTGTTGGGGTGGGCATATCTGTGTGTGTGTGAGCTTATTACCTCCATTCTGCTGTATGTATATTTGTTTGTGTTTGTGTGTGTGTGTGTGTGTGTGTGTGTCCTACCTCTGGTCTGAGCGTAGCCCTGGTGCAAGCAGGGCAGATTGGTCCGTGGCGAGAGAAGGCGATGGGCAAACGTCTGGTTCTGTTCTGACAGGCCTGGTCCTCACACACCAACCAGCCCTGAAGAGCGAAAGAGGAAAGACTGTGAATCTTTTTCTGGCTTCCGCTACAGTTGCTGTGGAGAAAAACAGCTGAAAACCACCAGCTAATACAATGCATGTATGAAAGTTGTAAAATATATTCTGGTATATTCCTGTAAAATCCCCTGAAGACTCTTCCAGAGAATGTATCTAAATCCTTGACTTTCCCTGCCTCTAAATTCCAGGATATTCCAGATATCCTATGACCAGTGGAAACCCTGTTGGGAATGTCATAAAAAAAAACACAATGTGAATTAATTGTATTTCCGTTAGTTGGGTTGAAGCGGATAAACAGGCTTCCCAAAGGTAGAGAAGAGCTACGCCAGAAAACACATCCACATCAATATTTACGCTGCCATTATCCATTCAATAAAAGTATTTAACCCCCCTCCATTGCTATTTATTTTGTCTATATACATATATTTTAAATTTACAAAAAACGTTTCTGTCTCAAGCGAATATAAAAACATTGAAATTTGACTGTAATGGCCGTTTCCATTCAGCTGTTATAAACAGAATTGACAAAAATACTGGGAGGCAGAGAGACCAATTTGTCACGATAACGATAAATACAAGGAAATCAAATCCTGAAATGAAATGTAAGGCCACAGGGTTGCCATAAACCCTCCCGTTTTGTCAGAAATTGACCTCTATCATTCTCGATAGGCCATAATTATTTCATTTGATTCAAGGATTTAATGATCAAATTTTCATTTTAATGTGCAGCGACTGTGTTGACCAGAACGTCTCCCTCCTCTTGTGCCAGTCGCCTCATCCATTTCAATAAAAATAAGGAAAAGGACACACAACCTGTGGCTTATTAACACAGGAAAGGTAGCAGTTTAATATTGGGGAAGGGTGTAAATCTCTCACAATGAATTCAACCTGAAATGGAAACCCAATCTCTCAACTTATCAAAATTATTGTGTCGAGTAAAATTCCATCGGTAAGAAGACGCTAATGTCAGTTTCGGTAAATGTTCGGTTTATCGCCCAGCCCTACTAATGCGTCTTCCACAGCTGTGTGTTGGGGTCCTACTCTTCCGGGACCTTTCAGACGGGCAGAGCAATGGACAGCCAAAACGGCAGTAGTTACGACCCCCTGGGGGGAGTTAGTGGCCTTGGGCAGGTGCTGTGGTTTAGCCCCGTCTCCATCTCCCCCTATCCTTCCACCCACCCCTTCCCCCTCTGCTTCATATGCCCTGTAATTACTAAGGGGGGGTTTATAGGGGAGGGGGTTAATGCCCAACTAATGACAGAGCCTAAGACCCACCACCGACTCCTTTGCATCCCTCCATTCACCTTTCCTTCTTCCACTCATACTCAACCCCTGCAACACCACTGCACCTGTCTTTCTATGCCTATGTCTAGCTAGCTACATTTGCAGTTTGATAAAAAGGCAGCAAATTGTTGTTTAAAAGTTAGTAAATAACATTCACTTTTTTTTAACCCTGAAATGTGGCATGTTTTCTTTTGAGTTGTTTTGTTTGTATGTATGTAAGTATGCTAAGTATGCTAACGTTAGCCTCTTGGCCTTCAGCTGTAACTTTACGCTACATTAGGCTGTTAAGGCCAGCTATCTTGACACATTATTTGCCTTTAGCTGCAGTGTATGTACGCCGGGTCATTCGGTGCTTCAGGCGGCAGATCGTTTTGGGTCTGATGAGGCAAGTATTATTTTGAACATGGACGCAATGTTGTGTGTGCTTCCTTCACGGTGTGTTTCAGGCGGTAGATCGTTTTTTTCCCCCCTTTTAGACCGGACGTCTATATTAGTCACTTATCACTGGTTCATCCCCTGTGCTATCTCTGCCGTCAACTAAGGTTTGCTAGTTAGGTGACTTAAGCAATACATTTCCATCAGTATCAGCCTTGTTTTCATATTGACCACCACGCATTTTTGAGGTTTTGAGGTCACGCATCCAATCCGTTTTGAAAGGGTTTCATAAGACTAAGGGTCATAGAATTTTCTCAACCCATAGAAGACCATGTAATCCCTCAATTGACTTTAAAACATGAAAAATTTGAGTTACAAGTTTTTCACATGACACTTTACAAACTGTATGTACATTTTTTTTAATGTTGTATTTTCACAATAAGTGATCGAATTTTTTTTTTTGCCCTGCTAAATAAATCCCACGGTAAATCCCATGGTCTCAGAAATAGGAGATGTAGGGGGAGACAGGAGGAGGAACACTCCTAGTCCACACACACACACACACACACACACACACAAGCCCAGCCAATCTCCTCTAAATGAAAACCAAACACACCCACACACAGAAATGCACACATATGTCCCAAATCAATTAGAAAGTCCCAGAGATCACAGCTTTACCCACAAATCCCAGCACCAGGACTAATTATCCAAACAACACTGCCGCTCTGGCACAAAGAGCTGAGAATCATGGGAAATGAGACTGCTTCTCTGGCTCTGATAAAGACATATCTAGGACAACAGTTTACAGAGGTGAGAGATAAGGGGTGTGTGTGTGTTTTTCATTGGCTGGCTATTACAGGATTGTTTGATCGAAATCTTTTTTTTGTTTCTTACGGCACAAGCCTTAGCATACACTGCTGTTCCCATGGGTTTCACACACACACACACACACACACACACACACACACACACACACACACACACACACACACACACACACAAATATGTGGATTGTTTCCCACACACATGCATCATAAATGCATAAAAATGGATCAATAAAACATGAAAGCCTGCACATGACACACACACACCAAGGACTCAAGCGTAGGGCTGGGCGATTATCGTGTTTATAATCGCAATCGTCATTTTAATTATGTTATCATGGCAACTTTTCAAAATCGTTGATTTCGATTGTTATTTAGGCTACAAGAATGACGAACGTCTAGAAGCGCCAGTTAGCAAAGCAACCAGTGTGTGTGTGTGTGTGTGTGTGTGTGTGTGTGTGTGTGTGTGCGTGCGCATCAGACGTAACATCACTTTCCCACGAATGAACGGGCCAAATACTTTCCCCAATACTGCGTTCATGAACTGTCCCCTTAAAAAAATACTACGTGGTATTCAGTCACGCCCCTCCGCCCCGTCCAGTAACGCCGTGTTCAGGCAGGTTTGGACCGTTCGTTTATTGCGAGCCGCGAGCGAATGTGTCAAGCAGGGCAGGAAGTCAGACACAGGAATAGCATAGAGCATCCGGTCAATTTCAAAATAAAACAAATTTCAAAATAAAACAAACAAATAAAATAAACGTTCATTAATCATAATCGAGGTACATTTTTGAAATAATCGCGATATCGATTTTTAGTCATATCGCCCACCCCTACTCAAGCGCCTAAGATACAGTACATACTGAGATGAGGTTCAGAGAGGAAGAAAACTACCCATCATGCCTTTCTGCTCAGCTACTGGCATCAAGTGGCATACAAGTAACCCAGAATCCATCAATCCCAATGAAACCCACACATGCACACAAACAGAGTGAAAGTGAGAAAAAGGGAGGACTAAAAACAGGGAGCGCGTGAGGAGAGAGGGGGGAGGGGAAAAAAAAGGCATCTAATTGAGGCATTTAGCCGGAGCAGGGGGGGGGGGGGGGGGTTACAGTTGGACGTGAGAGAATAAAGGCTCATAATTGCATAATTGTAGCAGCGGATACCTGACACACTGAATGCAGACGTCAAATGAGTTCCACATAATTTAACCAAACAGAGGCAAGACCAGGCCACGACAGGGCCCACCACGAAATACACTCTCCCTCTCCTTACTTTCCATTGTCTGACCCCCTTTTTTTTTTTTTCTTCTTAAAAACACTCTCAACACTCTCAAAAACACACCCCCACCCTCCCTCCTCCTCAGCTTCTTCCAATGTGGGCACTGATACATAAACGGCTACTTCTCTATTATTGACTTTGCATGGGTTTTCTTGGAAAACCGCAATGTTATTGTCGTATTCCACAGCTTGTTGTGTTGACACCTTGCACTCCTCTTCAGTATGGGGGCTTGTTGTGTTGGTGATGCATGATACACACCTCTGTCCTCCGTCTCAACCTCTGTCCCTGCATCCCTCATTTCCTACTTTTCTGTCCTCACTTATTATTTTTCTTAAGGGTCAGGTATTGTTGACGCTAACAGCGGAGAAGCCTGACATGACTCCTGTACCAATGGAATCCACCTGCCCCACACACACACACACACACACACACACACAGGTGGAATGAGGACAAGCATTACAGAAGAGCTCTAACTGGTTTTGTGCTTTGGCAATCAACACTTCCAGTTCTGAAGTGAATAGGCCTGAAATCGGTCTACTACACACACACACACACACACACACACACACACACACACACACACACACACACACACACACACACACACACACACACACACACACACACACACACACACACACACACACACACACACACACACACACACACACACACACACACACACTGAATAGGGCTCAAACCGTTCCACTTTGTACATCCTCCGCTTAATCAAAGCTTCTCTATTCAACAATTTGACCTTTTGTTCAAAATAGGATTATCACCTTCTCTGGTCTTCATTCACCCTTTCTTTCTCTCCCTCGCTCCCCTTTTCTTCCCCTGCCCCTCAGCCCGTTTCCAGGGGCGACCCGCATGACGAGGGTAATTGCAATAATTTGTTAAACGCCATGGCAACGGTGGTTAGATGGCAGGGGTAAAAAAAAAAATAAAAAAAATAAATACACAAAAAAAGTGGTGGTACAGGAAACAAGTGAATCTCTCATTTTGCCAAAAAACAGTAGGACCAGAGGAGGTAAAGAGAAGGAGAGAGAGAAAGAGAGAAAAAAGGGAGAGATGGGGAGTGAACAAGTGTTTGCCCAGTCTCAGGGTGCTGGTTTATTGATAATGGTGGGGTGGGTGGGGGGGGGGAGGTAATTTCACTAATGATTAATGTCTCTGTGGTCGTGGCTAAGGAGGCTAACACACATGTACGCATATGCGCACACACACACACACACAGAGGTTCAGAGCTTTCACTCTATCTGGCCAGACAAACAGCTCTATTTGAACTCTCCCTCGGCCTGAAAGGAATCCTTAATTACACAATATTACCCCTCTTCATCGCCCCACCGTGTGTGTGCTGTGTCCACTGCTGTTCCGCCTCCAGTGGTGTTTGTGTGCGCGTGTGTGTGTAGCTGTGTGAGGTGTAAGTATTCAGTGGTAGCAGCTGTTTCACACATTGTGACAAAGGGGTTGAGGGGGACTCGGTCCCCACACATTCACTGCACTAATTGATTTCTGTTCAGCACTGTGGGAGAGTAACCCCCATCTACACACACGCATGCTCTCGGCTAGCCTTTGGGACGGACAGTACATTCCACTCACTCAAGACCAAGGTGTTACAAACAGAGACAGAGAGAGAGCAAGAGAGAGAAAGAGAGTCCCTCGACAAAGACAACATTGGAATCCAGTTCAATTCGCTCACAGGCCGCTTGTCAGACACTGAATATAGTGGCAAAGTGTCCCCGTACTGTTCTGCTTCACATCCTCACATCCACACTGTCCAAATCTAACTTATCAGTCCATTCCCAGCCAATGCATCCATCTGTGCTAGACATGGACCAAAATAATTCAAACGGTAATAGGGCGTGGGAGGAAATGGGGAATATTGCAGTAACAGGGATTTGCAGAATGGGCAAAACAACAAGGAATAACATAAAAAGCTGTGACCATTATGCAACATGCTTTTGCTGTGATCTTTGCTGGCTGCCCTCTCCTAGGGAAAGTATCAATGACACTGACTTTTTTCATTTTTATACTGTCTGACTGTAGACTAATGGAGGCTCAAGTCTTTGGAAAAGGCTACAAAAGCATATCCAGCCTTATGAGTCTCAACAACTCTTCTCTGGATATCCTCTGAAATTTATTTTGACCTTTGACCACTAAATGGTAAATGGTGTACCACAAGGATCCACTTTAAGTCCTACATTGTTAACTCTATATATAAATGATATCTGTGCCTCCATAAATGACTGAAAACTACACTTCTATGCGGATGATACTTTACTGTTGCATGTGCACCATCTCTTGAGCAAGCAGTATCAAACCTTCAAAATGCATTCAATTATGTACAGAAATCCCTGAAGGATCTTAGATTAATGTTAAATGTGACCAAGACTAAATCTATGTTCTTTTCAAGGGGTAGAAATCTGGACTATAACTCAATAAATATGTAATCTCTTAGTGGGGTGCAAATTGAGCGAGTTACAGCATACAAATCCTTGGGTATCTGGTTAGATGAAAAACTGACATTCATACTTGAACTCACCAAGAATTTGAAAATTAAACTGGAATATAGGATTAAGTTGTGCTTTTCTATTGAGAATAGGAAGATAATTGTTCAATTAGCGATTATGTCAGTTTTTGATTATCAGGATATTGTGTATATGCATGCTGCCCCAACCACTCTGAAGTCACCTGAAGTAGTCTACCACAGTGTTGAGTTATTACTGGAGATGAATTCAAGACTTATCACTGTTTACTTTATGATAGAAGGGAAAGACATTGTCTCCTTTTTGTTTACTAAGCATTGCCTTTTTATCTTACATCAAGTACAAATCCAGTTGTCATACGACACGTTCACAGGACTCTCATTCCTCAAAGCCCTCATTTTCACACTGAACTTAGGAAACAGCTTTTAGCGGAAATTGTTAAAATTAGATCAGTTTGTTGCACTAAATCACTGAGCTTTTGTTGAAGGATATGAGAGAGCAGAATGTTCCTGTTTTAAATAGATTTCCGTTTTTCCTGTTATTCATATGTTCTACCTGTGTATTTTATTCTATTTAATTTCATTCATTTTATTCTACCTGCTGTTTGTATTCTATTTTTGTCTGTTTTATTTTTGTCCCAGAAATTCAATAGATTTCACTGTTAACATTTCATTCTTCAACCTGCAATCTTGCAATGGACAGGGAGAAAGGTCTGAAAAAGAGAAAGAAGCAAGACAGAGAGAGAGAGAGAGAGAGAGACAGAGAGAGACAGAGACTTGTCAGCTGGCCAGCGATGCTGTTCAAGACCAACAAGCTGCAGCATTAGACACTGAATGAAAACTAAATTAAGTCCATTTGTGGCCCTGCAGGTGGGCGAGAGGTGAATGTAGAGTGTTTGTTTGTGAAGCAGAGTTTTGGGCATTCGAGGGAAAAATAGGAATAAACAAATCAAAGAAACAGCCTGAGAAGCATTAATCAGAGACTTGGCCTTGATAAATACCTATCTCACTCACACTCACACACACACACACACACACACAATACTTACACTGTAGTATTTTTTGATGTGGCGGCGGATGTCAAGTAGCAGTTTGTTGCTGATGTTGATGCCGTACTCAATAGGGTGCCCCGCACAGGTGACGTGACAGCATCGCAGCAGACTGGGCTCCAACTTCATTCCCTGAAAAATGTACAAAGTATAAAGTCAAAGAAAACCAATAGATCAATCCATATACTAACCTAGGACAATAAAATATAATAATTATGTTCATTTGCAACCATTACCAAGCCAAAAATGACTTAAGTGTTTATCCCCTGCCCTGAAAACCATACTGTGGACTGCATATGGTTTTATAGCAATTAAGTCATGACCTTTGGCTTTGTTGGGCAAGGTTGCCTGAAGGTTAATCTAGCGAGCATGTGACTGTAAGTCCACCAATTGTGCATTGGAAGCGAATGAGTTACCACACTCCACACTCATGTTAGGTGACAGGTAAATCCAATCAGACCACTGTACATAAATACAAAGGTGTACCATGATGTTCTCTGCCGTTTTGATTTGGTGCCTTGGTGGTGGTAGTGGAGTGATGCAATACTAGAGCTTGCCCATTAGGGTTAAACCTCCACAAAGCACATGTCAAACTTTGACAACAATGTGGGCAAGAGGTCATCATAACCTCAATACCTCTGAATTATCCACTTGGCAGCTAGACCTCTGGTTAATACAATGAAAAAGGTAGCATACATAACACACATCACAATTACGCTAAATATAACTGCTTTAAACACTCTCCCTTAAACCTGAACTCCATTCAGTTGTTGCATTGACAGCAGCAGAAAAGTCTGCATGTGCCCACATTGGATCTCACCTCCCTACAGCTTTTGCTTGCCTACATTGTTCCTTTTTGTTCAAAAAGTGCCAGATTTTCTTTCAGTTAAGCTAGTTGACTCCTTTGCAGCTACACACAAAAGCGCACACACATAAGCGCACACACACACACACACACACACACACACACTCAGAAATTAACCCTCCCCATTTCTATCTCTCCTCCTCTTCCTCTCCATATTTCTTATCCTTGTCTGGTCTGGATGAAAGCAGCCTCTCTCTCGTCTCTCCGTGCCCTTCTATCCTCCACCCTCCCTCCCCTATTCCTTCCTACTCTTATCTTCCTTGTTTCATTCCATACTTCACTTTGATAACAGTACTCTCCCTCCCACGCAGCCTCTCCCTTCTCAGGACTTTCTCTATTTATGTTATAAAAAAGGCAGGCCACTTACATGTTTTATTTCTGACTAATTGAAGAATATATGAAACACCCAGTGCATCTTGTGTTTATGTGACGCTTATGGACAAGTTGTAATCGTTCCTCTTGCATTAGGGGCTTAAAATGGGCTCCAGTAACCTTATGTTTGTTCCCAAAGGTTTGTTGTGTGCTCTTGACACTTCACCCATCCCATCATTTAAACCTTTACCACCCAAACGCTGCACTTTAAATAGCATTTTGTAACACAACAATTACACGCACATACATATGTGAACTGTCAATTCCTGCCCTTGTTTTTCTTAACCTGATAATGCTCTCATGCATGTAATGTGCAGCTTTCACTCTGCGTCTATTTACTTGTCCAATGTGGGATAACTTAAGTTATATTGGAAAGCTCTCTGAAAGCCCCTCTCTCCAGCTTTTCTTCCACTTAATCTTTCCATCCCCCTCTCTTGCTACCCCCCCCCATCAAACAACTTTCCTTCTGTCTCTCCTCCATCATCCCTCGCTCACCCCTCCTCCCACCTTCTCTGGCTCTGTGTCAGTGGTAGAGTCAAGGCCCGTCTGTCCTCCCCTCTCACTGAGCTGTTAGACTGTATTCACCACCCTAATTAACTTGCCGTCTTATCAGTTTCTGAGTGCGTGTGCGCCTCAACGTGGCATACCAGCCCCTAACGCGGGGTGGGAAATTAACACCAGCCATCAGCCAAATCCTAGTTAGCTTTGACTTAAGCTGGCAAATTTGTTGACATTACCCGCCTCTCTGGCAGGTAACCAACCATCATTTGGGGACCATAACCTGTTCAGGTCAAATGGGAAGTGGCTGGTGAATATTGAGATTTAAGAGGAACTAAAATTTCATGTCATAGATTTGTTTAGCCCACTATCTTAACTGCGTTTGTGCCAAACTAGTGCATCTGCTGAAGTGTGTGATGATATCAACCTTTTATGGAGTGTGTGTGTTTAATACTCCTTGTTATAATGTAATGCGAGTCGTCCATGCCAGCAGAGGACAGAGGGTAGTCAGTTTTATTAGTGTCTTTGAGACAAGAAAAAGCTGTATGCCCTGCTCCTCATTAGAAGCTGATAACACACACATGCACGGGACCTTGACCTGACAAATGCTTAGAGATGAGTGTGTGTGTGTGTGTGTGTGTGTGTGTGTGTACAGGGCGGCAGGGGTTAAGGAAAGGCTTTTCAAGTTGTGGAGTCCAAACTATGCCAATGAAAACAGAGTCTCTTTTGGAGCCAGGCAGCTGTCTAAAAATACAGACAGAGACACAATATAGAGGATGACTAAATGGTGAATCCGTTACAGGACGTTTGACACACTTCAACCAAACGCTTACAGGAACACTACGGATTAATAGATTACACCACCAACACACTGTTTCAGTAATAAAAGCAAGCATCTCTTTTTGACTTCCATCCTGCTGTGTGTGTGTGTGTGTGTGTGTGTGTGTGTGTGTGTGTGTGTGTGTGTGTGTGTGTGTGTGTGTGTGTGTTTTCTACTGTAGCTTGAGCTACAGGTTTGATGTGTTTCTACTCTAACCCTCATATGCTAGGAGTACTTAAGTGGTGTTGGGTTTTCAGGCAGGTTATGCTCAACAAGCAGGTTTAGTCAATGTTCCTTTTGGGGTCATGTGACCTTTTAAATCTGTACACATTTTTCATTCCTCTTAGAGAAATTGTTGTCTTTCCAGCTGCCAGAAGGACTGACAAGAGGTTTGAGAAATATGAACTTTGGGTCTTAATATGCCCAGCCAGTTCATTTGTACATCTAATAGCAGGGTTCACACAGATTTTTACTCAAACAAACCTTTTTCAACAACTGTCCACATCTGAGTTCAACTGTTTTTTGTTGTTGTTGCGTACTTGCTATGAATTAACCAAACAAAAATGTTCTTTTGCCAAAACTTTGTGGATGTGTCTTACTTTCTATAACTTTTCCAAGGCTGGGAAACACATTTTAAAATTTTAAATACCATCATGACTTGATGGTATATGAGAGAGATGAATGATGTGGGACTTTTATGACGGCTGCCACCGAATGCGTCTACTCACAGCTCCCTCGAAGACGTTGTCGTAGATGTTGTCAGTGCTACATTGAGGGCAGGTGAATGTGAACCTCTCACAGTCTTTGTAGCGCTCTTCGTCAGTCAGCTGGACCGGAGCTCCCAGCAAACCTTCACCCTCCTCCTCCCTCTGGTACTGCTGCTGGGCCCGGAACTGACTGGGGTCCAGACCTGGGGTGGAGAGTAACAGTATTACTTTATTGATCCGACAACGGGAGCTTGCTATACATTTAGATGTTAGGCATTTAGCGGATGCTCTCTTAGTAGAGAGGAGGATGGAGGAAGGATATAAAGTGGTGGTCAGAAATACTAAGGGGGGGTAACAGACAGGGCTTCCGTCATGGCCTTTCCATAACTTCCATGAGCTAAAAATGCTATACCTTCCTGGTTTGTTAATGTTGTTCATCAGCTCAGAAATGTTCAAACAGTCTGGTTTCCACTCCACTGAAAAACAACTGAAAACCACCATCTGATGCAATAAATGTGTTGTAAAGTTGTAAAATACATTCTGTCAAATTCTCTGATTTGTCCAGTTTCTGTCAGCAATGCACTTCTCTACATGTACATGTATGAATGGGCGTGATTTAATCTGTATCACTGAAAGGGCAGCGTTCACATGAGACAGGAGAAACATAACGAACATGAATCAGTCCTTATACTATTGGAAAGACGAACAGACACATTTATATCCGGTTCTCACCAGTCAATACAGACACAAATCTTTGTTTATGCTACGTTTTCTTGATTCATTCTTTTAGTTTACAGTTTCTTTACAGTTGAAATATATATATACACACACACGTGTCCTGGTTTAAACTAGATTTTTTTGCCATCTTGCCACATGCTGTCACAGTTCATTTCATTAATTTATCTTCATTTGAACAGATGCCCACAGAGACGGGGCAGAACACACTGGTGGCTTACACCCCCCCCCCCCCCCTTATGGATTCCCATCCAAACCATGTATTTTTATATGATTGGTAAACCAAATTGAAACGTCTATTTTGTATTTTTATTGGTCTGGTTAGGTATGACGTCTTTTCTATGTTTGGCTGTCTCAGCTGTCAACAGCCTGTAAAATGGTAGGAATTATGATATGTTAATGCTAACACGCGTATGAAGAGAGATTAGTAGCATTGCTAGTAAGTTAGCTGCACCCCACAAATACCCAGTGGCCTGTGTGTATTTATAACTTAGTCTTAGCATTGTACTGTGGTTCTTAACCAGGCTGCTTGCGATCATGGGATGTCCAAATACTGACCTTTTCTACCGTGGCTCTTTTAAGTTGGTTTGTTTCCCTGTTTTGTTGTCATTTAATTTCTGCTACTCACAATTTTTGTTTGTTGTTTTTTGTTGTTGTCTCTCACATATTTTCATATTAGAATTTTTTTTTTTATCTCACCTGCAAATCTGACATTTTTTCTGTTCTTTCTGTATTGTATCTATTATCTATCTATGTCTATTTATTTATATAGGCGTGAACAAAAAAAGGTTAAAGGCATCAACTTAACGCCTAAAATGTAAATGGTAAAAGAACACTGGAGGAGGCTGGACTGCCCACTCTCCTTTAAAACAAAAGGTTTATGTGACTCTACTACAGTCGACTATAATCTCACCCAGCCACGTGGCTATGAGCACGCTGTCGATGCCCTCGATGGGGTCACAGATGCGGGACACAACGGGGTGGACCTGCTGGGCCAGGTAGTACTGGGTGTCCAGGCTGAGGCCCGCCTGCTTCTGGAGCTGCTCCAGGGCGTAGGCTCTCTGACTGGCTGCCAGCGTGGAGCCGTCCTGGGGGAAAAGAGACAGACGGGGTGTTAGGTTGTACTTCACTGGTCGTTAAAGAGCATCAATCAAACATAATTTGTAGGCATCATGGAAACAGGGGAGTAGAGAGGATCCCTCGCCTGTAATAATATTTACTTTGCACTACAGGGTGTTAGTTGTTTTTTTTATTGTTAGATGGTTCTGTTGTCTTTGATGAATGTCTTTTAGCTGTGTGGATTTTCAAACCCTGAGAACAGGATGAATATCACCTGGTGGATCAATACACAATGAAATGAATTCAACTCAACTGAACTAAAAAATAGGTTGGGTGTTGTCATGAGACCGAAGGAAACATTACAACTGGCTAAAACTAAACCTGTACTTCATTGAAAAATGACTGTTTCATTATGTCATATGAAACACGGCCTACTAAAGGCCTTGTGGATCAATACTGAAGAGGAGAAATTCATGATCACAGCAACGGGACAGTAAACCTACAGCTAGAAAAGCTCTCTTGTTTGAAGAAATAATAATGTAAGGTAATGTTGACTGAGACAATGACTTATGCACAAACACACAATCACATTCATTCATGCTTGCCATTCAGAGTCACCATGCACGTGCCATTCAAAAACTGTCATACACAAGCACACCTGGCAGATGATGTAGGAGACGGTGTCTCCAGCTTTGACCCGTCGGCCGCCCTGGGAGTTGATCCACAGAGCCACGTGGACATGAGGCAGGCTCTTCTTATCTGGGTAGTCCTGAGGATCCTTGGTCAGAGCCTGGGGGAGGTTGGGGGAGTAGGTGGAGAGACAGAGAGTGAGAATGAAGAGACAACTAATGGCTGAAAATGCAACTAAAAAGCAGAGCTTCTTATTAGGGTTGGGCAACTGGACGATACTGGGGATCAGTGATGGATGGACTGACTCCCCCGCTTGAAGAAACTCATCGGTTTTTTTTTTTTAATTACCTTAATCTTTAGTCATGTAAAATGTAGCTTATAGTGCAAGACACTCAAATTCAGAAGCACAAACAAATTATACATAAGTTGATTTAAAATATATTTAGAGCTAGCACAGAAGGAAGCCTCAACACACCTGACATTTACCAGAGCCTTCTCCAGGTGTGCTGGTTTTGTCCCTGCATGCGTTTCCACATTTGAATGTCTTTGTGCTCCTGCTTCCTATTGAGAGCACCACCACCTTATACTTGTTCAGTTTTGTTCTTAACTGCATGGTCTTACACTATAATTTAAGACGCCCATTCCTTTCACATTTAAAAGCCACAAAACAATTCAAGCCATCATGCCTACTGTATATGCAATGGCAACTGGTCAACAGGAGGAAGTACACTCACTCCCAACCCTCCTGTCTACAGAAGTCTCCCTCCAGGGACACTTACAAACAGCCGTGTCCTCACCTTGTTTATCTCATACTGGTTGAGCGGTATGCCTCCACTTGCTACCTTCTCCCCCACCTCCACCAGGTGTCTCTGGATGTTCTCCACGATGGCGTCGCGGCTCTGGTCCGACAAAATCTGGCCAATCACATAGCTAGGAGAGGAGAGGATTTTCAATATGAATGTACTGTTTGTCAAAGACCAACGCAAAGATTTCAATTTTCCTGCACTGCCTGAGATGTAACTATAATGATGTTTAGTAATTAAGGAAGTAACTCAAACAAACTCAAAAGATCTCATGACCTTCTTTTATCAAATCCTTCAACTAAAATTGTCTAAGTGGGGTCAGCCCTGATTTTAATCTGACTAAACCTAGTATATGCACTCTTGTGTGGGTAGAACGGTTGACCGTCAACTTGTGACACCTGAACGTTTATTGCAAAATAGGTTACTTTCCCGATACCATTAATTTCTTAAGTAAGGCTGAATGATATAAGATGAAGGTTGCTGAAGATTGGGATCGCGATATGAACTGCAACACTGTTTCTTGGAATATTTAATAACGTGAAAACAAGATGCTCCTGCCAAGTTGACGTACTTGCCGCACTCCTTGGCCAGGTCACACCAGTCCCTGCGGACGATGTCCAGGCCTTTAATCTCCTGCTTGGTGCTGTAGCGTCCATCCCCGTGCTGCTCCACCACCAGGGCGGCGTACTTTTTCTTCTTCAGCAGCAACAGTGACTTGAACACACCATCGATGTCAATCTCCAGGAGTTTGTACAGCTTGTTTACCTCTGCCTTCACCTGGGGATGAGGAGGCGGAGTTCATATGGAGTCAGCATTTTGAAGGCTGTATGAGTCAAGGAAGTACAAACGTACAGTACATATATACAAAGACGACAGCTAGGAGAACCTACGACTTCTCTCATGCTGGGTACACGTGTGTAGAGACAACACATTCATGAACACACCTTGTTGCCCATCTTGAAGACTTCCTCCAGAGACCTGCTGTTGGTGTTGATCATGATGGAGTCAGTGTCACCATAGATCACTTCCAGATTCATCTGATTGATACAGGAAGTAAAGAAGAGTTATGGAGGTAAGAGAAGACATCGAATGAATTTGTTGTTTCGATTCAACTCGGTGGGTTACAGTCACTGATCGGAGGTCTCTAGATTTAGAACAAGCGATAGCTGGTCAATAACCCACCTTCTGAACCATGTCTTTGGTGTGCATCAGAATCTGAGGGAGAGAGCAGACACGACAGTATGAGTGGGACACCAATACAAAACAACAGGACATGTCAGAGTGCACCCACACAGGCACAATAAACAAACATTTCACACAAGAAAAAACAATGATTATTAAATATCAAGCGTATGCCGTTCACCGTGTGTATGCGTGGTGTGTGTTTGCACGTGCAGTTGTGTGGACATGGGAACAGAGCAGGTGACTTGCTATTAAATGGGAGATAATTGGCTAAGAGGGCAATTAAGAGGCCGTGCTGCGACAGGCATTTGCGCCCCCACCCCCCCCCCCAACCCCCAACCCCCAACCCACACACACATACTAGCTGGGCAACACACATACACACACACGCCTTAATGACTCGTAATGGCCTTTATCACCTATAGAGTGAGTGACGGACAAATAACAGAATTCTGTTCACGCAGGTTGTGTGTGTGTGTGTGTGTGTGTGTGTGTGTGTGTGTGTGTGTGTGTGTGTGTGTGTGTGTGTGTGTGTGTGTGTGTGTGTGTGTGTGTGCGTGTGCGAGAGAGAGAGACCTCTGCAGCAGAGGGATCCTAACAGGTGGGGGGCTGAGAAGAAGGGTGGGGTGGGGGAGGAGGAGGGGGGGGGGGGAGATCAGGGTCACTAATCTGGGGGGGTCGGAGGGACGGAACGCGGTGTGACCTGTCACCAGCAATCTGCTCCTCAATCAACCACGGCCGCATATATACACACCCCAACACACACTGTGCTCTGTGGGGACAAGGACGTGGCTATTTCAGAGTGTGAGGAAGGGGCGGGGTGGACTGGGGGAGGGCGGGGGGGCGGAGGGTGGAGGGTGGGGGGGTATTCCACTCCCTGAAACCAGAGTGGGACTTAAGCATGCTTTATGGGCTGCTACATACCACTGTATGCTGGGGGGAGTTTGAGTCATTACAGAACAGCCTCCTCCATTAGGGACTACAGTCAAGGTCAAGGTCTCACCACACACACACACACACACGCACGCACACACATCTAGGCCTAAGTACATATGCACTAAATTGTGCTGCTAAGCTTTCATGCAGACAAAATGACTACCCTGTCTGTTGCTAGTTTAGGAGAGAGGGCAGGGGAGGGAAACGGGGAGATGAAACGAGTCTGAGAACTAGGAGGGATAGTACACAGGCAGGGGGAGCTCCACCGTGCTAAACTAACACTACGGGTGGGGACAGCCTCAAGTGTAGGGAAGCAAGCTACTGATCGAAAGGTCCAAAAATCCGAAAATCTGGGCATCGAGAGTGAACAGGATCTCCCCTCCCTCTACTACCACTGAGGTGCCCTTAAGCAAGGGATTTAAACCCCCGTCTGCCCCGGTGGAGCTGCTCAGCAGGTGATGTACTGGGCAGGTCCGGCGTTGTCAGTGTTCGTGTGTAAGCCTCCCTCCCCCCCTGGGCCTCTGCAGTAAATGTGATGTTCCCCCCCCCCGCCCCCCCATCAACTTCATGAAGCATCTAAACCCAAGCCTGTATCGTGAGCTGTGGAACTTCACCTGCATCGCCGAGATACAAGAGCAAGAGAGGAGTGGGGGGGGGAGAGAGAGAGAAAAGTGGAGGCTGGAATGAGAAGAGAATGGAAAGGAAGGAAAGAGAAGCGACAAAAGGGAAAGATAGGGGGGAGAGAGAGAGAGAGAGAGAGAGCACGGCGAGGTGAGAGGGGGAGGAGAGCGAGGTGAGAATGTGTTGATGTAATTGATGTGTGGACTCATTTAGATGGGTTTTCCACATGCTGTCAGTTAGAGCGGGACTGGCTGCTTGAAGGAATGACCCCCGTGAAAGACAAGTCGTTTGACCATGACTCTGGAATGTGCGTGCGTGATTGAGTGTGAGTGTGAGTGTGTGTGTGTGTGTGTGTGAGAGAGACAGAGAGCGCTCATCTTTAAACGCATACCAACACACACATACTATATGGACCAATCCAAACACGAATCCCCGGGGGGTAGAAGAGTGTGTGTGTATGTCTTCCCTCTGACGACTGCACTACTCACCACTGCGCATACCACTCATGCCCCCAGCAAACAACTGAAAAAGCATGATGGAGGAGTGTCACTTGATATTAGACGACGGCAGTTTTACACAACCGAGTCAGAGTCAAATCCTCTGGCAGTAAGTGAGTAGACCCTCATTAATCTGTACTTGACTTTTAAGCCAACTGGTGAATCAAATTGGCTTGATGAGCACAACATGCAGTGATAAAAATATAGAGATGACCCACCAGAAATGAAAAGAGGACCTCAAATCCTCAAATAAAAATGGAAAAACACACTGATTAATATATTTGATTGATTGAAACACTTGGTGTACCCTTGATAATAATCATTTATTTATTATTATTTATAATTTATTATCTCAAGAGCGGTTTCATTAGTTATTAGTGGAAATGTTCATTTTCTCCCCCCATAGGCCCATCTAAGGGAAACTCTTATGTGTGAAAGTTTCCCCATTTCTTGAATAACCTTTGACATTTCAGAAATCTGAACATTTGATTCTCCCGAACAACCAACCAACTTCCAAAACCTCTTATGGATTTGATCAGATTTATTCCAGTCCAAACTGAGCTTTAATCGTTGGACATCTTCAGCCTGTTAATGTCAAGCCTCAGTTTGTTGTCATCTTCCCTCACTTTGCTCTTCTTCACGACTGTACACCACTCATCCCTACAAAATCCATTTTGCTTTCCGTCTTTTCTTTTCTCTGGCCAGTGCAACTTCCCAGTTTTCCCCGTTTTCCTCACGCTGTAAAATATCGCTCCATGTAATCAGACTGGACGGTAACTGAGCACCTGACTGACAAGTGCTGTTGCATAGTCCCTTCCTCTTCATGCCACCAGAGGTCAGGGTTCAGGTGTCAACGTTTCTTGGGTTGTGATTGGTCAAGGGGCTTCAGAGGTCAAAATACCAACCGATGATACAAACATGCATAATTGGGAAGGAGTCAAGCTGGGATCACTGTGTGTGTGGGGGGGGGGGGGGATGGAGGTGGGGAAAAAAAGAGATGAAGAGTGATACTGAAGAAAGGAAAGGAGGGAAAGAAGTTGATGGAAAGAGGAACGAAAGCGAGACTAGGAAGAGGCTAATGAGAAATGGAGGTGTGGAGGAGAGCTACAAGCTAGGAGAGGCTAAACAAAAGCTTGCTAACAAGGTACAGCTGCACTATCCACAGCTGTAGCAGTGTACGCAGCAACATTGTCTGCTTTTGACAGGAAATGACTGTGATAGTGACACATTGATACATTAAGTGGCATACTCACCCACATCTCTCTACGTTCAGATATATTTCACAATCTGAACAAATGATTGTTCTGTGTAAAATTTGCCTTTCCTAAACTGAACCACGCCGAATGGACTTCTTCTCTATAAATGCCCATAAAGTAGAAGAAAACAAGCAATTCAAACGCTGGAATCTGATATTTTTAAGCCTAAAATCAATAGTTACCCAATTTTGGCAAAATACCATCAACACTTTCCGATACCCGGTCGTAATTTCCCAGTGTGAAATCTGCACTCGCTTCCTTGGCCAAGCGATCTCTCCGACTTGACGTTCCTCCGTGTGCCATCCCTCTCGTTTTAGTGCTTTCAGCTATGTCTTGATGATGTCTTTGCGTGTGCACCTGCGTGTCTGCACATGGGCTGTACCCATTAGCTGCGCCTATTATTGCACCCTGTCATGCTAATTGAGTGCTTTTGCCTTGTTGTGATATCCACGTTGTCCCAGCTGCTGTTCTGCTATCTGTTGGTGATTTATGTGTCTTGTTGTCATGTCTCTCTCATGCGTTCTTTATTTTGATCCAAATCCCTGGCCTCCCCTCACAAAAGATCTTCTGTCTTTCGCTGTCATTTTAAATAAGGATTTGGTTCGTAATTGACCTGCTTGCTTTAATGATTGATGGATGATAGACTGACAGGGAGAGAGCCACGCAGATAAGACGGTAAGACAGAATGAGAAGCAGATGGATAAATGAGCCAGTTGCTCTCTCACTCAGAGGGCATCCCAAGACCCGCCTCATTCTCCCACATCGAACCCCCTACCCACACACACACGTACACAAATACACATACACCCTGTTGCCGATCAGCGGATCAGAGGCGGCATGTTAAACCTCAGCGCAGCAGGGCCCTTGTAAAAAGAGCCTGGGGCACCAGTGATGATTGTTTTGAAAAGCGCTCAACCGAAAAGCATTTTGGGGATGACAGTCGAGCGACTGAAATAGCACCTGTGGACACACCACTGTCAGGGCGGGGGGGGGGGGGGGGGGGGACACACACACACGCACACACAAATAAAAAGAGACCCTCTTTCACTTACATGATCTCACACACAGAAAAAAAGATTAAACGCCCCTCTTTCACTCATCTCACCTGTTCATGCACACCCATACACACCCACACAGAATGAGAACCCCCTCTCTCACTAAAATGATTTCACACACACACATGAAACACACACACATATACACACGAAACACACACACCTGTCCTGGCAGATGCCATAGCTGTGTTCTCATGTCTGCTGTGCGGAGGGTCAATCTGTTGCAAAGCTGCGTCTGATTTAATACAACCGGCTGAGATCACACACGCCAGCGTTCATCTAGAATAACCCCACAATGACAACAATCCCTCTCTGCCTAATCAATTACAACCACAGTACTTGAAAAGGATGGAAAGGGCGTAAGGCTGCTGTATCGTTGCATCACCTTTGGCTCAGCTAAGGCAGTCACCGTTGAATTATTAATATATTGTCATGCAACTGAGCAATGCATCACATGTGGACGGCGCATAGGGATCATGGGACGTTTAGGATATCCCACAATGGAAGGTTCAACCAATCAGCTTCGTCACCTTTAATCTGAGCACTGATCATTTCCAAAACACCACAACGTATGAAGTGTTACCAATTATGCCACCTGTTACTGACCCGGTCACTTATAGTTTGGATTGTAACACCACATACCGTCCACCGTCAGGTCTCACAACGGGCTAGCGCAGTGCCTTTCAACGTCTGGGTTGGGAACCCAAAGGGGGCTGCGGTGAATTGAAATGAGCCCCCAAAAGGATTCAGGAGCAGTTAACATCCAAAGCTACAGGACGTGTCATTTTTCTGAAGCCTTCTGCATCCCTGCAAAACAGCGCAGTAGATCAGTAGCCTCAACAGAGGATCAAGTCCATTAGATTAACTTGCAAAACGATTTTTTTGGCCAGAAACTGGGGAAATTTAAAACTCAAGTCAGGTTTATTTCTACAGCCCTTTATCACAAACAAGCCTTCAAAGGATTTGCAGGCTGACAGACAATCAGATTTATAACACAATCATTAAGTAATTATCAATCATCCCAAAAAAAAAAGTTTAAAAAAACTGAACTTGTGTATCAGCCAATTAAAACCTATTCATTAATTGTCCTGTCAATTACAACCCTCCTACTGACCCAGATAAAGACTGGCCATAAGTCAGATCAATCCATTATCAGACTTAATCCCGTCCATTAGCCTGGTCTCACGTGGCCTCATTAGTACGTGTTACTAAACTTGCAGTTTAGATTCTGAAACCTTGTCCTGTCCACCGTCGGCTCTTACAGACAAGCTAATGTAGCCGAAATAGCAGCGCTGGTCCCATGTGACTATTTGTTAAGTCCACTCCTATCAGGAGTAAAGCCAGCTCTTTGAGAGGACTAGGGGGCTGTGGAAATATTCAGGCCCTCATTTCCCCCGAAACAAGCATGCATGCGCACACACACACAAATACACACCCACACACACAGGGTAGGGTGGCTTATGTATTCTTACATCTAATTCGTGGAAATTTAAAAATGACTCTTGTGGTTCTTAGACAACAGCAGTGGTATAGACCCTGAGTGAGAAAAATGGGGGCAGCAATATTTACTCAGATGCTATTACATACACTGACATTGCGCGCGCACACACATGCACACACACACACACACACACGACAGGGTAGGTCTTCTTAAATCTAATTTAGAAATGATTTGTGACTCAAGACAACAGGAGTGATACCGAGTCACAAATGGCAACAATATTTACTTAGGCTTCATTACACACACATACACACACAGGTTTAACCCAAACTGACCTTTGACCCCTCCCCCTGCACCATCTCCCCTGTCACCCAAGCTTGTTTCTACCCTTCACTCTGCATGCCATCCAATAATGTCAACTACAAGCTCCTGTCAGGCTGTTTTTAAACACAAGGACAGAGACTCAGTTACAGCAGAATGGCTTTCAGGAGTCAACCTCCACCCTGACACACACTCACACATGCTATGGGTTGTCAAAATCCCTGGCAAAAGGGTCAAAGGTCAAACTAATCTGCGTTCCACAACAATCAGCAGCTTCCACTGACTTATGTTAACATCACACGATTAGCAGCACACACACACACGCACACACGCTTACTGTATATGCCCAGAGATCAGAGAAAGGTTAGTTGCTTTTTTTTTAGCTTTTCAAGCCGCTGACCTCGACTAAGAAAATCAGCCTGTTGACAAATTGTGACTTTCCCCAGTACTGCTACGTGAGGACCCAAAACTGCCTCTGAGCCAGTCTTACATTTTAAGAACCATAGAGAAAGATGAACTACTCCAGGCAAAGCTGCTTTTGTTGTGTCCTTGACTGTTCACAAACTACACTGCACCTAATTTTCCTTTCCCTGCCACGAGTTTTGGCTGCGGCCGATATATTTCTCTAATCTACTGACATCTTTACAGAAAATCTCCCTATTAAAAGGTTTAACGTCTCTCTGTTTGGCTGGTGAAATGATCAAGTGAATTCAGAGACCCACCAACCAGTAGTCGGTGGACAAAAAAAGGTTTTCCCTTGCATGACTGATACATGTAGCAACCTATTATTACTACACGCGTGTATGTGGCCAATGTTTCATAGATCTGCTTCTCTGCCCCCAACTGTTCTCTGGCCAACATACAAAAGGACCCAAAATAACGCTGGGGGGGTTGAGGAGACATCAATCTGCGGTGGACCCTCGGCTGTGTAATCCTAAACCTTCACCTTCCTCTTAATACCCATCATCCCCCTTTAATACCCACACATACCAGGACAGAGCAGGGCCACAACAAATGGTTCCCCCGACAAAGGGCAGAGTTCGGCCAGTAGCTCACACACTTGCACGCACACACTGCCGGCCTGAACACACACACACATGCAGATAGACACACACACACACACATGTATACGGGAGGGGGGGCTAACTGGGTGCTTTCCCCTATTAACTTGGCAAAACTGATCAGAAGAGCCAGGGCCAAGGGTCTGTCATCCCCTTCTAAGCCCCCCTCATCTTAACCCCTCCCTGGGCTGAGAAACCACTGTGGCCCCTGACCTGACCCACTCTCCCCGAGGGGGTTTGAACCTCAACTTTAAAAAAGGGAGTGAGAGAAAGATGAGAGCTCATCCAATCAATAAATAAATACAACACATGCACATTCACACAAACTCACATACAGGCGCACACACACACACACACACACACACACACACACACACACACACACACACACACACACACACACACACACACACACACACACACACACACACACACACACACACACACACACACACACACACACACACACACACACACACACACACACACACACCCCGAACAGATGAAGGGGCCGCGTTGAGAGGCGGGGGGAGTGGATTTTCATTGCTAACAGGGTATCGGTTGGTGTGCATGTTACAATTATAAAAATAAAAGAGCCTCCTAAATCATGATATGAAAGTAGAGTGCAAATGTGATGATTAAAATGGGGGCAGGGGTGCGAACGGCGATAGCCACAAATACACTAGAAAACCCCGCTATAAACGCCAGCTGGCCTTTTTGGCTCCAGGCCGTCGGAAACTACCAGGAACTACTTGGCTTACGGTCATTTAACTTTTAGGGCTCCGAACAGACTCTCAAACCTGCTTTGTTACCTTCCAACTCGTCAACAGCAAAACTTTATATGGAAGCCAATGAGTCAAAAAGGGAAGAAAGAAAGTGGTTGTCTTGATTCACACCATCCCAACACGGTCACTACTGCTTCATTACACTGTACACACCTGAGAGTGACTGGAGGGATGGAGAGACAGGAGTGAGTGTGGGGTAAGTGCAAGCCCCTGTACTCGATAAGCCCATGCTATATTCATATAAATTAGATATTTAGATAGTATAGATATTTTATTTAACATTGGAGAAGTTGCACAGATCAAATGTCTCCACTTGTGCTTCAATAACTGGAGGAGTTTTGTTCATTCCCCGTTTGAAAAAAGTGAAAATGATTGATGGCACAAAATTCAATTACAAATCAAAGCACATTTAAAAGATAGTGGGTAACTTAAGTCTTCTTAACAAAAGGATAACACTTTTATGGACTGGATTTTTCAGAACGGATAAATAGCACATATAAATTACCTGAATTTTGGTGTATATTAAATCAATGTTTATCCTTTAGTTTGATTTCGGCAGCCCCGGTGGGAATCGAATGCCTGTGTCTCGCCATATGCAGCGCCTGCGGTATAAATAGATGTGTCTGGGCTCATAGATACAAAGTAAACAAAACAGTAAGATGCCGCAAAGTGGGACATCCTGCTGCCTCAGCCGGCTGAGGTCCAAACTACGTACTCGCCATGTTGTGGGTTCAGATGTGACCCATGACCTTTTGCTGCAGTGCAAGTTCATAAACACTGACTGAACTGTCCCGGGCCACTGGAATAACATGGGGATTCTCAAAATGGGTGGCGTGCCCCTTTAAGACCATTTAATTGGCCGGTAGATAAATACCACCATCACCACAAAAATAAACCTGGAAAGTAAAAAAAGACATCTACTAGAATATAGGTCAGCACAATGAAACTGATTTCTTACTACAATCGTAGCATACAGAGACATTTTGAAGACCTCTGAATCTACATTGAAGACAGACTAGATTTATCTGTATTTAAGGCCTTGCGTGTAAATAATTCAATTTAAGACATTTAAAGACACTTGTACACAAGGTACTTGCAAGGTACAACAATGTCACAATTTCAGAAAAAGTAAACGTAGCCTCGGGTTAGAGCTGCCTGGACGAGAGAGACGGGGGGGGGGTGGAGCGTAATTAACCCGTCCACCTCTGGCAAACCTGAAAGTCCCACCTGTACCAGCCAATCAAATGCACACCTTCTACAACGTGGCTCTGTTAAGTGAACAACAAGCCTGACTTGAGGCACAAATAGCCTGACAAAATAACAAACACACTCTCTCACACACACACACAGGGTTGCTGCCCTGCCCTCTATTAGGGAACACAATGTGTGTGTAATGGGATCTTAATGAAGGGCTCCCCTGAGGCTAAACCCAACGAGTCTGTGCTGAGGATGTGTACTGTTAGAGCTCATTAAATGAACACATGAGTACCACCACTGGCATGGTGGGAGTGTGTGTGTGTGTGTGTGTGTGTGTGGTGTTGGGTTACTCCCAGATATAGCAGTTTATGTCATGCAGTACACACTCCCCCCTTGTGCCGATTTTATGAGTGTGCGCGCCCGCGTTGTTCCATCAGCGTGTGTCGAAAGACCTCATTACACAATCACACTCATGCTTATTATGTTAGTGGAAAAGGGGTTACATGGGGCTATCAATATGATAGAATTAAACACGGCTGATATTTTGACAAAAAACTTGAGGGGGAAAAAACTGATTTAGGAGAAGCAATGGGGGGGCAGTGGGAGAGAGAGAGGACCACACAGAGCAGGAAAGAGAGAAAGTTGGAGAGAGGGAAAAGGGGAGAGAGAGGAGCGAGCAAAAAAGGGGAGGAAGAGAACATGAAAGAGGGGATAGAGGGAGAGGGATGGACACACAATGTGGAATTTGATCTAGCAGTGCCCTCTTGTGGACGGAAAGGGAAGTGCTTAAGATAGCTCCCTTTCTATTGGCTGTCTGGAGGAAGGGAGACCGAATGACATAAGGATGGTCGGACAACCTCAGCATTTATTCTGCACCTGTATTCACACCCATCGTATCTAGTGTGTGACCAGGCTAGCCCATGTATGCATAGAGGGACAACCTGTATAAATACACAAGTGTGTGTGTGCATCAATACGCGTGTATCTGCATGAGTGAGTATATACTTTTTTTTTCTCCTCTCTTTGTTTTTCACCTTATCTAGTTCTTCTCTCTTCTATTGTTAAGCGCCTTGGCTACCTTGAAAGACGCTCTAAAAATGAAAGTTATTGTTATGTGTATGTTAGTGAGTTTGGCCCACCTCTTGCCCCTTGTGTTGAACTGGAAGGGTGTGTGTGTATTACGTGTGTTTGGCTCACCTCTCTGCCTTTGTGTGTGACCAGGGCAGCAAGCGGCTTGGCGTAGAAGCGGCTGTAGCTGAATCCCAGGCAGCCGTACATACTGTTAGCAGTCAGCTTCAGAGCCTTCTGACGGATATCATACTGAGGCGTAGAGAGAGAGAGAGACTCCAGTTAGGCCAAGCGATCCACAAGGGCGATGTTAACACGCACACAATATTCAGGTTATGGTGATGGTTCAATTAAAGTGTAGCTTGAAGTAAGACAACTTCCCCCGATAACCCCAGGAGTTGCATGGGTTTATGAGTTGACCCACAGAGCAACATTACTCTCACACAGAAAAAAATATCTCAACCACTGGTGTGTGTGTGTGTGTGTGTGTGTGTGTGTTTGCATTTCTGTAGGTGTATGGATGTGTATGACTATGTGTCTATGGAAATGCACAAACAGAGGTGCAAGAAAAGTAAAGAAAGTCAAAGTCCTGCCAGGATTTGTCTCCACCTGCGGCCTTAACCTGGTGATCAGAATTATTAGTCCCTCCCCAAGTCCTTCTACTTTCTGAACCTGTTTTTTATACCTCTGGAAGTGTGTGTGTGTGTGTGTGTGTGTGTGTGTACCTGCAGGTAGAGGTCCGGGTTGATGTCCTGCTGTTTCATCAGTTGTTTGACCTGTTTACGGCGTTCGACCAGCTTCCTGATCTCCTTGGGCAGGATTCCCATCTCCAGGTCGGCATCCGGAACCTCCGGAATCTCATCAGGCTCGTCCTCCTGTTACCGTGGAAACAACAGTTGGAAAGAGCCAAAGTCATGTTGGGGAGCTGGACACTTCACTCCTCTGTACCTGGACACTACAATCATCACAAATCATGTCAGTATCTAGTTAATAAAAAGGGACCTACAAGGATATCACGATTTATTCAAATAAGTTGAGTTAGACACATTTTGAGAGTTAAGTTCTTTGTTCATTCATTAATTTCTCTCATAGGCTAATGGATCTGGGTCTGGATCATAGCAGACCAATTGATTTGTCAGACCACTGGGTTGAGAACTAACAACCGTGGAGGGAGAACACACCAACACACGCAAACATATTCAATAATAACACACACCTCAGTCTTCTTGCGTGGCTGGTGCACCTCCCTCTGTACAGTGGTGAAGCAGATGTTGAACTCCTGGATGATGGAGGGGTACAGGCTGTTGAAGTCAAGCAGCAGCACAAATTTATCGTAGAAACCTACGGAGAGACGGAAGGAGGGGTGTTACAGATACATGAACACAGGGATGTACAGTGTGAGAAGGTAAAATGAAGAGAGAGAAAGAGGCGGAAACAAGGTTAAACTCAAACACACGCTTACCAACTTTAGGATCCAGCACCAGACCTCCAGCATATTGCGCCTTCTTCCTCCTCTTGCCTTTCCCTGCATCCACCTCTTCCTCTCCCTCAACCTGGAATACGTGAAAGAGGAGAAACAGATGCATTACATCACTGCAGTTATAAATCTAGTAAAATGTTCCTGTGTTTCCGGTGTTTGCGTGCGTGTTGTACCATCTCCTGCTGGGCCTTTTTGAAGGAGGGCTTGTCAGGGACGATGTAGTTCTTGTCATGGAAGGCGTGAAGCAACAGGAACTCATTCCTCTCAGAGCGACCACCCATCAGAGTACGAGACTGAGATGTGAGAAACATAAACCTGAGTAATAGTATTTTTTTTTAGCCCCAATCCCACTAACTTTTATGTTAACTTTATTTTGTTTTCTTCCGGGTGGGCTGGGCAATACGGCTGGACGACGACATTTTCAACATTCAGTGTACATTTTTCCTAGCTGTGTTACAAATGAATGTAAAAGGAAACACCGGCGTTTGTGTGCGTTACCATGACATTTCCGGCGATGTTGGTGATCTGCAGGGCCAGCGGCAGCACGTTGAGCTCGCACATGATCTGGAGGATCAGCTTGGCATCTGTCCACGTCAGCTCCAACAGGTACAGCAGGTGGGGAGAGTCACTGACACACACACACACACACACACACACACACACACACACACACACACACACACACACACACACACACACACACACACACACACACACACACACACACACACACACACACACACACACACACACACACACACACACACACACACACACACACTTAAGCATATACACATACTGTACATGGGACCACATTGATGCATGTGTGCACAAAACACAAACATTTTTCTATCTATCACAAGTAAATAACAACTACAGCAGGTGAGGGGAGTTACTGACAGACAGGATCTTTGGGTCCATGCAATTTTCAATGTGAAAATTCGGTAGTTTCAACACATTTACCCCTCCTCGCTGTGAGGTCTGGCTTTTTCCAGAAATCACATACCAATTTGTGGAATATCATAAACCATTCAGTGGATGCTTTTATCGAAAGTGCCTTACAGTACCACGAGTTCATACACTTCTTAGGATACAGTTCATCACACCGTTCTACTGAGGACGTCTGTAACTTAGACACACCTGTAGAGGTTCTTGATGTTCTCCTGGGGGATAGTGACTCTTTCCATCTTCAGCACCTGCGCAGTCAGTTCAGTCAGGTGGTAGCTTTTACAGCGAATCAGCTCCTTGGCAGAGATCTCCACGTCGCACACCAGGCGGCCACAGGTGGCGCTTTTCTCTGCAAAGGAACCACGGCCCTGCAAGCATCCGCGCCACGAGCACGCAAACACAGCAGACGTTCGGTCAATTTGGATGGACGTAATAGACGTGTGTGACTTCGTAAAATGAAGCATCACAACCACATGGTTTACCGTTTATACAAACAGTCAACTTTTTCTCTTCTTACCCCTAATTTGGGCATGTTGGCCCTCCTGAGGCGTCCGATCTTAGACCAGTGGGGGACCTTGCACACGTTGATCCTCTGCAGAAGCACTTCCAGGTCAAAGCCAAAGATGTCGTGACCCTACAGGAGGCGAGAGAGGAAAAAAAGGTCAGCATATAGCATCCAGCAGAAACTCTCTACCTGTAACTGCCTATTTCATGTAACTGACAGCTGATATAGTCAGTGTAGAAGGTTTCATGAGCCTGGGACAAAGTCAAACAACTAATAACACACTGCAAGATGTCAAAAACAAATCAAGCAACTTTGTCTCAACTTGTGAAAAGATGACTAAGGAAATTGTTTTCTGATCTGCAGGGGTACTACAATACACAGTACTTTATATACAGTATATCCTTGTTGAAGTCAGGCCCCTATACACAATAAATCTTACACACTACCCATCGTCACCCCAATACCCTCTACTCACCACCAGCACATCAGGGTCAATTTTGTGCATCTTGGCCAGGAAGAAGCCAAGCAGCGTGCGCTCTGTGGCAGCTATCTCCACCTTCCCGTTCTGATGGAGAAGACACATATGAGAGGCAGTGGCAACTCAGACGCAACCACATCTCATCTCAGCGTGCACAAGCGTCCAGCAGCAGTGTCCTGGTGCTGCAAACTCAATTCCCGTGGGATTTAACGCTAACTGAAATTGATCTCTGACAATATCAGGACAGTTTTTCCATAACCGTGCGGCCGCTCACCTTCTTTCTCACAGCCTCTTTGAAGTCGTAGGGAAAGATACAGTCGTTGGGTTTGCTGACCACTGAAAGAGAGCATGAGATTAGGATCAGGGTTCCCACATGTTCTCCACTTCAAAATACCTTCCTTTTTCCAGACCTTCACTTCTTGTCTGAACTCGAAGATATTGGTTGGCGTTCAACATGCTGTAAGCCCATAGTGGTTGGGCAATATGACTTAACTCTATAGCTGAAGGTTATCCTACACAATATGTCAAATGAAACTGAGGTCTGTACCATATCTGTCGGGACTAAACAATATTTTCCTGTACCTTTACATACTTTTTTCAAATTCTCATTTTGGTACCAAACTGAAATGAATGAATGGGTTGTGTGTAAAAACCCATGCCCAGTGCCTCTTATGTTCTCTCAACCTCTTTACTACATCACCATTTCATTGCCATCTTTCACTTTCACATCTTTTAATTTGTTTCTCCACAGGGAGGTCAGAGGTCAGCATCAGTTACAGAAAAACGCCCCCAGAGCTGCTAGAGATTCGGTGTCTTGCTCAAGGACACTTCGGCCAGGCGGAGGCTTGTGGTCATGGGGGCTTGAACCCAGGCCTTTTGCTTGAAGGGACAACCTCCCTAATCAGTACGTCACCCTGCTTCTTACTCTGCTTCCTGCAGCTCTCTCTACTTGTATGAAACTTCATCACTCACCACAGAAATGGGTCTGGTAGGGAGGCTGAGGTGCAGCTTTATCCATATGGAACTGATAATGGACCAGTGCAGCCAGGGACACTATCTGCAGAGGGAAATAGTAGTATTAGATGCTTGCTCACTTGATGTCCAATTGGGAAAACCCCAGCTCAAATATAAGTGCATGAAAGAATAAGGCTCAATAGTAATGCACTATCAAGCTATCAATGTACCATCGCTTGTTATTAATCAGCTGTTATGTTGTTTCTTGTGTCTCAAGCGTTTGATACTGCCGTGACAACTGAATGTGAGTGTGTGTGTGTGCATATGCATGCCAGCGCTCTGACCTCATTGTGGTGCGTCTTGGGGTTTTGGACAGTCTTGAGGCTGATGGACATGACGGTGATGGGTGGAGGAGACAGGTCTTTGACCACCGTGACCAGGTCACTCCTCAGGGCCAGAGCCTCCACCTTACACCAGCTGACTGACTGGCTGTTCAGCTCTACAGCAGACAGAGGGGTATGTTAGATCAGAAATGTAGAGGTACAAAATGAATCTTTAATACTGACCACTTTGATTTCTCATGCATTTTGTATTTAATCAGAGGGAAAGGAAGGCGACCTGTAACAAACTATTGTGGTGCTGTGTAGAATTCCTGCCATATAAATCAAGCTGGAAAAAAAGCTTTCACTGTGTTCAAAATTCAAAGCCTTACCGTCGACTCCCTCCAGTTTACATTTTTCAATCACCAACAAAATTTAGTAGAATCAGCTGTGTTGACGTGCATATTGGTGTCAGTGACACTAAAGTCACAGCCAAAAGAACAAGTCGTTAAGCATGCTGGAAAAACAGGCTAAATTTGGGTTGGAAACACAGCTGTCTGTTATGCCTCGTGTTTTGATTCTACACTCCTCACATGAATGGTTTCAGAAACGCCGGTCAAAATTGTATACAAAAGCATTGTCCTCCTTACGTGGTGTCTTGATGTCAAGCCAGCAAGGCCCTTTGATCTTCCTGCTGAGGAGGAAGTGCTCCAGACTGGAGGTGTTGGTACCAAAAACGTGGGAAAAGGTCGCCCCCTTAAGGTCACAGGGCAGCGCAGGGAACTCGGCCTGCAACACATTAATGAATGAGGACTGGTCACAAACAAACTGTGGGTCTGGATCACCACTAGCTGCTATCAGGAATGAGTGTGTGTGAGTGTGTGTGTGTGTGTCTACTCACAGAATATCTCACTTCCAGGTATTCGCATTGAGTGGGCACGTCAGGAATTTCAAAGGCATAGCTCTTGTCCACTTTCTACAGAGAGCAAACAGAGCATCGTTGACCAACATGTCAGGCTTGCCAACTTTCCAGAAAGCTACGTGCATGTTATACGAATGACCTGGGCTTGATGAAATCCACCAGCAGGCTTAGCACTGACCTTGGACTTGAACTTCATGATCCTGAACTTCTCCGAGAGCTCGTTGAACTCCTGGTAGATATCCATCATCCCCACCGGTGTGTCGGACACCTCCCCGGTCTTGACGTTCACTTTCTGTTAATCAAGACACAACTAAAGGTTTTGACTGTCCTCTCGAGCCTTAGTAGAAAGTCTTCCCCGATCATAAAAACAAGCCTATGCGATGCGGCCGTTTACACCAGTCATCAGTGGGTGATTTGTTCAGATGATGCTCAACCCCTTGTTAGCAGACTTGATCAGTTATATTCCTACTTTCCCTCAAGTTTTCCCTACAATCCAAAGTGGAAAGGGGAATATAACTGATCAAGTCTGCTAACAAGGGGATGCCGTTCCCATCATCTCCAACTTCACCGACAGACGACCGATGAACTGTCCTAACAGAGTGGCATTGCGTCATGTGTCAGAGAGCAGGAAACTCACAAATTCACGAGGCAGGAAGTATATGGTCCTCTCGATGTTCTTGACAGCCACACAGCAGCTGACGTACGCCTTGGCGGACTCAATCCACACCTTCCCGAACAGGTACACCACACCTAAACCACAGTTGTGACATTTTGAAATGTTAGTACCTGATTGAGTTGCATGGGTAGTGTCCTCTATACTTTGCACTCCGCATCACATAGGTGGGAATATGTCTTACCTGGCTGACTGTACTGGTCCTCAAAGGCATCCAGCCAATAGAAACGGAAAACCTGCTCTCCGTCTGGCCCCTCCACCAATGGGAGTTGGCTGGAGTCCACCTGTACCTCTGCTGGAACGTCGCTGACTCCGCCCTCCTCCTCTTGTCCCCATGAGCTTCCTATCCTGCTGGACCTGGGAGAGGACAGAGGGAGGAAGATGCTAAAGCACACAATCTATCATTCTTGAGAGAAAGGGATACGTTATACATATTTCTTTCTTTTATCTCTTCTTCTTTTGTTTGGGCAGGTTCATATGCCGTTTTCTGTGTGGTACAAGGTTGGTTTTTTTTGCTATTTTTGTTCAACTTCCTCCCGTTGGATGTCAGTCAGTCAGACTGCCCATTCAACTGCAGGGAGGAAGAGTCTTTCTATTCAGGAACTGTTCCCATTCCCCACTGATTGGACGAGATTACCAAAGTCACACACCTTGTAGACCACTTGCAACTTCACCCCAAGAAGGATAAAATAAGTCTTAACAGTTTCACCAGAACAGAAATCCCATTATCCCCCAAAAAAAAGATAAAAAAGTAATAAACACATAAGCAGCTGAATGACTCACAGGAGCACGGGGTCCTGGGGTTCTGGCTTAGCCTCCACTTTAACTGTGGCCACAGCTGCTGCTTTAGGCTCTGGCTTGGCCTCATCTTTAACTGGAGGCCTCTCCTCCTCTTCCAGCCCAACCTCCATTGGCTCATCAAAGTCCACTCCGTCAAACGCCAGGGCATCATTCACTGAACAACACATTCAGTCAGTAACAGGTATGTTTATTTTTGTTGTTAGAAAGGGGAAATTGAATGAAAGGGAGAAAGGTAAAACTGAGACAAAGTGAGTGTTTTGAGTATGAGACAGAGAAAGGCAGAGTGAGTGAATAACTGATCATATCAGGCACCGTGTCAGAGATGGGCATCCGTCTTCCTTACCCTCCTCTTCGTTCAGCTCCTCCAATTTCACTCTCTTCCTCTCCACTGGAAGGGCAGGTGTGGGGCGGGACGATGGCCTGGGGGTCAGGTCTGAAGAGGGCGGCCGGATCACTTTGCCCTTTAACCCCACAGCTGAGGGTGACTCCTGACATATTTTACAAATATTTAGTATATCACCCGCATATCACCCAAGAGTTCCCACCATCTTAGTAATGCAAATCTGCTGGGTTGTGGTACCTTTTGCGTATGTGGTTTGATGGAGAACGGGTTCATGGGAGATCCAAGTGACTTCTTTTTCTTCAGAGTGACCACTGGCGGGGGGGCCAGGAGGGACGGCTTCTAGGAGAGTACAGAGTCAAAGATTTCAGATGAGGAATGGGCAATAACAGGTAGAATGGACAACTAGAAAGAAAATGCAGGAGATGATGAAATGCAGGAAATGCAGGAGATGGGAAAGTTTAAAGTTTTGTTGCACTTTTGTATTTGGTTCATTAGGATTCACGTGTTAATCATGCAGGATTAAATGTAACTCTACAGAAACTATTTGGTTAATTGTGGGGTGTGGCTATCTGCTTATTGAATGATTATTTATGTTGAGATTTGATTCAACAACCTAAAAATAGGTGATAGGTGGCAGGGCACAAGTGTGACTCGAGTGTGTTTTTTCCCCACTCAGCCCCACCTCTATACAGCAGATGTTGTAACCCAACTCTGCTAGCCATGATTATGTTGTCTCAACCTGCAGACAGTACGGGACCAACCTCAGAGTGCAGGTCCTGCAAAATGTCTCCTAGTAGGTCATCTTTGGACAGATCCACATCTTTCTGCAAGAGATAGAACATGCATGGTCAACAGGTGAATAAAAATAATAGCAAGTAAAAGTGTACAGCCACCTCTTTTGTTTCAAGTACTGACTTCTGCAAAACCTCCCTATGTCGGTGTGCACTTTCCTCACTTGTTTCCACAAAAACACATGATAAACATGTGGCCACAAAGAATTGTTCAGAATAACTGCTTGCAGACACGCACAGGTCATTTTTGTGGAGGTGAGTGATACAAGCAAACACACTAGCAAGTCAAAGATGCCAACAAGCAAATACCTCCGCTGGTTTCTTGACATTGCTGTTCATGAAGAGGTTCTTGATGCTGTTGGGCTTGGCCACAACAGCTTTCTTCATATTTTTCTTAGCTTCTGCTCCTTTAGCGGCCGCTTTTCCTGCACACACGCCCAAAAAATATTCATAGAGAAGTTGTGCAACACATACGGGGTCAAACACTTAACTAAATACACATGTACACATTCAAAATGTAGATGTACGGTCGCCTGATGCACTATTGGTGTTTACCTTTGCCTTTTTCTACTATGTCATCATTCAAATCCTCGTCAAAGATTTCTCTTCCATCTTCCACATATCCTGTTCCATCTGAGAGAGAAGAGAAGAGATCACAACACTATCAATAGTGCAGATAAGCATCTTTGGCCAGAAAGACCTGTGAATATGAATGAAAATGATCAGACCGTCAGTGGTTCGGTTTGTAATTCACCGGCTACTGTGGCGACTAGCTGATAAATATGGCTTCCCACTCGATACAAGACAATACAAGACTCACCGTCGTCAATAATCCAGTCATCGTCCTGTCTCTCTCGTACCATCTCTGAGTACTTCTCCTCATCCACTTCCTCATACACGCTGGTAACATCCTCCACCTGGAAAACGTGCACACACACACATTAGTTGACCATCACTTATTTGGACAAACATGGGCAGATAAGTAAACAACAGACCTGATATGTGCAATTCTCTGCTGAAAAATATGGCATGTTAGAGTTGCCCTTATCAGAAAATGTCTCCAAATCGTAAAAAGTACACTGGTAAATTCAATATACGTTTGGCAGCGTTGGTTTATAAGTTTTACAACTGCTTTGTCTGTTTCTACAACAATTTCTTCTAACAAAATATGTAAACACATACAAATGCACATTGGATACCCACATTTCTACATGCATGAGCAACACACACATTGACTCTCTCACCTCATATTTGATCTTCTCCCCCCTTTTTGCTTTCCTGAGTTGCTCCAGTGCAGACTTCCTCCCCACCTTCTCCCTCTTCTCCCGTCTAGAGCGAGACATTGCCAGACCACAGGAGTCACCTGGACCATCACCTGAGGAGAGGAAGAGGGCAGAACGTCACATGATGATGCATCAGCAGGTGCGGACATGACAGTTTGGTTTCTTCATGCTAACATTAGCAGAGCTTTTAATATTAATAATTCGAAAATTTTACTGTAACGGAAACGAGCATTACTTCACAGTGGAAAAGTAGAAAGTTGAAATGTTCAACGTAACACGAAGCCAAAGACAGGCGGATATTTGACAGCTAAATCTTAACGCTATAGTTTAAGTTACGTATCGTATCAGTTCTGCTCTCTCACGGCTAATCTACAATAGACCAATTTAGCCAATTGTTAGCTAGCTGAAACCTAGAGTCTACACTAGACAACTAACGTTATACCTGTGATTATATTGTAACGTTATGTCAGAGTTAGCTAACGCGTTAGCCAACTCCTTAGCTTTCCCTGTGCAACACGACCAGCTAGCAAGCTGAGCAACAAAACTCACCGCCGTCCGGGTTGTCCATGTCTTTCTCTTGGTTTGTTACCGGAGACATTACTTTATCTTTTCCTTTATCGTAAGCTTATTGACAAAGTTCAGCCCTGTCTCCTAAATGTGGCAGGTCAACACAACAACAGAACATTCCGCGCCAAATCGCCTTCCCGGGGAAAGTCATATGCAGGAAGTGACATCACGGTACGATCAACCAATAAGATTCTTGGTTAACCAGAGACGCTACTTCCCGCCTGTCTGTTTCTGTCTGTCCGCATGATGGCAGTGTTGTGTAATGTTAGAAAGTATTTTACTACTACAACTCTATACTAAAGTATCATTACTGTGTATCTGTGTATGTTGCTGTCGTGTTGTGTGTGATATATTTATCGTTATAAAAAAATAGCACTAGACAAGCAGCAGCAATTGATGTTCACATACTCACATGCACACACACGCACATTCGGGCTTACACACAGTATCATCATTCATGGCTATTCGAGATCCACTAACGAAAATCACTATAGCGTTCCTATAATATTCCTATAGGGATTTAAAGTGCGTCTGTGGTACCAAGTAGTGACTTTATAGTTACTTTATCGTACTTAATGGTATCCCCCCACAAGGCATCACAATGATATCCCTATAGGGACTTGCTGAGATACTTTTTAGGGTAATTGTATTTCTTTTTCCGAAGGGCATTCATGGTTATCCGCACCCCTGCCAGACCCAGAAGTCAGTAGCACCGATTTCTCAAAGTGTGCCTGTTTTTCTGCATTCAGGGATGCACTGGAAGTGTTGCCTGCTTATCCTAATGAAGCTTGTTTCCATAGCGACTTGGCGGGAACTTTTGAGTATAGACAAAAGATTCCTGTCCCAGATTGGAGGTTGAAAGCGCGCTGGGGCGAGCTGTCTCATGGGGCCACACAGACACTACAGTCCGCCCAACATGTGAAAACACAAAGGCTGTTTTGTCCACCATCTCCACACCCTTGGCTTTTTATATTATATGAAAAATCACTGTAATTTAATTCCTATAATACTCTTATATCTCTTCCTGTATCACTATAATATTCATAGAGACTTGTAGTTTTGCTGTGGTAAATTTATACATTTTATTACAGGAATACTATACGTAGACAACATGTTTAACATGTTGCATCAGATTATAATATCTGAACGAAGGCCTGGTCTGGAATAATAGAACTAGGTTTTACGAATGGTAGCCTAATAGCCAACATGGGGCACTGCCTACTGTAAACTGTGCAGGCTTATGCTCCGCTGTCAGAGCTCGTCACTGGTGAGCAGCTGATCTGTCACTGGTCTTACTGGGCCAGACTGGTCAGGCGGGTCCTAATCGCTCTGCTGCACTTGCACGCTGTGCGGGACTAAAGACAGAAAGTCTTGCCTCCTGTCTTGGGCTGAATAGCAAACTGGCCGCCAGACAGGTAAAGTAAGTGTCAGACAGATACATACACTCATACTTAAGGTTGTTTAGTTTTGGGAACCATGGTGAAACAACGATGCACCAGAGCGCACTCCTGTTATACAGCCGGTGCGTCTCACTGTTGCAGAAGGGGACCACGCAAGGTAAGTCAGCAATCCTCCCACACTCAAAATAAAGTTTTATTTTCATAAAGGTTCACTGCATGTTTTAGTGCATTCTACCCGTCGACTCAACCACTCATTCAAAGCATTTTTTTTAGTTTGACAAAATTATGATAGGAAGTCGTTTGTCCAAAGAAACCCAAAACATAAATAGTAAAGAAAACCTTGAGTAATGTTCTTTTCATGTACAGGCCTATACTCTTTTATTGTTATATGTACTAACTACTGAACTGTTTAATTACTGATCTCCTCCAAAGATACAGCCGTAACAAAAACGTCTTATATACTCTCTCACTTGCAACTAGGACATTCTAACACAGCCATCTGTTTAATTTGCCAGGTCATTACACCCAGCTTATAGCATACAGCAAGAAACATTGTAAACAAGCAATATTTTGGCAGATGGAGAGAAACTTACTATGCTACTGTACTTAATGTCGCCCACCCCCCCTCATTGCGATAACAGATAATGTCACTTTTTTTTATTGTTGACCCTAGGGGACTTTTAAATGTAGCCCTAAATCAGCTTTTGGAAAACCAAAAGTGGCTGGTGTCATTATAGAATGACTTCCCCAGGCCTTATCGGTCTCAAAGCCCTGGGTCGGTGTAAATCAGCCATAGTAAAACTAATTTCTAATACAAAAAGACCATTATGTCGCGCAGGGTTAAAGAAACAGGGACGAACTGTAAACCTAGTCGTTCAACATACAGTGATGCTCAGTGCCGTCTCTCACTGATGGCGCTATGGGCGGCTCGACCAATCCTAACCGTGTATATAAGTGAGACTGTTGTAGCTGCTCTCTGATTGGTCCCGTCTTGGAGCTCTCTCCTCTTCTCCGTCGCCATGGCGAGGGATCTGCGGTGCTTTGCTGCTGGGCTGCGAGCAAGCAAAGATCGTCAATTGAACAGATGAATCACTCAGTTGGTTAAAAAAGACTGGCCCGCCTTCCAGTCTGTAAAGGTCTGCTGCATGCACTGTCCTGCAGACTGCATGAGCATAGCCATGCATGCAAACTAAGTTGTTTTTCTCAAAATGACTGGTGAAAAAATGGGTCAATTGTAGCCATGGATATACATTTATTTTATTTTTTTGATTTGGTAACATCTTTGGTGATAAGCGGTCATTGCTGTAGTGTTTTTTTTTATTGTGTTGTTGTGAACATTAACATGGGTTGCTTTGTTAGATTTGCCTGCTGGCTAGTTAGCTAGCTAACAGTTTGGCTAAAGACAAGACAGTTTACTGAGTCACAGTAACCTGCATTTGGAAACAAATCTACCTTATCACACAACTATTCACGTTTACTTATAACATCACTGCATTGACCTACACTCACACCTAATCTTTTTCAGGTACCTCTCTTTTTCATGTCCAGTAGTCATATTTTAGCAATTATTTGTACACAGCCAATTCTCCACTGGACCTCCGTGATGGTGCCAGACGTGGCAAAGCCTCTACAGGTCAAATCACTGTTGTGTTTTATCAATTGGCGATAGAGAGTAGCAAACTGGAATTTTAATTATATCAACATGTCATGGATCTTGGATCTTTATCTTAACAACACATTTAATCAACCATAGATGTTTTTAACAGAAGATATCTGCAACAAAAGGCCATATCTTGCAGCTTTTCCATTAACACCAATACATTGAGAACAGACTCCATGATGTTTGTGGTATCCAGAAATAGAGGCAGAGTGAGAGCCCTTCACTTCCTCTCCTCTCTGGAACAAGGGATCGGTCTCCTAAAGGGAGGAGGAGAGGGGAGGAGAGACAGAGAGGCACAGTGGAGAGTGGGCGGGGGTTTAGAGGGAGGGGAAAGAGACAGAGTGAGGAGAGAGGCATCTTCTCACTGATGCTGAGTCACATACAGGGGGACCAAAGCCGTATCCCATGAGTCTTTGGGAATAATGGAGGAGCTTGAACACACCTGTCCCCATCCTCGGACGGTAGGGAATTTATATGTGTGCATATGTGCCAGTGCATACATGTCTTGGAGTGTGTATGTGTGTGTGTGTGTGTGTGTGTGTGTGTGTGAGAGAGAGAGAGAGAGGAAGACAAAGGGGCTTGCTTGCTCTGCTGTTACGAAACAGATCCCCTGTGCCATGTGCCTCTGTGAGATGCTCAGAATGCTGAGTGGACAGTGAGTGTGTGTGTGTGTGTGTGTGTGTGTGTGTGTGTGTGTGTGTGTGTGTGTGTGTGTGTGTGCGCGCGTGTGTGTGCAGACACAAATGGTATTGGAAGGAGGACGGCTTGAGTGGGCTTGGAGGAATTGGCACCGACTATGTGTGTGTGTGTGTGTGTGTGTGTGTGTGCGCGTGGGTGTGGGTGTGTTGGCGCCCATGTGTGAGGGGGTCACACAGTGGACACAGTGAATGTCCTGGTGAAAGGACAATGTCACCAGGACAGAGCGAAGGCGTACTTCCTACATTCAGATACTCTCTCTATCTCATATCCTCTCTGTACTCCTGGTAGAGTACTTCTTCCTGGCTTCCATCTTTCTGTCTCCCATGCTATCCATCTTTGCCTCTCTTGTTTTCCTTTCCTCTCTGCTCCTCCCATCCTCTCTGTTCTTGCGAGCCGCGATCCCATCTTTGCTTCTGTTGTTCATTCAGTTCCTATGTTCCTCTTTTTTTCTGCTTAATCCTTCTTATGCCAGATGTTGCTAGCTTGTGCCAGAGTGGGCTTTACTGAGCACGCTCACTCTGGTCACCCTGATAGGCTGCCGGCTCCTGCATGGTCCGTCTAAACCAGTCTGAGCGTTGCCATCTGCTCTTTGTGAACCGTGCGACTGTTAGCCACTCCTCCATTCTCGCCTTGCTCAGGGAATCATGGGTGATGATGTTAGCTCAGTGCATCCTCCTGGTCGCTCTATATTGTGCCCATACTGTACCATGGTAATATCTTTTGGCACAGCTCTATGGTTTGCATTGAAATTTGATATTTTCATAATGGAGGGGGAGGATGCAACCGGAAATAAGCAGTAGGCAGACACCATATAAGGAGACTCCCCCAATGTTCGTTAAATTTCTGTCTCTCTCTGTGGAAGCTGTTATAACAGTTTCTGTATTCTGACAATAAACACATCTTTGTTCTGTCAAATATTTTGTTGTTACTTTTTGCCTCAAACCACTAAAATGCTAACTGGCTAACTACGGCTAACCAAAACCAGTCGCATATTGTGACGTGTGAAGTATATATTTTCTCACACTGGGGAATCATTTGCGAAAGGTTTTGTGTATTTGTAGTGCAGACAGTTGCAAAACATCTGTCTCAACCTCATAGCTCCTCCAAGGTGTATGAATCAGAACGAATCAAGAGAATGAAATAATTCAGCTACTCTTGGAAAATGATTGACAAAGCTTTAATTTTGAAAACCAATGTGTTTTGGCTGTAATATAGTAAGTCAGAGTTACAGGATAGCATGCATAGTCAACAATAAATATATTAAATTCAATCACTTCTTCTCCAAGAGTAGCTGGATGTTTTTGTTCTTTTAATGCAGTTACAGGGAATGTTTACGTTAGCTTGTTAGCTATCATTTTGGCTTTTTGATATCACAACATAATCCCTAGTCAGCATTTTGTGACCCTCAATCAAGTCACTTTGTATGGTTGTGCAGTTACTTGACAGAAACAAAAATATATGAGAATACTTGTATTATGTTGTACACATTTTCATTAATTGAAAGTCAAAATTGGTGATGACAGATTGAGCTGGAGGTGACATTTCTTATTGTGTTGCATTCAAAGTCAGAAGTCAGAAATTGACAGCTGGTAGGTTGTAATACAACATCCGTGCCTTCCGGTGGAAACATGAACAAGAACAAGAAGCTAATGTTTGTAAGGCTGGCAGGTCTTTCCCCATGCAAAGCTAACATTATGTCAAGGATTTTTGGCAACGTTAGCTAGCTAGTTAGATTAGCTCGTGAGCAACTGTATGTGCAACTTCACATTTCAAATTTCTATGTTTAACCTTTTATCATACCATTTACAAAGTATGAATGTGGAAGTCTGTCTTGATGGGTCGTTCCATTGCATTTTTCATGTGCTCATTTCTATAACAGCATTATTGAAAATTCTGTGAAAATTTAGCATACCAGCTAAACTGACATTCAAGACTGTTGATTTGAGGTTTGACTGGTTTTGAGCTTTAGGTCTGTTCCCCTGTGACTGTTGTACCTTGGTTACTGTTTTAATGTCTGTAGGATATATTGACCTCAGTTGTCTGTCCATAAAAATAACCATCTTGTCATTAGGTCGTCAATGTGTCAATGCATGTCTGGACAGGAAATCTATGTCCATGCTTTATCCTCATCTTGCCCTCCCCCGGCTGGTGTGAATGAGATTCAGTGAATGCTCCCAATAGACGACAGATGGAGCATAACTGTTTCTTCAGGGAGGCTCACACTACTAGACTTTAACCAGATGCAGCCTCAACCTGACATGTTGAAATCCCATTTCCAAGAGTGTGCCCTCCCTGTATGTGACCAGTCTCTCTCGCTCTGTCTGTTTCTCCCACTGTTTCACTGCCTTGCATCCACCCGCACGATCTCTCATTCGTCATTATTAATTCATCTTGTACTGTCGACCTTGTCTTAGTGTGCTTTAGCCTTTTTCTCTCCCCATCTCTTTTTCTTTCTCTCTCTCTCTCTCTCCCCCCTTCTGTCTCTTTTCTTTTCGACCTGACCTATCGGCTCAGCATAGCTTAATTTAGATTCAACTGTCTGAATTCGAACAAGAATTGTGTTTCCCGTGTCTGGTCTACCACAGGAAGTCACCTACACCTGGGCTTCTTCTTTGTCCTCCCATTTTAGTTTTTCCTCAGAGGCCTTCGATAACAGATCAATAGCAGCTCTGCATACATGCTACTATGCACACACTCATATACACGGATATAAACACAGTGATCAATAGCACTGAGTGCAGGTCTGTCTGTCTCACAATCAATAGTCCCAATAAGGAGCATCAGCTATGGTCAATACTTTAATGGACGTTAACTGTAACTGAACTGGGCTTGTTTTGATGTTATTATATTACCGGTGCTTTTCCCTCCTGCCTCCTCCGTGGTTTGACTTTCCCCAGCACCTTCTCCTCTCTGATTCACACTTCCTCTCCTGTTCTTCACGTGTTCTGTCATGGGTCTTTATGTACATGTTTGCTGCTGCTGCTGTCAGTGTTTGGCATGCTTTTAAAATACCTAACACACCTTTACAGAAATCTGACCCTGTGTGGTGTTCAGAGATGAAGTTCAGATTGTGGGTACCTGTGTAGTGAATGTCTGCCTTTTCTTTCCAAGGAGCTGATATGTATTATATTATACAGAGTCTGGTCCAAGAGAACTAAACACAATTCTAGTTAAGTACATGGGGTCCAAAAGTCTGGGTTAAATGAATATGGTCCTCTATGTTTTATTGTCGCTACAGCTAGTGCTTTTACTTTGAAAAATGTATTTCCGTTGAATATTATTTAACATTATTAAGTAAATTATTTGTGAAAATGATGTAATCTTGTTTGATAAATATCATTTGACTGAATGTTTTTGATAAAACAAAAGAGTTGGTAGTGGACTCAGACTTCTGGACCCCCCTGTATCTATCCATCCATTCATCCAAGCCTCTAGAGTTAGAGAGCTTAATCTCTCTCTCTCTCTCTCTCTCTCTCTCTCTCTCTCTCTCTCTCTCTCTCTCTCTCTCTCTCTCTCTCTCTCTCTCTCTCTCAGACTCTGACAGAGCCTGCCATCTTTGCCAGGGAGACGAGTTGTGATTGTCGCGCCCCTCATGAGAAGCTCACCATCGCTCAAGCCCGCAGAGGCACCCCAGGTAGGCCTCCTCCTGCTCCGTATCCTCCTCCTCTTCCTCTTCCTCTTCCTCCTCCCCCTCTCGTCTTTATTTTTATCACCTCTCACGCTGCCTTCTTCTTCCTCCTCTTCTCACCTTTCATCCATGCTCTTCTCACACTTACCTGTTCTCTCAGACACTGTTCAATCAGCTCATCAGTGCACCTCCACCATCTGTCACGTGTCAAAACCCACTTTGATACTACGACATACTAAAATTACTACTACTACTATTACTACTACTACAAATATTACTACTACTACTACGAATAATAGTAGTAATAATAATAGTAATAATAACACTATAATAATAAAATTGTATAGCACATTTCCTGACTTGAATGATGGAAAGTACTCATATCATATAATTAAAGATATTATTATTTTACTATATTATTTTGCTATAATATAATTGTTATTATTACTATGTTATATATTCTATTATATTACTATGTTTTGATGTATTATCTAAGCATGTGTCACAGCAAGATGTGGAATGCCAGTGCAGTTATGTTGCCTTTTGCATCCTCACCTCGACATGTTACTCTCACTGTCGTTATTATTGTAGTATTGTTTGTTTCTGACCCTTGTTATTATTGTAGTATTGTTTGTTTCTGACTGTTGTTATTATTGTAGTATCGTTTGTTTCTGACCCTTGTTATTATTGTAGTATCGTTTGTTTCTGACCCTTGTTATTATTGTAGTATCGTTTGTTTCTGACCCTTGTTATTATTGTAGTATTGTTTGTTTCTGACCCTTGTTATTATTGTAGTATGGTTTGTTTCTGACCCTTGTTATTATTGTAGTATGGTTTGTTTCTGCTGTGTGTCTTCAGTGGACCGGCCAGTCAGAGTCTATGCAGATGGCATCTTTGACTTGTTCCACTCCGGCCACGCCCGCGCCCTCATGCAGGCCAAGAACCTCTTCCCCAACACATACCTGATAGTGGGAGGTAGGACAAACTGAGAGACTTGACACGCACGCGCACACACACACACACACACACACACACACACACACACACACACACACACACACACACACACACACGCCTCCACTGAAAAAAACCTATACACATTTCTGTACCTGTCATGGTTGCTTATGTTAACTTATGTTCTGTGTGTGTGTGTGTGTGTGTGTGTGTGTGTGTGTGCGTGTGTGCGTGCGTGTGCGTGGGCGTGCAACAGTGTGCAGTGATGAGCTGACTCATAAGTACAAGGGTTTCACGGTCATGACGGAGGACGAACGCTACGAAGCGCTGAGACACTGCCGCTACGTCGACGAGGTGGTGAGAGACGCACCCTGGACCCTCACGCCCGACTTCCTCGAGAAACACAAGGTGTGTGTGTGTGTGGTTGTGCACGCATGTTCACGTGGTGTGTGTTTAACTGTGCATGAGGCAACCAAAGCTTTTTGTCACGTGTGTTTATGACCAATTTTTACAACCTTCTTGGGCACTCGTAAATGCCCGAGTACATCAGTACATTGTGTTCCATGTGTGTCTCTCTGCCAGCTCACGGTCAACTGTCACGTACATGTCCTTTGATTGTTCCTCAGATTGATTTTGTGGCTCATGACGACATCCCATACTCCTCAGCAGGAACTGAGGACGTCTATAAACACATCAAGGAGGCAGGTCAGGTCCTATGTGTGTGTGGATGCTCTACGTGACGAGCTTTTGATAGGAATACGAGTTCATAAAGCCAGTTCTCTAACCGTGTGTCCACCAGGCATGTTCGTGCCGACCCAACGGACAGAGGGAATCTCAACCTCTGACTTAATTACCCGAATCGTCAGGGACTATGACGTCTACGCCCGCCGCAACCTGCAGCGCGGCTACACGGCCAAAGAGCTTAACGTCAGCTACATCAATGTGAGAGCGCCGGTCAATCCAGCACGCTAGCTTCACTGTGTAGCACCGAGGCGACAGAGGCTACTTTTGAAATAAGTCTAATTTTCAGTTTCAGGACAAACATGAATGAATGAGAAAACTAGTTGAAGCAATGAAATATTTCTTTTCAGTATGGTAACTTTGGACAGACAAGGCCTCTACTAGATTTGAACCCCAATTTGGCTGTCCTACACATGGAAGTAGAGGTGAAAAATACTTGGATTAACCCTGTGCAGAGGGACACTTCTCATTGTGCCTGATTGGGTAAAAGAAATCTTGCAGTAACATAAGATGAACTTATCTGAACTTATTTGAACTTAAGATGCCAGAGGGAGATGATTCATGATATAGTTGGTTCTGGATGGCAAAAGTGTGTTGAGCTGTAACAGTGCCGTAATAGCAACACCCCCACCACCTACCCCCCCCCCCCCCCCCCCAGGAGAAGAAGTACCGGCTGCAGAACCAAGTGGACCGCATGAAGGAGAAGGTTCGCACGGTGGAGGAGAAGAGCAAACACTTTGTCTACCGCGTGGAGGAGAAGAGCCACGATCTCATCCAGAAGTGGGAGGAGAAATCCCGAGAGTTCATCGGCAACTTCCTGGAACTCTTCGGCCCCGACGGCACTTGGGTAAGCGAGAGAGAAAGTGTCAGCACTGTGCCTCCCCCGGGGGGGACTCTTATTCAGTCACACTCTCCCCCGATCACTCTACCTGACAGCTCAGGCGGTAGAGCATTGTGAGTCGCTTTGGATAAAAGCGTCTGCTAAATGACTGTGATGTACATGTAATGATGCTATTAGGTGTGGCATATGGTAAGATTCTTATTGCAAGAGTGTAAACCATTTCAAAATGTGATAAAGTTTCATGATGCTTTAAGTAGGTTAAAGCTGTGGCAGTGAGAATTAACTGATGCTGATCCGTGATGATTTATACCAAAGGATCCAAAAGAGGCAAACGATCTAATGTCGGTGAGTCCAGCTTTCTCTGGACGAAGATCCTTCACTGCTGTTTTGGAGACACTTTGGATTTCGGCTGCTCAGATTGACACATTAAACTTGAAGCGCTGACTCAACCGTTCTCTCCCCCCCGTCTCTCTTCTCTCCCTTCCACAGAAACAGGTGTTTCAGGAACGCAGTGGACGAATGCTCTCCTATGCTCTTTCTCCCCGAGGGTCGCCCAGCAACAGCCCTCCCCGGGAACTTTCTCCGTTGCGCTCGCCCTCCCCTTCGTCTCCCCCCTCCCGCTGGCACAACGCTCGCCCCTCGCCCCCCACCTCCCCTAAAGGAGCATCTGCATCCATCAGTAGCATGAGCGAAGGTGACGAGGATGAGAAGTAGACGTCCTTGGACGGTGGACCACACATACACACACACACACACACACACACACACACACACACAAACACACACACACACACACACACATCACTCACAGTACACTGCCTGAAAACTGCGCAAACACACAGACATTCACATCCCCCTACACACACTGGCAGCAGTAACCGGTTGCTGGGACCGTTATCCTCGAGGAGGTTGCAAATACACAAGGCAGAAGGTGGTCATGGGAAATGTAGTTCTGTGCTACAGGTTGAAACAACACCAAGAAGCCATCACAGTATCTGCTGTCTGGGCAACTGAGGAGACAGAAGGAGGGAGAGGATGAGGGCTGCGTTCGTAAGAGACTACGGGTGCAGCAGGCTGTGATGACTCAAGCAGCCCGATCAAGTCTAGATTGATCGGGTTCGGTTATGGCCCGGTGCACCCAGTGGCTCCAGAATCCCTTGCAGCACCTTTTGAAAGGATCTCAGTTGCTTCGGATAGTCCAGTCCTGAGAGAGACTGTCTGAGACAGCCTGCTCAAAATATCACCTCATTGTTTTTTGCCCTGTTTTGTTTAGTTCAGCAGGTTTTTTTATTTCACATTGTTGTAAATGGGACCTCAAGACATCTTGTCTTTTGCATTGTTTCACAGCCATCCACTGTGACGACTGGATGTGACGGTAAACAGGCACAAAGCTACAGAACATCATGTCAAGTCAAGTTTATTTGTATAGCCTGTAGGCTCTATGGGCTTCACAAGGCCCACATTATGAAAACAATAAATGAAGATCAAAGAAGAAATGACATTATGCATGTCATTGAGTTTTGCTGGAAGGCATACAGCCACTTCAGCTCTGCAGAATCCATCAGATCAATTGAACAGACAAGAACCATTTTCATCACTGTGTAACTTTGTGCTTGTTGAACTGCCAGTCAGCAGATAAAGCAGCTAAACAGCACCCTCTAGAGCAGCAGAGGTGACACTGCAGACACACCCCGGGCACACAGAGACACACATTGAACTCTGACAGTGCCAGTCTGAACCACTTTGGCATCAGTGATTGGCAAGATACATCAAATGTATGTTAAAAATAGAGGCATTCATAATGATGGTTGCACAGTGTAACCTTTCTGACTCAACACTAATATCAGAGACACTTTCTGTTCCCATTCTATAATAATGACCACTTTCAAAGATAGGGATTAGAACTAATCCCAAAGGGATCTCCACTGAAAGGGGCCTGGAGCGAAGATGGCCCTGTAAATTCATGAAATATCCCTCAAATTGAGGTGAAATAAAGATCAACAGAATACAGAGAACAAACGTTTTCAGTGCCTCGGCTTGCTTTGTAATGTACCATTAGTCTAAAAGTGTAATATATATATGTATATATACATATATATATATGTGAGTTTGTCTGTTTTGACATAATAGTAGAAGCAAGGTCTGTTCTAAAATTGCAGACATTAAAAATGCCCCATAAATCAGTGGGTTCAGGGTCTAGGACTACGCTTAATCTACGAGAAGAGCCTCCATTTATTAGCTTGTAGAACGTAAAGCACGCCTAGAGAGCAAATGTAATCAACTGTGTCGCTCTAATCTCTAGTGCTATACAAAAAAGCACCAGTGAAAACCCTTCCCCACCAGTCATTCAGTCAGCCACTCAAATATATCTCGTCTCGCAGAAATCTCCTATCACCAGGAAGCTTGAAAACACAACTCCACTACTGACAGCCATGTATTTTGACATTTTTCAGTGTTTCATCAAATGTTTGGTTGGGAGATGATGTCAGCTGCCCACCGGCTGTCCATCAAACCTGGCGAAAAATTGGAGATGCAAGGTTTCTCCGTGACTCTGGTGATACTTGAAATATACAGTCTCTGATATTGAAACGCTTGAAGTGAACTTGACATGTCAGGTTCTTCAAAACCTCAAAATAGTAACATCATCCTCATGCTTTTTTTTTTTTCCAATCATGTGAATTGTGTGTAACAACTGTTTTGCTCAGGCCAGACCAGTCATCCACCCCCACCACAATACACCCCTTAATGCAATATAGAGATCTTATTGTCCTGTACATGTAACTCTGCACTATATGTACAAACTTTGGGAATGTGTGTCTTTTTTGTCTTATTTTTTAATGTCTAATTCCAAACGGCTTGATATGTAAATAAAACAAAAATGTATAATTGAATGTGGATTAAAGATCATTATTGGGTCATTTCAGCCTCTCAACACACACTGTGGAGTAGTAAGACAATTCAGACAGAAATTACACCATTATTTTTATTGCCGATTTGTGTTTTTGTACAGTTAATTAAAGTTGATATCATGCTGAATCACACATTAGACTGCAGTGCCACTGTTTTGGTGTATGTTGAGTGTGTACACTGGATTACTGGATTTTGCACATAACATTGAGTTGTAATTGCATAACTTTGTATGACTTCCTCTACAGTGAGAAGACCATGCATACAAAGTGCTCCAACATCCGCCTAGAGATGCAGAGATACAGTGGGAAGGAAACACACAGTAGAAAGATCACTCCACACTGGCTGCTAATATCAGTACTGTTACATACATTGTACTGAGCAATACCTTAAGTACAGAGACAGTCTTCAATAGTGAAGGTTTACTCATACAACTGAAGGTGGAGTATCCGTGGGCCTCTAAATCAGATCCTATAGGTCACAGCTGTATAACCTTGCTTAATTCCTTATGTGACACAGCTGGAAATTTGACAAAGTGAAAGTGAAATTGGACAACGTGGTCCTTGTCAAACGCTTCCCCTTATGCATCGTCATTACATATGATTATGACTCAGGAATAGGGGAGAACACACATCAAAGGTAACCGAGACCCTTAAATGAGAAGGGCAGGAGATGTCAGTACCCTCAGCCTGTACCCAAGACACAGCACTCCACTTACAGCAGGCATCTGCCACGGTTTACCACTGAATGTCACGATACAGAGGTAAGTATGCACTGGTAGGTATGATGGCAGGTTATGAAGGCATTGGCAGTGTTGAAATCTGTAGGTTTGGCTGGATAGCGAAGGGAAAAAGGGAGAACGGTTCATTCCATCATGAAGTGTCTTTCACAAGTCTTCATCATCTACACCTTTCTTTTCACATCAGATGAAGCTGAAGGAGACGAGAAGAGGAAGTCACTCAGATGATTGAGATTCTTCATAACCCAGCTTTAAACGATGTGGAGTCAAGCTCCACCCTTGGTCCAGGTTTGGGCCTTCTTTCTTGACACTAGTCTATTTCAATAGCTAGCAACACCGTGCCTGGTTCAGCAAGGCTATCAAAGTACTGACCTGGGATCTGATCTGGCTTCATGATTAAGATGCTTTCTTCCCCTGAAACTCTTATATAGACAGATGTGGACCAGTGATTATAAGAAATGTTGTATGGAGGAGAAATGGTTTTAGGTGAGTAATACCAGCAAAGTGCATCAACAATGTTCCTGAATATAACTGACATACGACAAAAACTGGATGGTTAACAAAACGATCAAGTGCCTAGTGATGGTTTAGTGGTTGAGACCCCGCTCCTAAACCACATTTACCCCTGCTGGTTTTCCAGCACATTCTGTCCTGTATTTCTGTCTAGGTTTGTGTCCTGACTAGCTGTCCTAATGCTTAAATAAACAAAAGATCATCAAAAGAAATCCTGTTCCCATGGCAAAGTCAAATAGTCACTGTATACAGTAGGTAGTTCATAAATGGCCCCTTTGTTCCTGGAGGAAATAAAGACTATCAGCTAAAAACCTCTCCTGTGTTTCAAGAGCTATTTTGTCAGTCTACTTTGCCCATTTTCACTCACGATAACACATCATCAGTACATTTTGAAAATACACAAGCTTTGCTCCAACTCATTCAAAGTTCAGAGGGATTAGTAATAAATACAAGTGAGACACAAGGCTGAGTCGGTGTGGCATTGTTAGGACCACTTGCAACAGGTCCAAGCTGTGTGCATGCTGTGTGTTCACCGCGGAGCGTCCACACTGCTTGCAGGACGACGGGCGTGGAAAGGGCACAGGCCAGGAAGGAATCCCGTTCAGTCAGTCCTCAATTAAAAGCAATAGATCCATTCCTCTCTGCAAGGAGGGTTCTGGCAATACAATAAAATCATGCTGGTGTGGTAGAAACTACAGGAGAGAAGGCTGACATGGTTTCGTTTTATAAGCATCCTAAAGACGCTCCTTTGGTCCTTTAGTATTTATTTTAGCAGGTTGCAGAGCTGAAATGAAATGGCATGGTAATATCGGTTTGCAAAGCAGAAATGTCAGCGATGAGGGTCAATATTGCTGGTCGTTTGTCTGTGGGTGGGTGGGAGCTCAACCTCTGAAACAGCCAGAATAACTGAACATTCTTCTTTAAAATCTTCAGTCCCTTTTGAAATACTCAGTCGATGAACATCCATGAAGGGAAATTTAAAAAAACAACAACACTCAATCTGTGATACATTTCTAGAAGTAAGGCTTTCTCCCATTGACGATAAAAATAAATATCTTGGCTTCTAGATCTTTATAAATACGCTATACTCACGATGCATTGTTTTCTGTCATTTTTCCAATAGAATTACAGATAAATACAATAGCTCCAAAATACAACATGATCCCCTCTTTCTTTCCTCCGGCTAAGCAGAGTGCAACCAAAACTAGACTTCTGGTTGCCAGCAACACACTGACCTATTTGTGCGCCCAATCTAAACTGCCTCCCAAGGGAAGGAAATGAAACCTCCTTGTTTCCCCCGTTTCCCGTTGAAACTCGGACTCGCCTGTCTCTGCCTGTGCGTAGGAGGGAGGAACAGAGTGGAGTGATGTGCAGTCGGACACAGAAAAAGCAGCTGTACGACCTTTTTTCCGCCGATGCTGAGAAAGACACGTCAGGAATAGTGCGTGTCTTACTCAGCCGCATGGAGCGGCAGCCTAGTCAGCAAAGCCAGGTAGGGGCTACTGTGCATGAGACAGAGGGAGAGATGGCCACAATGAATTCAACTCAAACTAGCGGCCAGTTAGCGGAGGGAAAAGTCCCCATTAAATAAGATTCAAACTCAACTGACCAAATAAGCAGTTAACCAGCGGGGATCAAGCCTTTAGGAGCTAGGCTGATGAAGGTCATTGCCATTGGGTACAGATCTAAGTTCAGTCAACGCGAGAGTGATCCTGAACCGAGCGTCTACCCAAGGGCAACGTTCATCGTGCGTGCGCCGGGCAAGAGAGTGGGCATTGAGGGCTCCCGGAGAGGGAAGGGCTAGCGAGGCGAGGCAGAGTTATCTGTTGGCCTTGTATTTGGACTTGCTGGCATCGCGTGGCTCTTTGCTGGGGTTGCTCCAGTCGTCCGCCTCGGGGCTGGTCTTGTAATGTCGCCACGCCGACTTGTTGAAGACGGGCAGGCGTTCGAACGACTCGCTGGACAGGGCCTTTAGTGGAGGAACAATAAAAAGAGTAGTGAGTAAACCTCTGAGCTAGAGAATTCCTGAAGACGTGCTGTATATATCACGTCTTTGGGAGATTGTTACAAGACGGATGATACTTGATGGTCTCCCTGTACCTTCAGGTAAATGACAGCATCGGTGCCCACCCCCTCGATGGAGTAGAGCTTTAGATCCCCCTGGAAGTATCGGGCATAGAGTCTGGAAATGGGTAGACCGTAGCCAAAACCAGCCTGGAGGAGAGGGATTATACCATTGTTGTATATACAAAGGTAAAATTGGTTTGCAATGATCACCAGGGTCAAATATTCATTTGATTGCGGTGTGTGTTTGTACCAGCGGGACAGCTCCCGGCTCCAGGCTCGGTGTGGGGGCAGTGGAGTACATGTAGTTAAACAGCCGATCTATCTTCCTCAGGGGAACACCTCCCCCTCTATCACTGATCTAGAGAGAGAGGGGGAGAGAGAGAGAGAGAGAGAGAGAGAGAGAGAGAGAGAGAGAGAGAGAGAGAGAGAGAGAGAGAGAGAGAGAGAGAGAGAGAGAGAGAGAGAGAGAGAGAGAGAGAGAGAGAGAGAGAGAGAGAGAGAGAGAGAGAGAGAGAGAGAGAGAGAGATAAAGCTTATTTACTGTCTATGTCTAGTTTTCATTTCCCTCAATCATTTGCACATTTTTCATCTTACAAAGACGTCCCAGACATGGATGTAAGGCGACATGTTTTTTAGGCATATTTCTTCCTGTGGGTGTCAGGTGATTGACTGTGAGCAGAGTGTAACATAATGCTCGCACTGATATGAGAAGGGTCAACATCATATCGATAAAACAGGAACATTGACAAAACCAAATAAAGGTGTCATGTTTACTGTGATGAATTCTATAGCTTGGTCTGTGGAAGTTGTTTTTCATCCTACATCATACTGCAGCAAATGCCTTCTTCCTCTGAAGGAAAACGAGTCCTGATATCTCCAACTATGTTGACTACATGCAGATTCCACCAGGAATAATGGTGGAATCATAATAAGTATCAATAATAACAGTTTCTACTAAATATGTAAAGTGTCCCCTTAGCAAGATGAGGAGTCAACAGCAAGAGAGAATTCAAACATCACAACAATGAATGAATGTGTGAATGTGTGTGTGTGTGTGTTAGTGTTGGACATAGTCGAGTTTTGAAAATGGTGCTATACCAGCATTTTGAAACAATGTTTTTTGATCTGGCTAATAGGCTTCTGTCTCTTTAAGCCCAGCGCTGACAGCGGTGCCGTTGCGCTAGTCGCGTGTGTGAGGTTGCAGGAAACGACCCTGACTGAGCAGCCAGTGTTGCAAACTTGGCGAGTTTGACGCATGCAAATTTGTGCCGACTGGCCGGTCTGTACACAGCACCCTCCCCCGCTAGAGCATGACTTGGTATCAAAATGAAAATGTTGGTATGTGGTGGTGTGTGTGCGTGTGTGTGTGTGTGTGTGTGTGTGTGTGTGTGTGTGTGTGTGTGTGTGTGTCTTACCTTAATGGAGAGGTCCTCTTTACCTATAGTGACTTTTGCCTTCACTGGTGGTAAACCCTCTTTACTGTCCTCATGAAGCTCCACTGTGGCCCGCATTGAGTTCTACACACACACACACACACACACACACACACACACACACACACTTAATTAACCTGACTCAGCGGCAGGGGTCCTTACAGAATCATGGTCACGTCACAATGTAATTACATCTGTAGATTGCCAGATTAGACGGCGCTCACCTTGAAGAGCTCAAACAGCATGTGGAACAGGTGAGAGGGCACATATACTGCCTGGATGGGCTTCTTAGGGGCCTTCACTAGAACACAGGGAGGACAGGGAGTGTGAGATGATCACACACACACACACACACACACACTCACACACACATCCTTTGAAGTTAATGACACACCGCATTCTGAACATTGTAATCTCTGCAGGACTAAATCCAAAACTCTCCCCTGCAATCAGGAGCTTTAAATAGACCGAGTAACAGAACACATTATTTCAGCGCTGCTCTTCTATGGGGATTACTGGTGTTTGGAAGTTGAATGGATGGATGAATGGATGGATAATATAGCACACAAGAGCAGAGATGCCTTACTGTTGAACTCCTCAATCTTGAGGTCGGGGGCAGCCAAGTAGTACTTTTCACACAGCATCTTGGCTGTGTCATAGGCATCTGATAGTGGGGGCACAGACAAGGCGAGTCAGTGAGAGGTCCACGCTGAACAGGGCTACTGGCTTATTTGGATTCCTGTTATTGGTCATGAAGGTAGCTACTGCTCTTCCCCGGGTCTCACTAATAGTACAGCTTTGTGTCCATGTTGAGAGAATACCTCTACATACATTACAAATACAAAACATGCCATTTTGGTTCAGTTGAATTTGAGTTAGTGTTGAGAGCAGAAGGTGTAATAGAAAACATATCTGATATAAGTTGACCCATAGATAACAGAATATACCCCACTGACTTCTGTTCAAGCTCCTGTGAAATTTACAAAATATGAACTTGTCTTGATTGTTTCAACATGACGTGGTGTCATACGGACATGAACTGCAGTGATTTTATTAAATGCCATTTCTGCATGAATAGGTCATGTTTGGTGTGAAAAGGGGGGAAAAAAAGCCTTTAAACTCTTGATCTCACCGGTGACGACTTCGGCCACGCTGCAGGTGGGATCAATGCTGCCGATGTGTTTGGGGTGGGCTGGGTTGGTGTCGTTACCGAACAAGAGAGCTGAGCAGAAACACACAGCATGAAAAGCTGATCGTTGATGTGACTGAACATACAGTGAAGCGAAAACAAAAAAATCAATCCAGAAATAATTCAAAAAGCTTCATCGCAGACAAACAAAATCAAGGGGCAGTTTGTAAAGTCAAACAGGTCAAATAGGTCATTCTGTGTGTGTGTGTGTGTGTGTGTGTGAGACTCACTGTGCTGATTGATGAGCATGCGGAAGGAGATGCGGTTGGTGTAGAAGCGATCTAGGAAATACTGGATGTTGCTGCTGACGAAGGGGTCAAAGCCAAACTTCTCCTTGTACTCGATGACGCCCTGAGCCACGGTGGGAACCACATCGTTATGGCGGTTACGAATCTCTATCAACAGCTCCAGGAAACTGGGATAGGTGGGTGGATACATGAGTAAAACAAAAACAGGAGGGAGGAATACATCAAGTCAACCAGTCAAGCACACTAATCTATCATGTACCACTTTGAGGTTATTCGTGAGGCCATTATTTGGTACATCACATACACATGAGGAAACGTATTGTTCACATATGATGGAAGGCCCAAATGGAAAGTCAATAAAAGACAAATCTGCCAGCAATTCATTACATTTCCCCCGGATCCAAATATGAGGCGAGTATCATGCGATATTACAGCGTCCCTTCATTTCCCGTTAAGCTGAGCGATCCATGGGTGTCAACAGGTCTAATCACCAGCAGCTGCAAACTGGGCCCTCTAAACAGGCTCTCTTATCTAAATCCCTCCGTGTCTCTCGGGGGACATGAGCATTGTTGTGGTATAAAGTACGCACCATCACCTGTACACTCAGCAGAGGACTGCGTTCATTACAGGGGATTAGCTTCACTGGAGGGAGGACATACAACAAGTATTTAATGGATAAATATGAAAATACCGAATGTTCCTCCACCTGCAGATAGACTGATATGACGCAGGGAGCTGTTGCATTTCAAATAAAAGCACTCACTCATTCAGAACGTGAGGGTCCTCGGGCTTCCTGTTCTCGTAACCCAGAAGCTCCACAAAACTCTGCATGTACCTAATAAAACAATAAAACATAGATCAAAGGGCAACTTTCTCACACGTGCATCCCCACACACACACACACACTCAAACTGTATCATTTTACAGTTGAGAGCCAGTTGCAGCTGTATTGAGTGTATTTCTGGAACAAGTGCCTCACCATTTCTGGACCAGTCTGATGGAGGGCTGGCTGAGCAGGTTATCGGGTAGCAGGTTGACCTCTCTCATGGTGTTGGCCAGCCGCACCGGCAGCTCCTTACGCAGGAACATATACGAGGTCTTCTCACACGCATTGTCCCTGCCTGAGAGAGAACAAAGCCTTCATCGTCTATCCATCAAACATACGGCAGTAAAAGGGAGCTGGAACTACTTGGAGCCGGCCAGAGTGGCTGATGGAGGCAATAATCACTAGCCGCTTTAACTGTTTTACTAACTTTATATGCAGAATGGAAAAGAACCTCAAGATGATGTTAGTTACCTACCTAAAGTGACTGGAGAGTAGAGTAGGCAAACTTAGTCTACGAGTATTTGGCTGATAGCTGGAGTTGGTCCACATTGGACAACATCACCTCAAACATTCAATAAGGAGTGATATTGGGAACTCCCATTCATCTGGTCAACATTATTGAGACCCTTGCATCTTATGCAGATAATGTACATCTTTTGAAATAATTGTAAATTTAAACAATGATCAAACAATAAGAATATAAATATTTTTTTTAAATGTTATGGTTTCAAAATTGAAGCTTTTCTTTAGCTGCACAGCCTTTGGCAAAGATGGCTTCTTCCAAACATTTCTTGTAACAATCAGTACACGCTTGAAGGTTTCCTTTGACCGAACTGCACATTTCAGGTCTCGCCATTGGTTCTCAATGGGATTGAGATCAGGACTCATCGCTAGCCACACAGACCAGTCCACCATTTTCTCTTGAATCATGCCTTGGTAATCCTGGTAACTATTTCAGATGATATTACATTATCTGCATAAAATGCAAGGGTGCCAATAATCTTGGCCAGAACTGTAAATCTTTCTTGCCCAGTGGAAAGGGGGAGTCACTTGGAGAGGTAAGTTAACATTCTGGGTTTATGCTTTAAAACTGGGCAGCCAACACAGCAATGCTTCAGTATAATCCTAAATTTCTCACTTCATTTGTAAATCAACTGAGCCAATGTGGTTTCCACACATAATAATAATAATAATAATAATAATAATAATAATAATAATAATAATAAAATGACAGACAAGTGTGTGCATGTGGACTCAAACACATTCAGCTTATAACCCTCCTACAGACAAACAGGAAGTTGAACTCCAGAACTCCAGTATGCGTTTGTTCTGTCTTGATGAACGGTTTCAGGTTCAACTGGTCGCAAAAAGGAAAAAGGAACAATGATACAGTCTCGGCAACTCAGCGAATACAAAGAAAACGTTGTAGTTTTACAGGCGGTGTAATGGTAATCCTGTTTAACTCAAAGCAAAAAAAAAATGCAGACTGGAGTGAAAGCACTGAGTGTGTAATGATGTGTAGCCTTATGAGTGACTTCAGATGTCTAAAAGAAGGGAAGGGGAAGTAAGAAAAGAAATATCTTTTCTTTGAGTATTTTAGGAGTTAAAAAAAAAAGTGAGGATCTAGCAGTGAAACGGAAGTGTGTTATCATGTCAGCTAATAGGAAAAGCTCCCCCTGACTCAGCAGTACAAAGGGAGGGCTGGGACTTGTGAAATGTTCAACAGTTGAAACAGCCATGTAGTGACTCAGTGCTGGAATAAAACACACTGTTGATTTGGCAGCACCATCCTCTGATGACTGAGGATGATGTTTCATTTATTCACTTAAGAAACACCACAGTAGTTTTCCCTCATTGACATGACTGGTTTATGACGAAAAAACCCAACCTGTTTCTTAATGAAAATAAACGTTGTGTTTGCTTCCTGTACTTCCACAGCTGTGAGTACAAATTGCGTAATGGAGATGACTGTTTAATCAGGGCTGGATAAAGAAAAGCCTCTGTTTTGAAACACCCACGTCTTTAGTAGTGTCATGTTGTTGTTCTTCATGTCGCATTTCAGGGTCTCAGGGCAACTATTGCCTCCACATCAATGACTTGGTGGTAAATAAAAAGGTGGGTAAACGACGACCTCCAGCTGGTGAGCATCATAAGTAAACAAAAAACAATTATATTTTCAGAAATTGTTTTTCCTGCCTAAAAAAAAGACCCTATCCTCCTCATATAACTTTCATCAGTTTGATACTACTAACTAAATGTACTCTATTCTGCTAATAGAAAAAATGGGTAGATGGGTTTATGACATATATGTGGTCTTTTATTCTAGTAAGGGTTAAAATGTGTGCGTGCCTTACTAGCCTGTGTTCATACAGTTAACGAAACCACAACAGCAACTGGAACCAGCATGGTACTACATGTTCTGTAACGGAAGGCTTACAAGTAAACACGCAATTCAAATACCGCATCAGATCATAACAAAGTATAACGTTTCAAGGCAGCTAGTATCAGGCTACACTTTGTAATTTGCAATTACCACCAAGGCCGTTGACAGATCAAATCCACAGAAATAATGTGGATTAACGTTACAAAAACCTGCAAGTACAAGTCAAGGCCCTTGGCATTCTTCTTTATTTATCCTAAAGAAAACCGGATTACAGAAGATGACAACCCACCACCCCCACTCACCAAAATCCAAGAACTGTTTGATGGAGAGCGGGGATGGTGAAAATCTAGAGTAATACTCGATTTTGGGATTGGTGTTTTTCAGAAGAGACAGGAAGATCCTCATTGTGAAAGTTAACGATGACGGAATCTGTCCGTGAGAATGAAATCAACAACACCGCGACCACCGCATCCGATAATGTTGACAGCGAGACGCGTTCCTCTTCGTCAGCGTCCACATTTGCTCCAGTGTGGACGTACAATAATGTGATGCATTTCTTGAGGTTAAATTACAGAGGAAAATGAATTATGTTCTCCAGAGGGTTTCCCGCAGCAACATCGCTGCACATTCAATCAACAGCAGTGTCAAGCTAGGGGGAATACAGGCAGAACTTCCGGTCAAGATTTTCTAAATAAACCCCCCATTGGCTAACGTAACGTATTTGAATAAAGTTCCAGAGGGCAAGGAATTATATATTTAAAAGAGAATCTTTAATAAACGAAAACATTTTTCCATGATGCAAAAACCCACTTTAAATATACTTTAAACACAAAACCTATATAAACCAATTTGTAGGGATTACTATTATCTTGAAAAGCCCATAACAATTGTTCCTAAAAGTCCCACTACCTAGTGTCAAGTCAGCCAGAGTAAGCATACTCAAATGCCCTGCAATTCCTGTACAGCTGTCAATTTTGTTTTGGTTTATCTTGAAGATGAAATAACTAAACGTCCGGTAGTTTCCCGGGTATTGCTGGCTGGCTTGACGCAGGTGAAAAGCACGTACATAACATTCGCAAGTGTCGAGTCAACCGCACTTGACTGTAAACGTTAATACACTACAGTGATTGGTTTTAAACCCGGAAGTGATAAAATCGTATTTTCCAACTGGAGGAACTGTGTTTTAATCATCGCTTGTATTAATGCATTTGCCTGCAGCCAGGTGTGATAACGCATTAAAACGTCAGATGTCCACAGGTATCTTCACGGAATCTTTGACATCACTATTATGAAATTATATTTTTTTGAGAATGATTGCGGCTTAGCACTGGGTTAAATTGCCTGTCCTTAGTTTCGTCGCATATTGTTATTGGTTCAATTAATTCGCCACAGACTTGTTCATTGGATGGGAAGTTTGGAAAACACCCCCTTCTTCCCTTCCATACCTCATATCAGAATAGATTGAATAATAAAACTGCATATTAACGTTTTGCTTACTACCTGCCTGTAAAATGGTTACGCCCCTCACATGCATTTTTTAAAACCTTTTATCAATGCCGTTATGTGTGCCGTTATCTACTAGATAGGGTCCTACTGCCACCTAGCGGTAAACACAAGACCGAATAGAGGTACATACACTGTTAAAGCATCCAAGCAGTCTTAAACTGACAAACAACTGACTGCAGAATTGAGGACAACAAATGATTCAAAAGAAATTCTAATCTGAAATTTCATCTGTTTATCTGTTAATTTTATCTTTTATTTAAAATGTTGCACAGATGCATACTGATGATAGCACACGTCCCATGGTTGCAACTCAAAATGGAAGATACAAAATACAATCAATAAACAAATCAATAAACAATAACACAATAAACAAATCTTGGACAAATCTTCATACACACACACACACACACACACACACACACACACACACACACTTATTCTTTCTCCCGCAGTATGTTCTCGTCGTCCTGATCTTCTACAGGTAAAGGGTCATACTGTCGACGATACAGCAGACGTGTTACCAGAGTGATGATGAACATCTCAAGGATCAACAGCTGCTGACTCATGACTGGTGGGAGAGAAAGAGAGAGAGGGGCAGAAGGCAAGGGAAAGGACATTATAACAACCGACAGGGAGACGTTCCAGGTCTTGTGAACGAATGGATGAAGTGATTGCTGAGGGAAGAGATAATCGATGGATAAACGTATGAATGGTGACTCACAGTATCCTCGTGCCCGGGAGGAGAAGGGTGGAGCGCAGGCAATGGTTCCTTGCAATGCCAGGATGTTGATGATAGCAGACTGCAACTGAGTTAGGACCAACACCAGCTACACACACACACACACACACACACACACACACACACACACACACACACACACACACACACGTTACCCTGAGAAACCCTGTAAAACGATAGCCCCACAGCCTGACATGGTATTTGAATTGGGTGTTGACTTACTTATCACATACAAACCTGTTCATAGGGATTTGTGTGCATATACATACAAGCGTATATGTTCATATAGCATGTTTGTGTCTTACCTGGTACATGGCGTACTTGGGGATGATCTTGAGGCTGCGCAGGGTGCTCCTCAGGTGCATGAACATGATAGCCACCGGCCACAAGGCTATGACTGTCAAGACGCCAACAATTGGGCCAATCCAAATAGAAGCACCAGTAATCGTCGTCTGAAATGCAAATCACACCAGGAGAGTCAGTAAGAAAGTATGAACAGCTTTGGCTGCTAGATATGTAACCTCCTGTCACCACAACAAAGACCAGTAACTGCAACCAGTTACTATATGAATGAGGCCGGCGTGAAAGAATGTAAGAAGAAAAGGAAGAGTTAGGAGAAACAACTCAGAAGAATATGAAAGCTGGTCGAAGAATATAAAAAGAAGAAACCAGCCACTAGGGGTCCGATTGTATGTGCCATAATCAACACCTTGAAATATCAGAAGTCACATATTGGCCCAAAATCAGGTTGTTTCTGCAGCACCACCTGGATTCAATCAAAGTAATGAATTAATTGGGTGGACTAGTGGTTTTTTCACACTGTGATCAAGAGTGAACGTTTTCAAATGTTAACAAATGCAGCCACCAGGGGCACAATTGGGACTTTCCTTCCCTTTAAGGGCAGAATTCAAAATTAAAGATACAATTCTCATGACTGGCATATCTTACGTGGACAATATGGAAATGTTGATTTATTTATTTATTTTTAACGGAGGTCAATCTCAGTCATAAACAGGAAGCTGATGATAAAATCTGCTTTGTCATTTTATCAACTCACATCAGCAAGGTCAAAGTTTCCATTGGTATAGAGGACAATGGAGAGGATGGTGAAGACAATCTTCAGCACGGCAAACTGGAAGGAGCCCAGTTTCAGCAGGAAGAGAGTTCGCCTGGAGTTAGAACAGAGGAAACTCATCTCATTATTACAGGAAATGTGACTGGATTAATGAATAAAGCCTCTTTTCTACTCTTAGCATGATTCATATCATCGTCATCATCATCATCGTGTGCAGCAACCTTTTGTGTGTAGGTGTAGCTAGTTGGACCATTTCCTTTCCACCACAGATATGTATGACAGTATTCAGACTCATTTTTAAGCCTGGAATTCAGGTATCATAAAAACATGAAGCCTCTAATTGGTTCAGGAGTGCCTGGGTAGAGCTGGAGCTAAAACCTGCAGGACAAGCGGGCAGTTGAGGACTGGGTTGGGAACCACTGCTCTAGGCAGTAATGGGTGTGATGGGTCTGTTGTAAGTGCTATTGAAACACACAGGGCCCCACCATGCACACTGAAAGAGTTCAACGACCAGCGGTGCGTTCAAGCTGAACTCAAAGATCAGAGGCGCCCTTCTATTTTGAGTACAAGATAATATGTATGTGGCGGACTTGTGTGTGTATGTGTGTGTGTGTCGGGGGTGATATCAGTTAGTTTATGCAACACTCAAAGGCTAACACTTCTCTCTATAAGTACTGTAGGACTTCCACTCAATTCCTCAATGCAGCAGCAGCAGCGAAGCACCTTGGCTGTCTCTGAATACAGCACTGTAATGACGACAGAGATCCTTCTCCCTGCGAAGTCCTTCTGTTCATCCAGTGTGCTGTAGTAGTATGTCCCACATTGTAAGTCCCCCCAAAGAGAGAACATAAACTACATTTCTTCTCTAGTTTTTATTACCTATGAGAGACATTGAAGGTTTCCTTACAATATGACACACCTTAAACTATTCTGCAAAGAAGAATGGCAGGAAATTTCTAGATCCAGATGTGTGTGTTAATTGAAGGCTGCACACACTTACGCAACAAAGGTGTTTTAGTTTCCATTGTTTTCCCGTACTATAGTGTCTGATGAACAATGCTTTGTTTTTCCATTGTTTTGCTGGGTGTGCCAATGAAAGTGAAAAAAGTCTGATTTAATAGGATTTCATTTCAGGCCTTAAGGCAATAAAAAACCTCAGTGTTTGAAAAAGGTGTGTAGACTTTAAATAGCCACTGAACGGTGTTTGGTTTACCGTGTGATGGATACGTGCGGCAGGCAGCAGCAGCAGCAGCAGCACGGCCCCGTACTGATCCTCAGTTTGTGTTTCCCCGCTCGCCGCAGAAACGCCTCATCGCCACCCACCTCCTGCAGCATCAGGATCAGGAACTTGAACACCACAACGGCAAAGTAACTACAGACAGATGGGTGGAAAAAAGCCAGGGTGAATAAGACAATTATGAAGAGGAGAAAGAAGAGAGGAAATGAATGAGAAGGAGAAGGGAGACGGATGCAGAGAAGCAAGGAGAGCGAGGAGGACGTCAAGACTACAAGACCTGAGTGAAGAAGAGAGGGAAGAGGAGATTTCCAGGCAGGATGAAAGTAGAAAAAACAAGAGCCATAACTTTCCCACCCGTTATACTACAGTTTTGCTATCTTCTACATCACTCACAGCATGTTTTTCAGTATAGCTTTCCCCACTCTCTGACCTGTCACTACAGGACTTCCTGGCTGAACAAACACACAGCACACCGAGGCACGAAGGTTGAGTAAGGGAGAGAAAGTCAAGGAGTGAAAGAGGAAAGAGTGGAAAGAGTGAAAGAGACCCACCAGGTAGAGGCCATATCGGTAAACATGGAGGCTCTGGGAATCCACATGCCCAGGCAAGACATAGCCCCAATTATCTGAGAGAGAGAGAGAGAGAGACAGACGGCATCAACATTTCTCGCATCACTTCCCAAACATCAGGTTGTTGCCTGGAATGGGCCCGGAAGAGTGAACAATGCCAATGACGCTGATGATCCTATCTTTCTGCAAATGGTCCATTGAGAAAACAAGGTGGCATTCTATCCTGTTTTGCATCAAGTGCCCCTTAAACGCTTTCCTGGAAAGGGTTAGTCTTACCGGCGCGGCTCCATTAACCCAGACGATGGTGCTCTTCTTGTTGGAGGACACCTTCTTATAGATATATATACACTCCTCTAAGTAGACCAGCATGGACACCGCAGCCATGAAGGTGAGCAGGGAGTACAGGATGATCCCAAAGGTGTCCAAGTCTGGAGGGCGAGAACAACACACAGTACATGAGCTCAGCTGGGACTCAGGACCTGAAGACGGTTTTTGTCCAGGAGATTAAAACTGACCTTAACGTATTCTGGAGAAACAGTTTAGGGCATCTGATTACACCGTGAGGGTACTGGGTGTTTATGTTGTTCCAGTCATAGACATATATACATAGACGCCGCATGGACTGCTTCTGCCCATTGCTACGATACGTAAACGCCGCCGCCATATTGGACCGGGCAAGACTGGCCTGTAACAAATACAAGTAAACGGGGAGCTGCGGTTTTTCTGGAGTAAAAGCACTATAATGTTTACATTTCTCAACCGATTTCAATGAGTCCTTTTCTATATTCAAGGGTTTATGATCTACGTGGAGTAGAAAAAAGAGTTTTGTCTCCAGTTGCTTAGTTAGGCTATAATCGCTGCTAGACGCCCAAGAGAGCAGTGTCAATGTTAGGCTCACATGAACTGAATTACTTACGTGGTGGAAAATAATTGATTGTCATAAGGCATTGTAAAAACTCAGGTTTGTCAAGCATGGATTTGAAATGTGTAGAAAGTTATTTTTCTGTCCATGTCCCCATCATTTTAGCTTTTCTTGTGCTCCAGGTCAGAACACAACTCATTAACTTTGAAATACTGGGGGGAAAAAATAAAATAGCGCATTTATAAGTACTAATAATTGACCATCATTGAGAAAAATGGAACAAAATCGGCAAATACAAATTACAATAGTGAGTCACTGGCAGTCAGTCTGCTTTCTATATTTGTATAGCAGTGAAAGGATACAGATAGGCTATACGCCTTTATTGATCCCCAGAGGGAAAATAAAGAGGGAAAATTCAAATGGCCTATTGAGATTTTCATCTATATTTATACATCTATATTTCTCCAAACCGATTTTTATGACAAGCTGCTCGTTTCGGCTAAGCAACTGACATATTATGAATCTGACTGTAGTTAGCTGGCTAGCTAACTTTTCTCACACTTTGAAGGTTTCCCAAAGAGAAAGAGTTGATACACAGCGATTATAGCCTAACTATCGAGATTTGAAGTAACTGGAGACAAAACTTATTTTCCCTACTCCACGTAGATCATAAACCCTTGAATATAAAAACGCCTCATTGAAATCGGTTGAGAAATGTAAACATTATAGTGCTTTTACTCCAGAAAAAACGCAGCTCCCCGTTTACTTGTATTTGTTTACAGGCCCGTCTTGCCCGGTCCAATATGGCGGCAGCGTTTACGTACGATCCACAGGCCAATGCGGCGTCTATGTATACATGTCTATGGTTCCAGTCCCCGTGTTGAATAAATTCAGATCTAGACAGAAGTCCTTTCAATCATGAATTACATGAGCACATGTAAGATGTCCATGTAAGATGGCGCCGCTATGTCCGGTCGACGTCGTGGTAGCTCTTGAACTTGAACACATTTATTAACACACAGAATACAATGCAATACATTACTGATCAGGAGAGATACACACACATGGGTAGGTATGCGGATCTCTGCCAGAGAAGCCTCTGGACAGAGACTATAAAGCTTAAGGAAAACAAAAAAAGGGGGTGACTTCTTCTTCACACTAACATATTAGTTCCTAGCAAGGGTTAGGGAAGAGGTTAGGAGGGGGTAGATACTACACACCTGCAAGGTCGCTGAGATAAAGTGCTGTACCGTAACATCCTGGGTAAAGGCTCTCTGGGGCCCTAATGGGACCAGCTTTGTATGGTTGTTACGTATCCTGACCCCATGCCTACTGGATGAGGCCCTATGAGGCCCTACTTTCCAGAGAGTCCTCACCAAGGGAGCAGAGTCAGCACTACACCAAGGATGCAACGTCAGCACAAAGACATAACATCAACACGCATAATGTAGAATCAACATTAGGATACATAAATTCTTCCACACCCCGTCAGGTGCCAAGTGCAATGTGCAATATCTCATTTAAGGTCACTGAAAATCTAAAAAAAACTCTTGAGGGAGAAAAACATGTTTCTTAGAGAATCTGAAGTTACAAATGAGACCTTTTAAGGAAGAAACTACATTTAAATAGGAACATGTCTTCTCCTGTTCACTAGACTTTGCTAAAAAAAAAAAAAAAAAAAAAAAAAAAAAAGGAGTGCCATCTTACGAGGGCCGAGACAAAGTTGATATGATCCAGGTATAGAAACCAATAAAGACCTAGGTGTAGGGACTGTTAGGGGCGTGTACCACTGGAACCTCAACTGTCATTCTTAGAGGGAAGCAAGAGTCAGCAATGATAGAAAGTTTGGGAAAAATGTGTCTTCATTACAAATGTGTGAGTGAAAACCACATAACAGGAACCGAAACCGTGCTCAGCTGCAAAAGACAAAATACACAGTGACCAATAGAAAAAACCCCGCAAATAAACAATTTCTAGGAAGAGGTTCTATGGTCTAGGGGCTAAGATCAACAAACACTGCAATTACACCACTCAGATGAACAACAGTTCCAGAGAAAGTATGACAGGCAACCACATGGTAAAAGTTAATTTCAAGATGTTGCCTGTTGCCTCAGTGATCACTTGTACTTTGAAGAAATGTGTCATTAATTGTCTGGTATGACAGCGCTTACTGGATATCCATTAGCGCGCACACAGACGCACACACACACATGCACACGCACACGCACACGCACACGCACACGATTTCATACTATGCCCTCTCTAATGCCTTTTTACCCTCATTACTTGTCTCATTGCTTGTTTTTTATGACTGACTCATTTTTCATTATTTACTGTTAAAACACTTGAAATGCAGAAAACACATAAAGACTGATTGATAGCAAAAAAAAATTAATCTGATTATGTCATTCTTCATCCACTCATGTTACTTATATCCTTCTATGTGATGTTACTTCTACCCTTGACCATAAAGACTGTATATTGACAATATACACCTCTTTAAACTTGCATCCAATTCCTCACTAACAAACAGTATAATACAGTCAGCCTGAGCACAAATGAAAGGTATCCTGGCTTGTCAGGGCGGCTTCTCAGTGTGATAAACATCATGTAAACATCAACTGCAGTCATGCTTGTGCAGAAATCATCCAACTTTCTGGTGGTGGCTGTAGAATTTAGCTGTGCCAAAAAAAATCAAATTCCTGCGCTGACATTAAAGTTAAAAGCCCCTTGTCCTCTTCTAGGGTATGTTAGTGTAATGCTACTTAGTTTACATGTAGAAATAATGAACACTGCTGTCTTTAGCAGTTGATAGTTCCCACTGAGCTGAGTTCAGGTGGGCTTTCCCTCCTCTATATTCCTACACTCCAGGCTGCAAATGACTTGGTGTCTTATGAGATGTGTTGAAAAGAAAAGTGAAATGGATAATCTAATATCAGCCATAAACCAAATTACAGTAATCACACAGATTAAATGGATTAGGCCTGATAAAGCTTATTAAAAAATGGTAAATAGCAAGCCGAGAACTGAATAGCCTCGGGTCTTCTTGGGTATGATGCAACAAGCTTTGCACACCTGGATTTGGGGATTTTCTGCCAGTCTTCTCTGCAGATCCTCTCAAGCTCTGTCAGGTTGGATGGGGACCGTCGGTGGACGGCCATTTTCAGGTCTCTCCAGAGATATTCAATTGGGTTCACGTCAGGGGTCTGGCTGGGCCACTCAAGGACAGTCACAGAGTTGTCCCTAAGCTTAGAATTGAGGCCAAACAGTTCAATCTTGGTTTCATCAGACCAGAGAATCTTATTTCTCACAGTCTGAAAGTCCTTTAGGTGCTTTTTTGCAAACTCCAAGCAGGCTTTCCTATGTCTTTCACTAAGGAGAGGCGTGCTGCAGTGATGGTTGTCCTTCTGGAAGTTTCTCCCATCTCCACACAGGATCTTTGGAGCTCTGCCAGAGTGACCATCGGGTTCTTGGTCACCTCTCTTACCAAGGCCCTTCTCCTACTTGCTCAGTTTGGCCGGGCGGCTAGCTCCAGGAAGAGTCCTGGTTGTTCCAAACTTCTTCCATTTAAGAATTATGGAGGCCACTGTGCTCTTAGGAACCTTCAATGCAGCAAGAATTTATTTGTAGCCTTCCCCAGATCTGAGCCTTGACACAGTCCTGTCTCTGAGCTCTGTAGGCAGTTTCTTCGACCTCCTGGCTTGGTTTTTGCTCTGATATGCATCGTCAGCTGTGAGACCTTATAAAGACATGTGTGTACCTTTCCAAATCATGTCCAATCGAGGTGTAGAAACATCTCAAAGATGAGCAAGAGAAATGGGTGGCACCCGAGCAAAATTTCAAGCTTCATAGCAAAGGGTCTGAATACTTATGTCAATGTGATATTTCAGTTTTCCTTTTTTAATAAATTTGCAAAAATTTCTAAAATCCTGTTTTCGCTTTGTCATTATGGGGTATTGAGTGTAGATTGATGAGGTAAAAAAATGAATTTAAACGATTTTAACATGAGCCTGCAACATAACAAAATGTGAAAAGTGTTTCTGAATGCACTGGAGGACAGTGGGGGGGGAACACCCATTTTCTCTCCCCACTGTTATCGCTCTACCGACAGTAGAAACGCTTCAGTAACAACAAAAACCTTAGTAACCCTGCCCTTTAATTTAATTGACAGTCAGTTAATTGAGTCTACATTAGCTCAGAACTAACTACAGATGGGGTTCCTTGGGACAAGATCTCATCAAATGGGGATCCGTGGTGTAATGCGGATCCATTTGGGGGTCTTTAACATGAAAAAGTTTGAATCTCCTCAACTGAGGTTCCTTGGGACAACAGCTCATCAAATGGAGGTCAGCGGGTGTGTGAAAAGGTTTACCCTACACTCAACACTCAACTCTTTCAATGCAAACCGCAGAATACTCACCACGGATGATGTCGAGGGCGAGAGGCGGTTCGTCCATGCAGCTAGGGTCAATAGTCCCGTTGGTCCCGTCCATGCTGGCTGCTGTCGGCTGATTTCACGAATGCAGTTTCCGGAGACGCTCAGCCAACCCCAGTCTCTCGTGTCCAAAGAGCGCACTGAAACCCTCCGGTGAGAAGTCTGACTCCTGGCTGCCAACTACGGGGGTCCTGCAAACACTTTTGCAATTGCTGGATCCGCCTCCTGTTTGTCTGCCGCCGGGCATCAGTTCCTCTGACTAACACCACTCCCTTTTTAATCGATCGACGTAAAACATGACTGGGTCGCACTGCAAAAAATTAACTCAGAGTAGAGAAATGTGTTTGTCTATGTCAAGTTAGATTGCCAGTTATCAGCTTCATAACTTTAATTCAATAAATGATCAATGATCAATTGAAAGAACAACTTAGTGTAACAGAGAAAGAAAAGAAATGTAGTCTGGGTTATAGTTATGTTTCGCCATAATTAAGCCCAGAAAAGTGTTATATGAAAATAAAAAGATTTCTATTAAATTCAGCCATCTACTTTGTAAATTCTATACGATCACTTCACATTGTATTTGGTATACAACTGTAATGTAGTGCCTCTCCCTCTCTCTCTCTCTCTCTCTCTCTCTTGGAGACTCGCCAAGTATATGTCTATCCGTGTGTGTATGTATGTGTGTGTGTGTGTGTGTGTGTAAATGGTGATTGTTTGCACCGGAACCATTCCTGTGCATCTTTCATATGAATCACTTTGGGAGACTCCTGGCCTGGCTTTCCACATTGTATAGGTTATTGGTTACTCTTGAGCTGCAGTTAAACACTAGTCGGGAAAACACTGACAAAATGTTCTGTTTTGTAGTGGGTGAAATAAGAGGCTTAGGATGGGGGAGGGAGGTGTGTGTGTGTGTGTGTGTGTGTGTGCGCGCGTGTGTGTGTTTGTCCCATCACATGTTTCCTGTTTCCATGGAAACCTATGCAGGGGCATCGTCATGTGATTTTCTGGAAATCTTTTAGCCTCTGCCACTGTTTGGATCTTTCATATGGAAGCCCAGAACCGCCACAATAAAAAACGAATTAATTAATAAATAAATGACTCAATAAATAAATTAATACTTAAATAAATGAATATAAATTCAATAAAAATGCAAAAATAAATATATGTACACATAAATAAATAAATGTATAAATGAAATTAATGAATAAATGGGGGGGCTGTGAATCACACTATGTCATGGTGTCACCTTATTCCCATTGGTTGATCGATACCTGAGTGCTTAGATGGACTGCACAGGCCTTGCTCCTAGACCTTCACCTGTTGTTTAACTACGTTCGTATAGACAAGTTTTTCAACTCTGGGCTGAAACAAGTTTCAGACAAGTTTCAAGACAGATTTTTCACCCACTCTGGGCTTGATTGCTGTGGCTGAATGTGAAAGCCACACCCCCTCCTTATCATATGGACAAAGAAATCAATCAATCAATAAATATGGTCATGAATAAATACAGAAATGAATGCTAAAGGAAATAAATAAATAGGTGAATAAATGAGTACAAAAATGAATGATTAAGGAAATAATAAATGCAATAGTAAATAAGTGAAATAAATAAATGCATAAATACCCATTTATTCATTAATTTCATTTATACATTTATTATTTTATTTTTTTTGGCGTTTCCGGGCTTCCATACTTTACGTCCAATGCACATGCATTTTTATACCTCTACATCTGTAGATATATAATACAGTATATGCATCTCTAAGATTATTTACAACTGTTGTCAATCCTGCTGATTTTTCATATTCATACATTATTTTTTATCCCTATTTCTATTTAAGCTTATACACCCTTTATTGTCTAATTGTTATTTTGTTTGTGTTTTATATATAGATGTGTGATTTAATGTATAGTTGAAACGTGCCTCGTCCCAAACATTTCATTGTCCAGTATGACTGTAAGTGATACAATAAAATACTTGAACTTGAACTTGAACACAACAGCTCTTCAATGAGAGACTTGTATAGTGAGCCTAGACAATTGAATCCAATAATAAAGCCAATTAATATACAGCACATTTCCAACAATGTGAGATTCTCATCATATTAGGACAGACCAGGTAAATCTAAAAAGGTGGAAAGTACCAAAGATTTAGGTCAACTGTATCCCATATCCCTCACTCCTCTGATTCAGATGATGATGAACATTAGTCTCATCCTCCATTTAGTCATGGCCACACCAACACCACATCACCCACAGAATCTATTGTGGACAAAAATGTTGCCTAAGGTCATTGGTAAATATTTCATAAAAGTAGCTACTTCCTCTAAAATGCTACTAGTTTGTATTGTTTGGAAGACTAAGAGTTTTATTTTCATGACAGCAATCATTTTGATAGAGTAGGCAAAATGGTGTATGTCTCCTTTTGAAATTAAGCAAATATTGCTCAAGGCTGTCTGCTTGTCTTTCCAGCACCAGTGTCCCTGGCCCTTCAGAGATAACATCTCTGTTATTTGAGCTAAAGCTCAAATCCCCTTGAACTGCATATGCAAACACATTTAAGGAATGATTACTACAGAAAGTTGAGGGAGACTCAAACAGACATCATACGTCCAATACAGCAGGGATGCATGTGTGTACTTGAGAGAGAGTTCACTGATTGCGTCAAGGACTTAGATGTGTTTGGGCAGCTTTGATTTAACCATCATTTTATTCAAGCCTGGACAACTTCTGTTCACCTACTAATTCCAGCTGCATGGTGGCACACCTTACCCCATGGTCTGCTGTCTATGACTAAGTCTGTGATATAGTTGAAACATCATCTACATCTGAAACAGTCTTAATGTGCATGTGGTATAAATGAACCAATTACTCATAAAGTGATAAAACATTCTGCCACAGTTTACAATGTTATTAAGAAGTTTGCTGCTCATGGAATTGTTAATAATCTCCCACTGTATGGTGGTGAGAGGAAAATTGATCTCAGATGTCAAAGGTTGAAGAGACACCATGTCTCTGCTGGTTTCCAATCGATTAAAGGCAACCAAAAGGCCTGCATTGTATTGTAAAAGAGGCCTCCAAGTCTAGAGGAAGGTGAGGCAGAATTCCTTTCACTCAACTCAATTAACATAGGGACAACAGACAGAGGCTGAGGGGGACGAAAGGATCTACAGTATGTAAAACATCACATGGATGAGTTTGTATAAAGGAACTGTTTCAGAGTATCCTCGTAGGCAGTGATGCTGTCGGATATCTCTCCCTTTCAGCGCTGAACTGTATTAAATACTCATTGAATCCTGAGATGTAGTTTGTTGTAGTTTGTTGCTGCTTTCTTCTTACATTCATCACCACAACCAAGAAATAATTCCTAACAGAGAATGGCTCTGAAAAAACACCTCGCATGACATCCAAAGACCTCAAGGCTGACCTGGAGATGTCTGGAGTAATGGTTTCAGCCGTACGCTGGACACTGAACCAAGAAGGGCTTCATGGGAGAAACACATGCTAACTTGGGCTAGGATGAATGTTCAACAGAATAAGTCTAGGAGCATCTGCATGGTCAAGGGGAAACTGTCAAGAAAAAGATTTTACATGGATGAAAAAAACAATTCCAACAAGCGTTAGAGAAGCCTGTCAAAAGCTTAGGAAGGTGGTATGACGAGGACATGGGTTTCTGGGTGCGAGTATTCTTTGTGGGGTTTGAGTGTTTTTGCATTTCTATGTGTACATTTAAACATAGATCTAAGAATTGTTAAATATATTTTGTTGTTCTGTTCAAGTTGGTTTTTTTGTGTGATATATCTGTTGTGTTGGGAGATCCAACCATTGATGTTGAGCTGTTACATCTAAGGAGTAGAGATAGTGTGGTGTTATCGGTGGACAGAGCCAGAGTGCATGATGGTAGTCGTCAGTCTTGTTGAGTGTACAATGAGTACATATGTCTGATCCAGGAAATCCCATTATGTGCATCTTGTGCTGGTGTGTGTTCTGTGAATGATCGTGTATTGAGTTAGCGTTGAGTTAGTGTCTCTTGACATAATTTGACAGATTTGATTCCAAAAGTTATTAGTGTGGATGTTGAGATCTTTTTCCCCTTTGTTTGTTGTTGTTGTTGTTATAAAGTGCATTGGGTGGAGTCAATGGAAGTTATGAGTTTATACAGTTTTGAAAGTGATTTGTTTGATTTTGCAATTTTATTGATGTTACTACTAGTATTGGTTATTAGAAATATCTATTTTTTGCCTCAATCTAATGTTTTACTTGGGTGCATTTTACCGTTATTGGTATACCTATATCTAAGGTAGAGAAGTTAGACCACACTGACCCAATGTAGGTACTTTTGAGTGGTTACACTTAACACTTTTTGAACTGTAAACAGAAGATCAGTGTCACCAAAAAAGACACAGAGGCCATTGGCCTTGGGAACACATGTCACACACACACACACAAAATAAACAAAGGCATTCTATTGAAAACTGTAAATGACTTACTGGGACTTACTAACGTTTTGTTCATTGCCATTCCATCTACGATTGTGAAAAAACCAGCAGGATCTGACTTGGCCAAAACGCAACATTTTCTTGTTTAAGCCATTCTGTTGTAGATTTGCTGCATGACGCAACCTCTGTGAAGTTTCAGACTATTACTCTAATATTCTCCTGTAGAATTTCCTGATACAATTTTGAATTCATTGATCCTCAATGATTCCGGTTTCTGACTGAGGCCTGGTTAAGGCCTGGTGAGGACAGCCAGCTGAGCTGTGTCCCCCCCAACTATGAATTTATCAGCTCTCCCAGGACCAGTGGCCATGCTGGAGGGCTAGCTGTTGTTTTTAGTCATTTAGATGTTGCCCATCAGAGATTAATGGATTCTCTAGCTTTGAGGTGCTTGTGTTCAAGGTCTGTACTACAGTGTGTGGTTGTTTATTGCCCGTAAACCTAATACTGATCTTCTGTTATTCTGCATCAGGACAAAATCATTATTGCTGGTGATTTTAAGATTCACATTGATGATTCATCAAATTACCTTGCTCCTTTAATTTAAATTTAAATGTGTCTGACCCTCTTGGATCGAATATATGCTCTATGGTTTTGGAAGACTTTTGTGCCTCTTCATGTTTATATTACATAGATACTGTTCTTGTCAGTTTGACCTGGCAGTAAGAATGGAGGCAAAAACTGTACTACGCTCACGTGGAAATTGACTGTGGCAACAGTGTGGGCTCTCTTTTTGAAGCGATGTGCTGTTTTTAGCTTTGTGTGAACCCATGTGAATATAATAACTTTCATTTAAGAGTGCCTAAAAGGGTGGGCAACCAATAAAGCAGTTAAAAAAGAAACAGTGCAGCAGTTCAGTAAATGAGTCAAATCAATTTCAGTTGTGGATCTCCATAGGGAGGGAGTTCCAGAGGGTGGGGGCAGTCACTGATGACTCTGTCCCCAAGGGTGTGGGGGGTGGTGAGCAGTCCCGTGTCAGAGGAACGGAGATTTCGGAGGAGGGAGTAGGTATGGAGGAGGTCTGAAAGGACCTGGGGGGCAAGGGCGTGAAGGGACTCAAAGGTGAGAAGCAGGATTTTGAAGGTGATACGGGACTTGACTGGGAGCCAGTGGAGGTGGAGGGTTGTTTTGGAGGTTGGAGTAGTATGAGGTTTTGGTCCCGGGATCAGAGCTTCTTTGTAGCACTGCACGTGCTCTTTGTAGGCCTTGTGGTGGATAACGAGATGATATTTCTTGTAGTGCCTTTCAAGTTACCTGCCACGGGTCTTCATGGCGCAGAGTTCAGGGGTAAACCAAGGGGCAGGACGGGAGAAGGAGAGTGTCTGGGTGTTGAAGGGGGCGAAGGAATCAAGACCGGAGGATAGGGCTTCATTGTAGTGGGAGACAAGGTTGTTGTTGTTCAGCAGAGGTCAAACGAGGAGCCAACAAGTGCCACGTGAGACATGATCAAGTTACCCATGGCGGGTGCAGACACATTTAGTGTTTCTTTTGCCATTGTTTGGAGGGGAGACAGGTACAGTAAAGGAAATGGCAAGATGGTCGGAAACAGCCAGATCCAGGCTCAGGGTACTGTGCCCATAGAGCACACAAAGTCCACCTCTGTCATGCGTCGGACCTTCAACATGTTGTGTCATGTCACATGGATGTTGAAATCACCAAGCAGGTGAGTGGATGACATGGAACCGACGGATGTGAGTAACTCAGAGAGCTCAGACAGGAAGGTAGAGGAGGATTGGAGGGCGGGGGGGTGCAGAGCCAGCCAGTTTAAGTGGAACATTTTCAAAAGATGTCACAGTCTGTACTGGCAGTCAGCCGGATAGATAACAGCCAACCCACCACCACGACCCATGGAGGAAGGCGTCTGTATATAAACTTAGCCTGGAGGTGTAGCTTGGTTGAGAAGCACATAGTCCTGTTGGTTTTGCCATGTTTCAATGACACATAAGAATGTGAATAATAAGAGAGCTGTCCTATTTTTACATTTCAATCTCAGCATTTAACTGATTCTCTTATCCATGGTGAGTTACAATGAACAGTAATGTTTAAGCTAAGGGCAATAACTTGGCCCTGATGTGCAAATAATACTACTACCTATATAATAATACTAACTACTCCTTATTCTCCTGTAATAGAGTTATATTTTAGTTTAATTTTTGAAGCACCTGTCATAATGAAATTCCATACACGTCTGGCAACTGAAATACACATGAAAACGAACAACTGAAGATCAATCAGAATCGAACAACTTTCCCCATGGGGCTCAACACATTTTCATCTTATCATGGAGGTGTGCATCACTGGGCTGATTTCTCCCCAGAAACACAGAGCACCAACAACGCACACCACTTTGAAGACCTCTAAAACCAAATGCACTGCATACCAAAGTTTTGATTCAAGCCAGACTGAAAGTTCCTGCTCCTGCACCTGGATATCTACTTGGATTATGGTTGAACAAACAAGTGATTTGTACATTTGTCAAAGAAACCAATATAAGAGCAAAATTATAATGGAGGTTTAAAAAAAAAAACATTTATTATTTTCACGTTAAGTGTAGAGGCATGTACTTCATTCACAAAAGAGGAACAGTAAAATTAAGACAAAGACAAGAAAAATATATATGCAGTCATTTTCTTACATTATCAATATATATATATATATATACACACATTGTAACAAAAAGAAACCAAATGTCGCAATAAGCAAGTTCAAAGAGGCTACAACTGCACTGTACATGCAGAAGTAAAAGGTCTGTTAGCCTAAAAAAAAATCAAAAAAAAATCATTCGCATCAGACAAAAATGATAGGATTCTCCCTCCATTTTCACAGGAGTCACTATGGCTTTATTTATATGGGTGAGACAGAGTCAAGCGAATTTAAAACATGATGCACCGAGTTGTAGTTGAAAAAACCCCAACAATGTCCGTTTTAACACCATAACCTCCTTATTATCATCATAAAACACATTTACAGTTAGGCTCCATGCTTTTGAGCATTAGTCAGATGTATGTACACAGATGTGTAAAAATCTCATGGCTGCACAGGGGGTATTTCTCCCAAGACAACATTACAAAAGAACACTCAATTAAGCATTACAAACACACACGCACACTTTAGACTCGAGGCCAAACAGCCCAGAGAGAGAATATAGGCAATTTATAAAAGAACAAAACGTCAGGTCCTATGTTTCAGAATCAGTGGCCATGTGTGACGGGTGGAGCGGGCTAGGAAAGAATTTGGATTTCTTTCCTTGACCAAATGTTTCCCAGGTGTAGCAGTGAGGCTGAGAAAAGGTCTATGCCTTCTCTACATGATCACAAGCTAACCTTAACTTGAATCACGACCTTTGACACAGTGATCAATTGGGATAAAACCATAGTGTTATTCTGATGTGGACTTGACCCCTCATTGGGATGCTCCTTCAGTATCAAATATCCTCCATACACTGTCTTATATGAGCGAGTTAAATATCATTTGGCTGGTCAAACATGATTGGTAAAATGAAAAATATATATAAACAAGTAAACGGCCCAAAAAGCTGGCCAATCTAAGACCTCTAGACTAGATAAAATACCCTCGCGATCCTGTCTGTAGTACATTCAGTACAATTGTGACGACAAATTACCAACAGACACACCATACTGCACCACAAACTCACTCTACACCATAGAAACAGCTGTCTGTAAAGGTGTACATCACGGGGGCCTGCAGGATCTTATTTGTAAGAGAAAATAGCCAGAGATACGATCAGGGAGACACGGTAGGCATCAGGAATTTGCTGTGGAATCAGGTCCATCTCCCTCTATTAGGAATGGGAGGATTGCATATCAGAAACCAAATTCCTTCAAAAGGATAGGCCACATTCCTGAACACTTCCTATTTGGTTGTTTTGACACAGTATTCCATTTTTTTTAACATACATATGGCAATATTGTGTTAGACATGAACGATGCAGTCTAATTATTTCTCTGATGCATTAAACAACTCTACCTTCAAAGATTCTGGCAGGCCCTGCAGCTCACTCACACCTTGCAGATGTTCAACACTGACACAATACACTTCACTATTAGGTTTTACACAAGCCAGAGCGCCTTTGGCAGCTCAAGGTCACACAACACTCAGCTGATATCCATGTACATGTATGTACAGTGTAGACCGTGACTGTGAGCACAAGCTGTATTCAGCATCTTTACTGCAGAGTAATGCTGTATAGTCAGAGTTGGGCTCAATTCACTTTCACCTCAAGATTGAAATAAAACCTGCAAATGAGTGATTACAAACAAATCATCCACGTTAATTACTTCCTTATTGATTGAATGTAAGAATATTATGAAAAGCATTTTCTTCTGAGTTAAACCTGCTAATTAGACTGAAAGTGAAGTGACCCCCGAGCCAGCTGTTGATAAAGTACAGAAAACAATCCATCTGAACGAGGGCAGACAACCAGGAGTATTGTCACCACCTTCTGGTCAGCACTGGTACTGCGAGGATATCCCGACCCACAACCGGTGGGTGGGGGGGGGGGGGGGACAGGTAAACCTTGTATAAAACATTCCACCACAATTACTGGAAAATGACAATTGGTTACGATGACACTGGCCAATGAGGTGAGGGCAGATTAAGGTAAAGCTCGCATGTTGTAAACACTTCTGATTCAGAGGTCAAAGCTCCTGATAGGTCAGCCCTTATTTGGCAACAAATGGTGGCCTGGTAAAGGTTGAAGCACTAAGCTGTATAAAAATGGGCTGGAGCTTGTGGGCTGACGGGAACATGAAGAAGAATCATTAATCAACATATGGCATAATTAACTGACTCTAAGGTAGTAAAGGACGCTGTACATTGCACTGTGTGAAATGCATCTCCCAGATGAAAGGGTCAATATATAAGCAGCAAGTTAACACATGTAAGCCAAGTTGGCCACGAAAAACACATAAAGCTGATTATTTGAGTTCCTGTTCGTTCCAAAAACCTCCTGCTGCTTCACCTCTTAACACACACATGCGCACGCACACGCACACACACGTCAAAAATCACATGATCATCTATCATCCATTAGATCTGGGATGCTTTTTGGACATGATAAAAAGCAGCACGTTGTTTGATGGACATTGATACTCAATCTAAAAAGTGCAAATGCGCCATCTTGTGCTCTGATACCCAAGACACCATCCAAAACCCAGCTGAAGTCGCCCCTGTTTTGCAATGGTTCGGTCCAATATGCCATGCAGTAGGGTCTTCCGTAGTCTAGTCCAGGTTTTAGTTGGCAATATCAATCTCTAAAGTGCGGGCCACACACTCGCTGGAAAAAAACCCCAGCTGTCATCCAAGTAAATTAATCCATCTTCATGGGTTCCACTTACTTTTGCCCTTCTAAAAACACAAGGTGGAAAAAGGAAAAAAAAAGCTTTTACAACAACCGTACAAAACTGTTCTGTTCCAGCTTGTCCCCCTCTCTTCACTGTAGTCTTGTCCTCATAAAGACCCTCACTTTGTCCAGGAAGCTTCCTCACCAAGGATTAGTTACTATTCCTTCCAGACTTGGGTGATGCTCTCATCCATTAACAGTAATTGACGAATGCTCAAAATGTCAGGTTTCACAATTTAAGTGAGAAAAAAAAAAAAGGTATATAGTTGAATGCATGACTGTTAGTGTATGTGTGTGTACATCTAATAACATGTGCGTAGGCGTGACAGGGAACAGGTGTGTGTGATTCTTCCTATGGGTGGGTGTAAGGTGTAAAATTTACTCATGGCACTGCATGCAGAAATGCCGATGCCATCAATGGATCAATTCGTTGTGACGGGCAGAAAATACATTTCCATAGTTACGCTGAATGGCTCTGTGGGGATGGGGTTGCACTGGGAGACTGTTTCCATGGTGACAAACTAAAGTGTAGTCTTGCTTAAGGCATCGTATTAGATGGCAAAGGAGTTTCTCCTGTGGCAGAGAAGAAAGGACAATAAACAAAAACAAAGATAATTAGGACAATTTGTGTTGACTACACTTGTGTTTCCAATTTTCTTCCGAGAAATGTTCAAAATGCCTTCAAAATTCACGGGACTGAAACATGTTTGCACGCAAATCAGACGTCTGCACTCAAAGACGTGATTGCCAAGAGCGCATCGCGTACAACTCAACAAGTCAAAGCTCTAGCCAGACCTAGAGATCGACACAGACTGAGAAGTGGTTCACTCGTGGTCACCTGGTTAGGACTCGCTCTCCATGGAGATTGTAATGGTTTCACTTCCAGCTGTGGAGACAAAACAGCAGATGTCAGACGGTGACAGACGACAGAAAAACAACAAGGGGACAGCAATGCCTGCCTGCATGATATTACCATCACTGGTGGAGCTCACCTGATTTCAGGGTGTTATTAGCCAGATGGTCTCCTATGTTGTTGGCGTATTGGTCGTTGCTTAGGAGGCGATTCTGTGACTCACTGAGTGGGCTCACGGGGACATCGGCAGCACTGGAAACAAACCCAAAGAAGAAGGTCAGCGTGAATTGTGCATCAACACACCTTATGTCAAATAATATCAGACATCCATTTTACTGATCGATCACCTTTTATCGGGCTCTGGAGTCACGGTAACTGTGGCCTGCTCTGGATCGACATTGACCAACCGCGTGGGGAACGTCAGTCCATCTCCCTGGCTGTAGTGATCCAGGGGGACAGGAGATAGTGGTCAACCCACAGGGCAGCCAAACAACACAGGAACAACAACGAAAGGTATTGCCATGAAAAGAAGAGATTATGTTGGTGGCTAAAGTATGTTTTTTTCTGGTTCCTGTACCTGGGACCAAGCCAATACATAGAGGCAAACCCGCACAACCTGCATTGGCAACTTCATACTTTAAGTAAGATGATATGTCACATTTGTGATTTGTCTTATGTTTTTTCTGTGCCGTGGGAACTTAACATGCTCTTTGGTGTTAGTCAAGTTGTCTAGTATCTAGTCTATGTCTAGTATCCTCACCTGGTGAAGATGGGCAGCAGCCAGTACTTTTTCTGGTCTCCAAAGACCTGAGCGATATTCTTCCGGAAACCCAGAGAGAAGCCGTTCTTATCAGAGCCCGTCCTAAAGACTGGCGCTCTGAACGCCTCTGAGAGGAGGAGCAGCACGGAGGGGCAGGATGGGCAGAGGACAAATAACACGGGCCATTAAACAAACAAGAAAACAACTAACAGGTAAGTTGCTTGTGTCTGTGTGTGTTTTACCTATTGTGGACCTGTTCTTCCCTACCAGCCACAGGTGATAGCTGAAGAGGGACAGAATACTGATGCAGAACATGGCCGCCACAAAAAAGAGAAACAAGACATGGAATTTGGCGTGAGTGTCTGGCAGCTCATTCTGGGGAAGAGATGGGAGAAGAGAGAGAGAGAGTCAGCGACAAATTCACCGCGGAGGACATTCACGGAGAGAGAGAGAGAGAGAGAGAGAGAAAGACAGTGAGAGTGAGTAAAGAGCGAATGACAAAGTGAGAGAGAAATAAGAAGGGTGCCATGTCAACCACGCCACGACCACACGGCACCGCACGCACACCATGACGACAATGGAATGACACGGCAACACTAAAGGCTTTGGAGGGTTGTTGGGTTACCTTTGGGCAGTTCTCTGCCGATTTCCTCCGGCAAAGCTTTAGTACAAACAGAGACAAGACTGGTTAGCAACACCGGGAGAGAACAGGTGGAGAGAAAGAGAGAGAGAGAGAGGAAGGGGAGGGGAGGCAAGGGAGAGTTAAGCAAGGGAGAGTTAAGCAATCAGGAGGCAAATAGGAGTCAAGGCCAGGTGAAACGGAAAAAAGAAGGGAAGAAAGAGAGTGTGTGTGCAGGATGTGTGCCCAGAACGGAGAGAAAAAAAGAGTTGAAAGAGGGAGAGATGGAATGGGAGATGAGTGCCGGGCAGTGAAAAAGGATCAAAGCGGAAGAGTGGAGCAGCTACAAAAGAGGAGAGAGAGAGAGAAAATGCAAAAATAAAAAAAAGGAGAGGAGGAGGAGGGGAAGTGCTAGTGGCCGAGCGAGTGGTGTGACTGATGGATCGCTCCGATAGCGTAGAGGGAGAGAGAGAAGGGACCGGAGAACAATGACCCTGTGTGTGGGAACTGGGGATAACAGAGGGGGGGACACAGAGAGGGGTCAGAGGGTGAAGGGGTGAGAGAGGACAGAGAAACAGTGGACCAGCACAGCTCAGTACAAGGGAGGCCAGCACCGTGCACACAACCCACAGAGGATGCACGTACGGGCTTTTAGCACGCAGCAAAATCTGCCTCCTGAACATGGTCATGCCGTGCACACACACAGAAACACACACACACACACACACACACAGAGTTTGGGGCGTGAGTAAAGTAAGGCTGGGCGGAAGCGTCATTACTCACTGTCCAGAACTTTATGAAATACTGCAATACGGTGGCCGCAATGAACAAACAGTACACCAGCGAGTAGGCCAGGAAGAGGATGAAAAACTTGTAGTTGGAAAATCCTACACAGTTGTTCACCCTGGAGAGACACAAACACAGGAAGGTCACCTCTGACATCACTTCCTGGCGACGCCGGAAACGTCACAAACTTGAACTTTAAAGAAACGGCGAGAAGGTCATGTTCGTGAGCAGGAGCAAAACGGTTGAGATACCATACATGTATTTGCTTTGCTGAGCAGGGATTTACGTACCAGGGGCAATGGTGGTCCATCTTCAGCACGCACCTGTAGAGAGGGAGAACAGGTCAGAGAGGGAAACGGGGAGGATCGATTGAGGCACGGTTAGAAGGGAACAAGCAGGAAGGGAAAATATGCTAAATGTAACAGTTGTTATTTAACATTTGAATTGAGTGTAATAGTAAGAGATGGTTTGCTTACATGTCACATGCTGAGCAGTGGTGACACCGGTCTGGCTTGATGACTTGACAGCGGTCACAGTAGCGGATTGCTGCATCACATTAACAAATCAATATCTGACTATTACTACACAGCCAACAATCCAACACCGAGGCACAGACAGACAGACACAGACAGACAGACAGACAGACAGACAGACAGACAGACAGAGGGAGGGGAAAAAACCCAAGATGAACACAGCAGCACACACATACACACTTAGACAAACATGGACGGACCTCCAGCTCCTGTGCGGGTGTATAGTGGCAGGTCGGAGGCGGCTCGCCACAGGATCTCCTGCTGGGACTCTGGCCGCTCCTCCTTCTCATAGCGCTCCTTCTCAGCCTTTGGCAGGCAGAACTGGACGACAGAGAGACAACTTGTACTTGTAGAATTCGTGACCATATCATTTTTTGGGGGGGGGGATATTGTTAATCTTTTACCATTTTCTTTCAGAATCGTTATTGTTATTAAAAACAGTGCTTTGGCAACACATGTCAAAAAAGCCCATAGCATTGAGACAAAAAGTAAAACATTCAACTTACCAGATAGTCACTGATTATTATTATTATTAATTTTGTTGTTGTTTTTTTAAAATCAACAAGTACACCTTTAATCACACATTTCGACACAGATTACAGACATACAGAAAAAAGGAGAATTAGGTGATTGTACCTCTTTGGAGGGATTGGCAGGCTTGGTGAAGATGGTCTTCCAGTAGGACCATACGAACATGATGAAAGAGAGGTGGAAGAACACCAGGTAGACAACTGGAGGGGAAACATGAGCGAGGCATCAGGACCAACAACACACACGGTCTGATGTGTGTACACTGATGTAAAAGCACTAGCACATTACCTTTAAGAGAGAAAATGTGTTGGCAATATGGTGCGGTTACTTTTATAATGGAGGAAAACTGAGGCTGAATGAGGAAGAGCTGTCTTGTCTAATTCTGTTTTAATTTCTCAGGCAATATTTCTCTGCCCAAATGAGACAATTCCAACGAGCAGCTAATTGGCTTGGTTCAGTAAAAGTCCATTTACCCTGTAATAAAAAAACAATCAATCCCTTTGATTTCACAGTCCACTTACTCTGCTCTCCTATACTGAGGATGGTGACTGTAAGAAAAAAAAGACAACAAAACGTTAGATAAGGAGGCAACATATGGATAGACCTCAATAGGGACAATTACACAGTTGTGTCATGTAAACCAGTGGGAGGGGTTGGTGTGAGGACCTTCAGGCGTCTCTCAGTGGCTTAAAATGGGTCTTCAGCAACATGAGCAATAGTTAAGCCATTATTTAATTCGCTAAAACTGGCACATTGTGATTGTACAAGCATTACTAGATTGCTTATAGGTTTCAGACTCTGCACTGTTGTTATCACCCCACATGCAATATAGACAGTTTTACAATTATACTGTCAATCATAACCAACTGCATAAACCTTCTCAGATGGTGTTCATTGGGATCTACTTGGGGATCCTTGAAGTATGACAGTTTGTGAACCCCTGATGTAAACAAGATAAACAAGGACATAACACGCACACCAACTTAACAATTAAAACATATCAAATCTATTTAATACCTCTGATTGATCTGTTGTCGTTTAAGGCTTGGCATCATCCCCTTTAATACAAGAAGTGGACCAAATCACCCGACGCCAACTGATGCCAAGCTAACCAGCCAAGTTGCGGGATAATTGATTAGGTGGTCAGCCAGTCAAACAGCCTCTAGGTAGCCCATCCGGACGGCTTTCACCGCGACACAGAACAATGGGGACGAGGCGGATGGCAGCGATAACAGCGGAGTGAAACTTTTTCTCTCACCAGAACACATCCCACAACGAAATAAAGCGATTTAAAGCGTTGGCCACTAAACCGGGAGACAATTAGCTATATCTAGGCTTGGATATGCTCCATTGTTGCTGCGGTCCATTTACTTCCTGCTGGCCAGCAGCTGTGTGGACAGCAGTATGGAAACATCAGCTGTAAAGGCTTTCAGCGCAGCGGAGAGAGGCAACAGCCGCCCGCAGGACGTGTACTTACTTATACAAAGCTCCACGACATAAGCGTAGTACGACCAGCAGACGACCAGGGCGATAAAAATCACAGGTATCCATGCTAAGCCCCGTTGACAGCATCTCAGTACGTGTGTGGGCGCCATCTTTCTCCCTCTACTGGAAAAAAAGGGAGTGTCGACGTGACGTCACTGGCTGAGATCGATTGACCAAAATCGCGCACCCCCCCCCCCCCCTTATCAGACTGTTGAAAAATTAAATTGCATGGTATTGGTATCTGACGTATTTTTTGCTTTATAACACCCAGCTTAAAAAAAACACAGCTTATCCGGCAGCAAGAACATACCAAAGTCATGCAGCAACAGGAAGAAAGCAGGCAAAAAAGGAAAGGAAGTTGTACTGTGGCATAACTGTTACAGGAACTGCGTGGTACAAAGTCTACACTACTCTGTTTAGTAGCCTGGTTTATTTATAGACTTGCTGTACGGCTCGCGGAAGCGTATGGGCAAAACCAACTCATTGCAAAGTTTAAACAAGTGACATATAATTTATGAAAAGGCAAGAAAAAAATATCTTAAATGGAGATGGACATGGTGAAGTATTTGTTGCGCATTGGGTGTGTGGCACCCACTGAGCAGACCCTAGACGTGCTCCGGTCGCTGCACCGCGGTCATCTGCTGTCGGTGCCGTTTGAAGACCTCACCGTGCACAGCGGCGGACGGGTGCGACTGGAGCTTCCGCTTCTGTATGACAAGATTGTAAACCAGCGCCGAGGGGGCTTCTGCTACGAGAACAACAGCCTTTTCTCCTGGCTGCTGGCTGCAACTGGCTTCGAGGTGACCCTGATCTCAGGTCAGGTGAGGAATTCAATCACGTGCCGATACGGGCCGCCTCTCGACCATTTGATCTCAGTGGTGACCCTGGAGGGCCAGCGCTGGCTGTGCGACGTCGGGTTTGGCGCGCCCGGTTTCATTCTCCCGCTTTCGTTGGAGACCAGCGGGCCCCAGGAGCAGGGCCACCGGGTGTACCGCATCAGAGAGCACGAGGGTGTGCGCTTTCTCGAGTGGCGAGGAGAGGGAGAGGGAGAATGGAGGTGAAGCAGGTGTGGAGTGGACAGCGCTCTACAAGTTCACTCTTGAGCCTCGGCGTCTTGAGGACTTCGCCGAGATGTGCAACTATCATCAGAGCTCTCCCAGTTCCATCTTCTTCTGCAAGTCCCTCTGCACCGTTTTGAAGCCAGGGGGAAGGATCACCTACATCGGTCGCAAACTGATCACCACCACATTTCCCACAGAGGGGAGTGTATTAACCAGCACAGCCACCAGGGAACTAAAAGATGAGGAGATTCCTGTTGTTCTAGCAGAGACATTTGGAGTTGTGCTGACCTCTCCATTAACACCAAAGGATGAAGCGATCACACCACCCCCAGTCATGTACTGATCACGTTTCCACAGAGCATGTCAAGGTTCAGGCAAAAAAGTCCATGAGTGAGTCTGTATGTGGAGATTAAATTAGCCTTGAGTGCATACAAGTGTTAGAAAAGGCCTTTTAATAGAAGTGTGAATGCTTGTTACATTCATCTCAGCATTTGATCTGATTCATGGAGGCCTTTATGCCCAATGTTTATAGTGTTGCTCTACTCAACCTTGTAAATTCCTACTACCACCGTAGACATGTTTGTCTTGAAAACACATACACACAAAACACATGCAACAAAGATAAATTGTCAGTTTGATTTAATAAATTAATATACATACACTTTTAAGATGTACAATGGTCATTGCATTAATCCATGTCTTTTTTTTTTAAGACAACAAAGTCTGCATTCAAAGTATTTACACATGTACAATTCTCAGGCAGCACTTTACAAAGCAAGGCATGAACAACAATACAGGTGCCGAGTTTCAAATCACGCCTTCAATGCTCACCCTCCGGCCGACTCCTTCGATCTGACGGGATTTCTTAGTAGTCTCAGAATTTTCATACATTTTTCCAATCCGGCCTTTGATTGGGTGCAAAATTTAATGACATCCATCAAATCCACCAAGATCCACAGGAGATTCGACCGGATTATGGTCCAAGGACTGATTTGAGATTCACAAAAGGGAGAGCGGTGGTTGGGGCAGGGTGTGGGGACATGGGGCAATAGGCGCAAAATGTGGTGACTTCTCAACAATCTATTCTGTGACAGGGTTGGAGGGCGGGACTAAGTTTGCTCTCCCGGCTTTGCGTTCGTAGTTGACAAGCCTCTGACCGACCAGGTACCTGCAAAAGTGAGAGAGGAGAGAGACAGCATTTGGTTTTAGTTCCTGGATTTGTATTTATACCCTGGATGAACAACGGGACCAGTGTTGGGAGTCACCAGAGTTCCTGATATAATAATACCACAGGATTATTAATGTTCTGGAATACCAAGAGGATTGCAATTTGATAACGGGGTGATTTATCACCAATTTTACAATTCTGGGCTTCAACAAAGTCATGTAAGAAAACAAATTGTGTTATTATACTTAATGTTTTTACCACACGTCTAACCGTAACAAATTTGGACCACTACAAAACTTTTGTAAATGGATTAAACTAGCTTTTCATTGCCCATTGTAAATGTTGAAAACAAAAACAACAACACTGCCCATAACAGAAACAGAAACTAAACGACACTTTTCACCATTGGGCGTAAGATACATCTTGCGTCCTTGGGTGGGTCTACCACTAAGGGATCCTTACTTGTCATTCTTGATGTGTTCATAAAGGCGTTTAAACTGTCGGATCTGGAAGGACAGGATGCCGATAAGAGAGACCACCATCAAGAGGAACGGGTAGATTCTCCTCTGCATCAGGATCTCCATCTCGGGAGTCACTCCTGTGAAAGGAATGCAGCTCATTCAGTTACGTGCTGCTCCCCTAGAGAGCTCGTTAGCAGACACTGTCAGTCCTCTGAGATAAGATGAAATGCATATCTATACTTGTAGAAGTCCATGAAAACATCAGCAAACATGCACACCAGCAGAAGCAGTTGAAAACAGATGCAGGAGGTTAGTCTAACGGAAAATGTCAACGGGTTGATTTAGGAATACACACTGTTGTGATTTTATTTTTCCTGTACCCGAATGGGGCGCTGCTGGTTCGGCTCGAAATCCTCAATCTCAAAAAGGTGGGTTTGGTTACGTCAACAAACCCAACAGTCGTAACAGACGCAGACACTCACCGACGGCAGGTACCGCCCCTGCAGCGATGACGTACGGCACACACAAGGACAGCAGCAGGACTGAGATGACGGGGGCTGCCAGTTTGCGGATGATGAACTGGAGATCGATGTTGCGGATGCCGTTTGCATAAACCTGAGGAGGAGGTTTACATTTGATACTAATAATGATCCCATGGGGAACTTCTCTTTTCTTCTGCCCCCTTCACAGGGCTGGTAGGGATTCATCGTCTTGTTCAACAACACAGTCAATATATTTTTCATGTATTAGACTCTCATCTAACCAGGCGACTGAACTAAGAACTACCTCGTATTTACAGAAATGGTTTAGTGGAATAGTTTCTGGACGAAGGGAGAAATACAGCATCAACACCTTACACAAGTGAAAATGTTTATGGGTAACATACATCAAAACCCACCTGCTCAATGACAGTTTTCAACCACCACTGAGGGCCCATGAGAGTGATGGCAGCGATGATTTTGGCATGGAGCACTCCAAGAGCCCAGTCCTGCAGACAAAGCAGAGTCACATGGGTGAATACGAATGCGGGAACTTCCACACAATTCACAAAGCCTTCACATACTCTCCTAGATACTGCTAGAAAACACGCACATAAACAATAATGCAATACCTACACAACAATGGGCCACTCAAAACAGAGTGTTGCAATGACATGAATGGGGAGAGACAGAGACATCCATACACACACACACACACACACACACACACATACCTGCCAGGGGTAGAAGAGGGGTGTTTGGTCCAGGGGTACCCTGAGTGGAGCCACGATAACCAGTTCAAACAGCAGACCAAGTAGCAGAGGGATGACTCCAGCCACCAGCAGAGCTACTACCAGGGTCTTCAGGATCTACACACAAACACACACATTTTTTTGTTGCGAAACTATGTTCCACGTATACTGAAAAAGTACATCTCCACTCTCCTACCACATCACTGGGCTGTATTTACCAACAGTTGAGGCTGGTAAACGAAAAAGCTAGTCTCCCGCCGTACCATGAGCGTCCACTCCTGGACTTTGAGCATGATGACGGTGCGCCCCTGGGGCATCCAGGCCAGCAGCACGGTGACGCCGCGGATGGACAGCCAGCAGACGTACAGGCCGCACGCTGCCGTGTACAACTCGTGGATCTTGGAGTTCCCTGTCCAGAAGGACATCAGCCAGCGCCCGGTGAACACTGTAACACACACACAAGAAGAAACTCTTAGCAACTCTGGATACCTGATCAATACCTGATGTTAATATGAGCACTGATCATCTGTTTCAAATGATTTACAGTGATCCTCTGATCTGGTTGAGGAAAAGTACTGTCCTTTTCTATTTCAAATGCTTAAAATAGAATCCTTTTAACTTCAACACACACCCTTTAATTATGGTTTGGGTGTGGGTCTACAAAGAGTCAAGTTTATTTGTACCGCCTTTAATCATGGTTGCAAGGGAAGAGGAAATGGGCTGTTGGTTGCGCTGTGTGTGTCCACAGCTTACCTGGTAGGGTGAGGCACACCAGGCTGGCCACCAGCAAAGTGATGCACATGAATGCTATCAGCAGCACAATCTGGGGACAGGAGAAAAGACATGTTGCCGATATAATTAACCACAACGGAAATGAGGCGCAGGAGCGCTGGGTTATGGAATAAAAGAGGATTGTTGTTAGGGGCTATGGTTGTCAAGGAATGAACTTCAGCTTGTCCCTATGTGAGGACTCTTTGTGTCTCCATTCTCTGTAGCATTGTGTAAATCTGGGCACTTTGTGTTTTCCCATGTATCCGCGTGTAAGCCCCTGTTGGATTGTGTAGGGCTATTATCTTAGAGCAGATGCTGGGAGACAGGAATGTACACCAAGGCAGTAAAGGAGGAGGGTAGTTTGTATCAGTGAATATAAGGGAATGTCTTATGGTAGCGCCTGGAGACAAGTAGCATGAGGACTCAACAGTGGCTCAATAATAATCTGATCAATTCCCTACAGATATGTAATAAACACTTTGCTTAAAAAGGAAAATCCCACCCCCGGATACTCCTACACTGTCATATCTCATCAAAGTGTATTGTTCAGTTCATTCCTGGATTCATTTTGTGATGAAGTGCTGTAACTGTAACCTCTTTGTTGTACCCACCTTCCCTCAACCTGCCTTGTTGTACTATTTCTATGTTTCCTACATTTCCCAAGAGGTCCTTTGACAACCCCCAGAGAGCAGGGAATGGACTTGCTGCACTCAGCCGTGTCTGTCCTTGGAGAAATTGGTGTATCTGACATTTGTATGGTGGATTTCTCCCTGTATGAGGTGCAAAATAATGAGTCTAGAAAGAAACGCGAGTGACTGACACCAAAACTGTTTACCGTTGATGTTTTAGAAATTGTCTCCTATTAAACTCCACTGTAGATAGGCTGGAAATATCTCACCATGACATCACATCATGTACGTTTGGCCAGTTAGAATAAGAAAAATATACCACCAAACAACAAAACCCAGGAATGCAACAGCAGTTTTCTTTTTACAGTGTTTTAGGGTGGATCTTTCCTCTAAGAGCACTGGTTCTTGCCTCATAATGATTTTTGCCCTGTTTGAAGAAATACATACTTAGTTGTGTTACAATTGTAGGTTGTGAGAATGGAGGGTGAACGTTCCCAGAAAGGCTGGGAGCTGAATTCTATGGGCCAAGATGTAAGTGGCAGCTAGGGCGTTGGCACATTTCTAAATTTGTCTGTGAAACCACAAACACTAGGTGGTCCTAGAATGCTTTCCTATGGAGAGACTTTATGGAAAAATATCCTTTATGTGCCGCTTTAATTGTGAATGATAATAGAGAATAAAGACAAATCTTAACCTAGTCATGAGTATTGGCACTTGCCTATCTACCCTGCTGCTTGTAACCACGCCCCATATGTGGTAGGATAAACATAAACTAGGAGGGTGTTGCCTAAGCACAGCAGCCTCAGTGAAACATATAGCTAAACTAGCAATCTCATACAAAACCTCATGACTCCAGGTATGGCTTTGTCACTGTTTCACTTGAATTTACATGGTTCTGTGTTGATTTCAATGTCATGACCCTAGGGCCCATGAAACCTTAGTCAGCATTCTGCAATATAAAACAAGTACAGATACTAGAGGTGCACCGGTAGTATCTGTACATATCAGATCAGCGCCGATCCGGCTCCCAGATCCTCCTCAGATCGGAAAATTAAATTGAAAAGTATCGGTACTCAGATTGGCCGATCCACTTAACGGACTCACTACTTGTATCAGTTCTAAAGAAGTGGTATTGGAGCATATCTAATACTTACTATTAAGTCCTACAGTGCATTTGTGTTTCTGCATGTCTGAATTATGAACTGTATTCAAAAAAGGCCTACTTTTAGAAAATCACAAAAAGTGCAGAAGGTAGGTCGTGCTCCAGAAACAGCGTTAACGTGAGTGCAAGGCCGTGGGTCTTACTCACCCTGAAGGGGAAGCGGAGGGGTCGGTGGTAAGGCTGGAAGCCCACTGGTCCCCCTTGTTGGAGGATGGCCTGGTGGGCTGCATGCAGCCCCTCCCCTACAGCTGGGGCAGGGTTATTGTTGTTGTTGTTATGGTGACCTGGGGGAGGGTTGTTGTTATTGTTGTTGTTCACAGGCTGGTTGGCATCGTTGTCCTCCTGCTCCCCTAGAAGGTAGGAGTGGAGGTCTCTGTGGAGGCAGAGAGGAGGAGTATATTCAGTTAGGAGCAGGGGCAGAGAGGGTTTTTACCTTTTTGTAAATCAAGTTACATGACATATAGCACATTTCCAGAGTCTATGTTTCAAATGTCACATTTTTACATTTCTCATTGCGTTTACCCAAATTGCCCATGAAAAAGAACAAAATGCTCCTAAAGATACATCAAGATTCAACATTTAACATTCACCTTAGTTAGGAGATATACAGTTACAGATATAGACAGCCATTCTTGGATAGTTACACGGTCAGTTAGAAATTGCGTGTGGACAAAGGCATTCTGGGAAGCCGCCTCTCGTCTCTACCATGAGACTTTTACAAACTCACACAACAAAACACAAAACTCATCAGGAAGGGAGGTTACCTGAGGAGCTGAAACATTGAACACTGACGTGCTTGATCATTTGCACTCAAAATGTGAAGAGTGTACACACACACACACACACACACACAGCGCATTGGGTTAGTGACTTACAGTAAATATCCAGCACTGACGGTCCAGGCCCTGACCAGTCCTTTGAGCCACTGGCGGGTGTGGCCTTGCTCCAACAAAGCTGGTAGCACCACCTGGAGTAACAACAGCTCCAGAGACAGCTCACTGACCGGCGCGTCACTAAGAGGGAGAGAGGTAGACAGGTTCAGAGAGAGACGCGTCAGACTCAACGATACTACAGTCTAGTTAGGTGTACTTTTTTTTTTTTTTTTAACAATGCACATCTGAACATATTTCATACTGCACATATTTCATGTTTTCTGGCAAATTCTCAATTCTCACTATAAGTTTTTTCTCTGGCACACCCTAACGCTATACCACGTCATACATTTCCACCCCACATGGTCTAGCGTTGAGATTGTCAGTTGCCCATGTTTTTAAGATCTTTTGCTTTATTCTTATTTTATCCATTGTTCTAATTTCTCCACAGGAATCATTGCAATTTCATCTCATCTCTCATTCTTAGAGGGGAGAGATGTGAAATACAGAGATAAGGCGGGCAATAGAGGAAGAGAGTGATAGAGGGAGGGAAACCAGCAAGCTGATTACTATCACCAAATCAAGGAGATAGAGTAGGACTCGAGGGATTTCACATAGTTAACCGGCACGTGACCTAGCCTTGCTAGCTCTGCTGGGTACCTGTAGAGCATGACGTTGTATGGGAGGAAGGTGGGCAGCAGGAGTTTAATCAGCCTGATGGGCAGCCACAGCATGAGCAGCACGATGGAGCCGAACACCACCACAGACAGGATGAAACGCCGAAGGTGTCTGTAGATGGGCAGGTGGATCATCTCCTGCACCGGGTTAAAATCGGGGTCGTTGAGGTTTCGCAGAAACCACAGCACTCCGGGCCTCAGCACCTGATAGGCGATTAGGAAGACAGGGGAGTGTAACCGTACACTGTTTTTAATCAGTATATTAAAAGGAGAGTTGCAGTCCTCAGTTCGGAGTGGCTGTTTTAACATTAGTATGGGAAACCCAGCTCTACTGTTGGGGATCCTGATCTTACCTCTCTCAGGAGGAGGATGAAGGAGGCAAAGTAGAAGACATAGACCATTCCCACAAGCCAGTGCAGGAACATGGTGGTGCCGGGCGCTGATTTAAAACTCAGCTCTCTGTCCTTCAGCGAGGCATCAAACATCTCCTGCAGGAAGCGGGAAGACGATTAAAATGAGTCAGTGTACCAAGTGGGGCTGCTTATCGCAGGATAAAGATATTGGCTCCAATGCTTCAAATTCAATGCTGGTTTTAAAATAACATTTTTCTCCATTACTCATCTTTACTGAATGAAAGCAGTTTGCTAGAGAGTAGAGTACAGTGAATTATGCTTTGTATAACATCTGTATCTAAATACATTCAGACCAGACTCAGTTGAGTGAATCTAAATGCCTTAAAGCTACATTTTTACATTTTGTGATGCCTTTTGATGGCTAACATTAATATTGATATCAAAAATGGGCATGGTACAGACAACGGTCTTTTGATTACCAGCCCTAGTGTAAATGATAGGGCATTTATCTTTTGGACCATGGGTTCTTGAAAGTGTCAGGGGTTGGGCCTCTCCAAAGGAAGAGCAGTGAGTCCATGTGAGTGTAACACAGTGAAAACCAGAAGAAGGAAGAGAACGAGAGTCTTACCAAAGAGCAGATGTCAAGCCACCAGCCGCAGATGAGTGGGAAAACACCAATCTCCACAACAACCAGCAGCGAGACCTGTAATGGAAGCACAGCTATGCCTCAGTAACAGTTCATCACACATGAACACTTGAACACACTTGAACTAAAAGCTTCAAATCCATATATTTATATAAAGGGTTAACATTCAAGTGGCCTCTTAATGATGTAGCAGCAGTGTGATACGGTCTTTATCCATGTATATGGATTCTCTTGTTGCTAGCCTCCTTGATGCTATTGACAGACACCCCAGGGGCTGTTTCACTGACAGTGAATGACAGACAAACTGTCTGACATTATGGAGGACACTTTTAAACAATGTTTTCTGGCTCCCATCTGTTAGCTCACCCACCCACCCATTGTTGTTTTTCCATTTTCAAGAATATTGCTTCTGCCGTCATTGTGATGCTGCTATGCAATGCAGCTGTGTTTTAGCTTGTCCACATAATTTATTTTTGCTCATCATATTTTATTGTACATCTCTCTGCCTATATATGCTTTATCACTGTGCACATAAAAATAAATCCAGTTCATGGTGCATATTCACTTTAAATGCTCTAGGTACTTTTCAGGTAAATTAATGCATCCTAGCTGTCAGTGTATATTTTCTGCCAAGGACAGCGCTTTGCCATGTATAACACAAAGCAGGCGTTACCTTGACAACGATGTAGCAGACCCCCAGGAGGCGTCGGGAGCGCTGGAACCTCACCAGAGCAGCTAGTCCCTGAGACACAGCCGTTAAGGATCAGTATTACACACACACCTCAAACAAATTTCATATGAATCTTCTCTCCCTAGAGTCTTGTGAGACTATAGGCTTTGACAGAACAGCCTATAATAAACAACGTCCGATTGTTTGACTTCAGTTCTGCATGTCAACAGTGCATAGGGTGGTGATTGGTGGTGGCAGATGGAAGGATACGTGACACAGGATGAGAGTCATGGCCAGCAGGATGTAGCCCACGATGGTTGTGATCAGGCCCTCGAAGTGGGAGGCTTGGACCTAAAAGAAAAGGAGAGTCAAGGAATGAAAACCATAAGTCACATAGTACTGCATAATAACACTTCAACGTTGTAAGTTAAGATTGATATGATAAAAGACGTTTCTTACATATTCCTCAAAGCCAAGACCGACAACAGAGAAGTGCCCAATGTGGTAGGGACAGAACGCTGAGAGGGGAGAGAAAATACAGTCACTTTCCATGGTGAGGTATCAACCTACATCACTGGTGCTTCTGTGTATTATTACAGAGTTAGATTTTTGTTGTATTAGTTAGGGATCAGGGTTAGCTAACCCTACACTATAGGATTAAACACCCTGATGATTATTACATAATACGTTCTTCTTTCAGTCCACTCACCAAAGACCAGGATGAAGAGCGTGTTGAGAGACACCACCCAAAACACATGCTCCTAGAAGATAAAAACACATGACACATCATCAATTGGCAAGCTTTGAAATGCCAGACACGTTTTTACAAAAGACTAGGTATTAAAAAAAAAAATGTTATTGCAATAAAAAAAACAAAAAAAACACTGTCAATTAGACAATTACAAAAACTTACCAAGAACACCAGAGAACCATCCAGGCCAAGCATCTGGGTGACAAAGAGGAAAATTAAAAGTGTTTAACGTGAATAGATGTGTAGCAGGGATAATCAATCATAGCTATAGGGCTGTGTGGTAAGTGTATAGGGGGTCGAGGGCATCATGTCATGCAGACTCACCCTTTCCCAGGTGAGCTCCTCGGCCGCCCTGTCCCACTCCAGAGCATTCCAGTTCATGTCATCTGCAGAGACAGATATCGACCTGAAATACCCTCAAACCCTCAATCTACATCTGCAACATTCATTTTCCTGGCTGACGTCCTGCGCTGTCAGAGCTCATATCTCATATCAAAGATGTCTCTCACTGACATGAATGAAAGAGGGTGTAATCAAAAATTCATCACAGCACAGCCACGGAAAGGGCTGTCATGTTGAATGCTTGTAAGGTAGAACACAATTAGCTTATTTTAGTTGACAGCTGATAAATCATTTTTGGTGACAAGATGAAGAAGAAAAAAAAAAAAAGACTCATAGACGCTCTGTGGAAATCTGAAGGGCATTAACAACAGTGGCCAGCCCTGTATAGCCCCATAGTGGAAAACAGTGTTTTTCAGCATGTGGGGGCCCCACAGCTGGAAGAATGTACAATACAATGAATCATCAGGCCTTGTTGGTCAGCCTGCCACAAAAAGGGTTCATGTACTAGGACATGAATATCTTAATTACTGCCATTATTATAGCATTTTAAAAAAATCAATATATAAAACTGTCAAATTGATTGTGATACCTTTGGTATAATTACTGTGAACAATAGTGACCACGGTTGAGACGATTGGTAGCCTCTGATTAAGACCACATTTCACTCCTTCTGACTTTTAAAGCTTTAGCTCTGTTTATGCTGGCAGAACCGCGTCCTTCTTCCCGTTTTGTAAAAAAAGAAACAGGAAGCATTGCTATTGTGGTAACCTACAGCTATACTCAATTTATAAATACGTAACTGATACCTTGTGCTCCATTGTTGGCGTCTGCATCTTCAGCGGCTGCCCCCTCCTCTTCTTCCAGCTCGGGGTCGTCGCCCTGGTCCGGGGGGACATCGGGGGGCTCAGGCTCTGCCTCGTTCTGGGCTGGGGGGTCTGCAGGGGCCGGCTGGGCAGGAGGGGGCTCCTCGGCTACTCCCTGACCCGCGCCTTGTGCCTGGGGGTGAAGGGACAGGACAAGTGGGTTTAAACGGACATTATAGACAGGGGAATTTTGTGTGCGTGAGCGCATGCGAGTGAGTGGCTACCAGAGAATAAACTACCAGAGCTGACTGACTCAGAAAGACAAAGTACTCATACTTATGAGGCACTGTTGAGAAACAATTCACCTCTACTCTTTTTCCCTCTCTCATTCCCTTCCATTCCATCTGAACCCAACACTTCCCTTTGTCACTTATCTTCCTACAACTAGAAAAATTGCTCAAGTCAGATGTTCTTCTATATCTCCCAAACAAATTTTTTTTTTTTTAAAACCACTTCTAAAAGTTACACTTAAGTGCCAAAGAAACAGACTGTATGTGTGCGTGCACGCTCTCCAGTGCATCATTACTGTAGTTCACTGTACCTCATTGGGTTGTCCGGCTGCATTGGGTGGTGGCGGCTGGTGCTGTTCTAGCCACTGGGGGGCGCCGCCATGAACAATCTGTTCTCTGAGCCACACCAGGCTGATAAACGCACAAAGGGTGCAGGTGACCACGAAGCAGCCCTGGAGACAATCCGCCAGTAGGTTCTCTCTACAGGAACACACAGAAAAACACACATACAGATATATATGTATGCATGAATACAATGACAATCTGCTTCAATGTCCAAGGTTCATATTGGTTCATTGTTATGAAACAATCAGAATAGAAACATGACAAGAAAATGCCATTAAGTCACTTAGAATTCACTTACTAGCAAATCAATCAAACAGTTAATCAACAATAACTGTCAAATCAATAGCATACCGTTTTATGCCTTTAATTGAACAATTATTACCTGTTAACTATGTTCCTACTATAACCTAAACTTCAGCATTTAAAGTTAAGTAAAAAGTGTCCAAGTTCATGGTAAAGAGATTGTGATTGTGTTCGCTAGCCTGCCCAAGTACCACCAGAGCCCTTTTCTGAGCCAGGAAAAAACGCTGGAATTTATTTGAAAATGTGAAACTTCAGAGCTACAGAACATTGATTGATCAAGTTCTAGCAAAAATGCAGAAAAAGTGAACCAGCTATAAATTTTCATAGCCAGAAAATAGATTCCATAGATTTTACATCCTAGTGTGTTAAGTAATACTATAAAGAGGTCATTATCACTCACGTAGAGAGCATGTCCAATGGCAGTGTTAAAAGTGAGCTCACAGAGCCGGTAAACAGACACTTGTAGATGCGACCTGAGGGAAAAGGCAAGAGAAATGTATTATTATGTAAATATATGCCCCTATAATGTAAATGTGTTATTCTGCACACTGACTGACACTGACTACTGCAGAAAGAAAGTTGTGAGCTATAAAAACGACAACATCCAGAGGAGAGCTGTACATTTTACATGAATGTGAAATATGAGAAACGTGTTATATTTTAACACATAACTTGACCACCAAATAGCTTTAGTCCACATTCTTCCACATAAGAGTACCGATGGGGATTTACACATCTGGGAATACACAACACTGCCTGTTACGTAATGGCACTGCAGCCTTAATTCTCTTGATCCTGTTATACCATACATGAGCTAACGTGTACAACGTGTAAGTCATGTATGTGTGTAAGTGTGTGTGAGTATGTGCACCACTTCCTGTTACCCTGCTGGGATCAAACAATGGGTAAGGACCACCTGCTGTGACGTCTATGAATAGACTGAGCAGAGGAATGATCCCTCATTTCTTTTACTTGTTGAATCCACTTCATTCATGAAGAGGAGACGTACACAAAGGGGAGTAACAAAAGGTGTAATCCAGTAGTTGGGAGGGGGTCCTAGTATCGAGGTATTGAAAGGTTGGGGAAAAGGCCTGGTTCTCGTACATAATCACAAAGATAGAATTACAAGCAGTGTGTTTGTGTTTCATGTTCGAGACTTGTTCCATTTATTCTTAACATACAATACCAACTAGGGGCAACGATCGATTAGCCACCAATCGTAATCGGCTAATAAATGTTCTCAGTAGGTCATCGGTAATCGGCTGATCACCACGTGTCAGAAAAAAAATTTCTATTGCCGGATCAGGAAAACCAGTCAAATGTATGCTGTAAAAAGTATGAGCCAATCTGCGTCAGTCAGCAGAACGTTACTGGGCATGTTGTCCATCTGGCATTGACATCTGGCATTTCTGGTGTTGTGTTTTTGATTTCCACAGTTTATGAGCATACATTAGGACCAGTTTAATAGATAAGACAGCAGGCAGAGCCTATGCTGCCGCAATTAAAACCGTGTTACCAGCGGCAGTAGGTGAGTAAGCACCTCAGGCATCAAGCACACTAACACGTAATTACTATGTTTAGATGAAGCCTATGATTTATTTAAACATGGAGAGGCCAGCTATGTCATGCAGTTTCACATGATGGGAAAGTGCACTGCATCCGTCATGTCAATCAGTGATTGGATCGGTGATCGGCTGATCGCACTGTATTAGCCCCAGACTTGATCAGTGCATCCCTAACACAAACATAAAATAAAGGTATGTGTTTATAGCTCATGTAAAGGTCTATTCAGAGTGATGTTACTACATTACTGTGTGAATACAAATTCAATTTATCACTGTGTATGTGTGTGTACTACTCACATGCAGTAAGAGGAACCACCCCGAGCCATGCGAAGGCCACCAGTGTGTAATGGAACCAGTAGCGTATGGCCGTGCCCACACTGGTCAGCAGGCCTGCACAAATGTCTTGGATGGGGAGACGGGAGGGCATGTCTGGGGAGTAGACTGGGGGGGTGAAGAGAGAGATTTGATGATATATGATGACTTCCTGTTTACAGTGTTGGGTGGTAATGCATTCAGGAACATGTAACAAAAATATTATTACTTAGTAACAAACAGTGTGAATAATGACCATTTCAATTTCAGAAATGATAATAGTTGCCAATCAAAAAAAAAAAGTTGTTATTTTCATCTAAAAAGAATAATGGCTCCATCTATAAGACAACTCATTGAAATTTTTAGGAATCCTGAAGCTGCTTAATTTATTAAAGTGTTTGATCCATGAATGGCACAAGTACTTACTTGGTGTGAAAGCAAATCTGTGCTTGCATAATTCACAATACTCCTTCCTGCTATGCTTCAGCCACTGGACCAAGCTGTAGAGAACATGAAGAGGATGAAAATTAGAGCACACTCCAAAAACGTCTTACAGGTGCTGGCTGGGCATTTTTCTAAAGAGTGCTGAGCTGCAGACACCATTTTCTTTGATGTTTGAACCAAATACACAGCAGCCATGATGAATCTTTTCACATAGAGAATACTCACATCATACACACATGAGTTTAGTGATTGTGTGTTCAAGGAGGAGAAGAAAAACAAAAAACAGATAGAAATGGGCTAGATAGATAGATGTACTTTATTAATCCCAAGCTGGGAAATTGCAGTAAAATTACATGGGTACTACATGGGTAGCCCTGATCCAGGACTCTTTGGGAATCTTTCATCATATTGGTTGTTACCTCTCCCAAGGGTGCTGTGCTCCCTACTAAGTCTGAGAGGTCTATACCGAAAAAACAACATAGAATTTCACTTACCCAAACAGATGTCTAATCTTTCACTTGTCTACTATCTGCTACACACAAATAAACTTTTAGACTTTGTTAAAGACAATATACCCCAAATCTCCAAGGTAATGAAATCAAAGATGACTGACAGACACCTTGACTTCCTTGTACTGTGCTTCTGTGCAACACGCTCTGTTGCCACCGGTGGTTGAAAGGTAGACTGCAACAAATTTGTGCTGCGGATTGGCTCAATCAAAGTAACGAAACAATTTAAAACATCAAGATGAGTTAAATTCATTAGTGTCACCTTGCCTGTGTCGACACATTTCATCCATCACAATGAGCGATTTCAGCAGCATACTAGGTGAAGTGTCACCATTTAGTTTGGGTGTTATCATCAATTTCAAATGGCAAAAATGTTTTTGCAGTCCTCCCGACAGGATATGGGTCCATGTTTTGGACTATTTGAACGGGTGATGGACAAGCTAGGAAAATCATCTCAATATTAGATCAATATCAAGATCTTTCATCTTTTGATTCTTTCAATGAAGAAATATTGTATTACCATACAGATATAGTGGCGCTAAATTGTTGCAGTCTACCTTTCGACCACCAGTGGCAGCAGTGAGCGTATTGCACAGACGCATTTCACATCGATTTTTCGTTATAGACCTCACCAACTTTCGTAGGGAGAAATCTTAATAGACCAGCACAGAACGCTCTGTGAAAGGAAACAACAACCACGATGAAAGAGTCCCAAAAGGTCCTGAATCAGGGCTAGGACATGGGGTGATGATGGCACAGGCTTAGCTCTGATGACCTCTTCAGGACTTCTGGAGTTGCCAAACACCGGCTGTGAGCAGTCATAGTAAAACACAAGAGGATGTGGGAGTGTTCTGCTCACTATCTGATTAACAACTAAAATGGCCCATCAGCAATTTCATAAGCATACTGCTCTGCTGGTAGGTTACCCATAATGAACACCATGCCGGCATGTTGTGACATAGGCTAAACTGAGGGATTAGCAGTTGGGTTATGTAAGGCAATGACATCCCCTGGCTGATTCCAACACACCGTGACTGGGCGGTAAAGAATCGTGTGATTAGATCGAAAGGCTACGGTTACACAAAAAAACAAATTCCTCCCTGTTGTTTTTCAACTCAGAAAAGTTGTTAAGAGATAAACAGTCTGGTTTCCATTACAGATGGAGTGGTGGCCATACAATGTAGGGCAAAAGCTGAAAACCACCATCGAATGCAAAAATGTATTCTGGAAAGTGATCCATTTATTAAAGTACCTGATATTCTCTGACTTCCCCAGAGAATTTATCACATTTCTAGAATACTCTAAAATCCATGATATTTAAGAAATTCCATGACCAGTAGGAAGTGACTGTGTTCACATTGCTCTCAGATCTTTAAAACACAAGTCTACAGTATATAGCCCGCATGCAATCTAGCCACAATGCGAACAAACGTAATGTAAACATCTGTATAGAGAGCAGGGAAAAAGTAATGCTGACACAGATTTGAATAAATGCAGCCACAGGAGACATACAAGTCATTTATGTATAACTGTAGCCATAGACTCACCACAACTCTACTATTCAAACGCAACCGGTTTATAGCCACCAACTGTTATTCTAAACTTTGTGGGATGTTGATGAACTAATATGGATACAGACTGAAGTTCAACAATTGCCACAGAACAATCCAGGTCTGGGCCTTTCCTCTGCCTGGGGCTTTCCATCCACCGGGCCCTCTTGTAACCAGTAACAGTCACACATAGGACAACTGAGAACAGAGCACAGTCCCATTTTGTATTGTTTTCACCACACCAGCACCCCACCCATAGGACAGTAACCAGGGATACTGTATACTATATAACCTAGAGGTAAAACACACAGTAGAGGAGCAACCCGTTTTGCATCCTTTCACCACTCTTCTGTTACATTTGCTGTCAAACCACCTCTGCATTCCTTAAACAAACAAAGTCACAAAGCCAAGTTCACGAATAACATACATAGCTTGTAAACTTTGAAGGGTACAGATACAAATATAATAATTTCAAGAAGAATCAAGAGTCTATACCATTTAGAATTGGATGGTTACATGTTCAACAGTCATTCTCAATGTCTTTCATTAATCCATGTATTTACAATCACTAATGCTATTATTATGGCAACAGCAGCAGCCATAATTATAGCTGACATGACCTATCTTACCTAACTGTCCAGACCACTTCCTATTATCTCCACTAAGCAATGGAAAGAAAGGGAAAGTTGTCATTGTGCGTTGCCGGGATTGTGGGGTGAAAGAGGGGGTAAGGACGGGGTCTCATTCACAACACACTTACCATTCCTGGTGGATGAATTTAATACTGCCAGTACAAACACAAGGGTGGTACAGAGGCTTGTCCGGGGTCCCCTCGGAGCGGCACACACGACAAATATCCGCTGCACATGTGAGGAAGATACCCAGTGTCAAAGCCAAGCAAAAGACAGTTGAGCAGACAGGCAGAGAGTAATAAACAGGGATGGGTGGCGTTATAAGACAGATGTGTTTAGAAAGAATAACTTTTGAGAACATTAAATTTGTAGCAAGGTAGTAGGTTTATCCAAGGCCATGTCATAGGAAACTCGAGACCACCATCATAACGCTGCTGTATTTCTGGTTGTTTCTATTCCTCCCAGTCAATGCTGCTTCAAACCACGTTTACATATTAGTTGGACAGTAATAAAAATACAATATTTTAGCATTTGCTCTCTGCTATCTTAATTAACTTCATAATACGGTGGTTAGCTAGTACGCTAAACACTAGCAGGCCAGCACAGCAGCAGCCTTGGCTCTCTCTCGTGATGTAATTTTGGAGCTAACGTTAGTTAACGTTACTACTAAGCTGCTGCAAGTCGGTTCTTCATTTACCTTCCTCGGCAGTATCCATGTTGTTCAATGTGCACTGGTCACCTTTTCTTTCAGGAGTATGTTCTAATGCGAACCCATCCACGATACAGATAATATCGGTTAGCTAGCTAACTAAGCTAGCGAGATCCAAATATCCTGGGGGGTCGGATACATTGACAATCATAAAATGGTGTCCCCACAGATTGAACACCAGCGCTTGCTTCGTTGCGAAAGATCACAGCCAATTATTGGTATTTTCAAAGCTGGGCAGTAGATTTTATTAGCTGGTAGGTTTGCAATCTCAAACCTCGACAACGTTACATCCTCTTCGTTACTGAAATAATGACCAAAGAGACAGACAATATGGCTAACCTAGCTAGCTGCCCAAGTCGCTACTAGCTCCTGTCACAACACTTTTAAGTTACGACAGCATTCGACAGATTTTACGGCAGGGAAAACTCCACGACTGCTGTCACGTGGTTGCAGAAACTATTCAGGTAAAGGTAACGTAGGAACACGAGAACCAATCACAATCTCTTACTAAGCGTTTGGGTCAGAACATAGTCATTATGTAGAGCCGATAAATTAGTAAACGTGTTCTTGGCAAAAGATATTCGTTCTTTCTCCCTGAGATATCTAGACGCCGGAGAATAACCTAGCCAGAGTGAAGAGCGACAACTTGAGACTTTGACTTGAACCTCTATGTATATACATATATATTTATTATTACACAACAAGTACTGTATAAAGACAACGGCGCATTTAGGTGATACAAAACATTGATAGTATGCTAGGGGTATGGATACATGCATCAGATAAATTGAACATATTTATTTAACATGTTTATTATTATTTGTAGTTTTGACAGATTTTTATTATTACTTTCTGAAAAGGTCTAGTGTTTATTAACTGTTTGCATTCATTGGTCAGAGCACGATAAAAATTTAAATTACATTTTAAAATTTTCCCACAAAACTGAAAAGTGGGAGACAGTTTAGAACTTATACATATCCAGTATCCAGCAAGGTAGAGAAGTAAAAGAAACAAAAAGAGACGCCGGGGCTATGTATCTAAACACCACAAGCAAACTATGAAATAAAATCTACAGACTTAATTTACCCATCTGTACTGTTTTTACGGCTTTCTTGTTCTTTGATCTTTGTATTAATCTTACGTACTGTTTACATTCCTTAACAAACACAAGAATTAAAGATTTATGTGAACGCTTACATTTATGTATGTTCATTTTGACTATCTTTGACTAAATAATCACATAGAATTATTTTCCGTCTTTTCTTTTTGTCAAAATCGGTGAACTCGAACTGTTCATTCTCCCAAAACAGGGAAAATCCATATAAATATGATCTGGAGATGTCTCGCCGTAATGTTCTAACATAAGGACAGTGTCAAAAAGGATGGAAGTTGTCTATTCGTATGTAGTGATTCACATATACTCGTCTAAATTGAATTACAGCGCTATATAACATGTGTCCGGCCAGGAACTGGGACTCTGCTATCGCCCTGGCACACATGTGGCGCCGTGGCTTAGTTGGTTAAAGCGCCTGTCTAGTAAACAGGAGATCCTGGGTTCGAATCCCAGCGGTGCCTTTTGAGAGACATCCGATAGAGAAATCTGGAATAAACTACCCACCCTCGTGAAATTGTGGTTGTTCTTCACCAGCGTGTAAAATTTCCTGAGATTTTTTACAGCGTGTGCACCGTAATTGGTTTTAATTCCATCAAACCCACCGGAGACAGCAAGAATGACACCGGAAGGCGAAGTTACCTTCAAAATAAAAGCCTAAAATGTGACGTGTACAGAGTAACGCAATTGTAAAACACTAGTATTCCCACTCATACACTTGTCTGTCGCGGCAACTGTAATATGAAACTGGACCACTGCAGATAAATTCCTCAACTGAAAGCATATTAAAAATGTTTATTGGGTACTGATCACAACATTTTAGCCCCATCTTGATGTGTCACCTCCATAAATAACTTGAATGCGGATTTAATCCTTGGACCCAAAAACGATTTTGGCCTTTGCCCATTAGGCAAAATGTATGGATGAACGAGTGCACGGTGTCTTCTTTCAGTTTATTTGGATATGATTGCAGGCTTTCTTTAACAGTGGTAATGTACAGATCCTACTACATTATACTTGATGTGTGCATGTTTGACTTTTTTTGTTCACAGTCCTCCCAAGTTCTACAAGACATGCACTATACACCATCCTACAATACCCAATGAATAAAACCCCCCAAAAAACAAGAAGCATGTTTTACAGCAGCAGTGACGTGAAATCAGAACCACAGAGGAAATTTTAAATGACCAACGCTTTAATGATGACTCTGGTGCTACAACAGCTTGTACATTTCGTATCAAATGATAAATAACAATACGCAGTGCGGTTTGGACTTAGTGCTCGGGGAAGTGCCTAAGCGTTCTAGACATTCTCAAGCATTCTAGAACACAGCCGAGCCTTCTCGTGCTCAGGTGGGCTTCAGTCCTCGGACTCTCCTGGGCTTCGGATGTCATCAATCTTCAGGATCATCTTGACTACCTGGGTGGCCAGAGAGATCTGTTGCTTCTTGCCAATCAGAGTTTCAACCACGTGTTGCTGCTTCATGTCTGGAGGAGAAAAATAGAAACAGGCAATTAATTTCCCTCTATAATAATAACAATATCACTGAGTTGACTGTGCCGACAAGATCTCCAGCAAATAATACAGGCCCTAAACATTGGCATACGAGTCATCTTTTTGACCTGTAATTGTAGTGCGAAAAAAACCGAATGGAGACCGATCCGGGTTTTTTAATTTCAAACACTATACCAGCTGATTTCACAATATTTGTTCCCTTTGGTCTGATTGAAGGTGTGCTAATCAGTGTAGTGTTTGGTTGGAATGAAGACCTGCATACTCTTTGGCCTTGATGGCAGATCACTGTACTAGAGGATACATCACTGTATACATCACTGCAGATCACTGTACTAGAGGATACATATCTGCTTATATCGTGCCCCATGCAGCTGGTTCCTTACCATTGGTGTTGAGGTGCAGGCAGTCGATACCCAAGTAGGGGTTGTTCTCTGTGACCTGTTTGGCTCTGACCTCTGTCATGGTCTGGATGGGGTTCAGCCCGCTGTTCTCAGCCAATGCCATTGGAATGACCTCCAGGGCATCAGCAAATGCCCTCATAGCATACTGCTCCAGTGATGGGCACTTAAAAGGAGAGGGAGAAGACAGAAATTAGAGGATCCAAGTAGCAATGGCAACATCAACTGTGTGGCGCATGTGTAAACCTGATCTCACCAATAGAGCATGTGAGATTCATTCATTTATTACATGTTAGAGAAAGAAAGACTCAGAAAGACTGCAATATGATTTCTAAATATTCTGGGGTTCTCACCTTATCTGCAGCCTGGTTGACAGCCAGGGAACATGCAATCTCTGAAGCTCCTCCTCCATACACGACGCGGTTGTCTCTGACCAGATTGCGGATCACGCACAGAGCATCATGGAGCGCACGCTTGGCCTCCTCAATGATCTAAAAGGGACAGATAAAGAAAAAAACACACATTTAATCCTGAAATCATGAGGTTTTTTTTCCTCCAACGTCTAAATCTCTTTACAGTCATTCAAAATGACAATTTTAATGGAAACTTTACATCAAATCAAAATCAAGCTTGTGTTCACCATTTTGTTGCCTCCACGGATGAAGATGGTCACAGCCCTGGAGTTTTTGCATTCCTCGATGACCAGCATGTGGTCCTTGGTAGTGCCAAAGCTGATCTCCTTCACCAAGCCAGCCGTGCCAAGCTTCTCCGGGGTCAGCTCACAGAACCGTGGCACAATGCGGCCTCCTGTGGCTATGGCGATCAACTGCACAGGAAACACAAATGGACAATGGATACTCGGACGGTGAAGTAATTTTGTGCCATGAACCTTCTGCTCCTTGGCACCACATGGCGATGAAAGATGAATACACTTCTCTGATCTGCGTGTTCAAGTGTTGTAAGCATGCAAGTATTTAGTCTAGGTATGACTTTACATCAAGGGGATCCATCACATGGCATTGATGTCATGGGCTTTAATGTCAATTTCCCTACAGTCATTTCATCACATCTACAGAGTCTGGTGGTTTTAACATATTGAATAAAAACAACAAAAAAACAGTCTTTTGGACCAAACATATTTCTCTCACCTCAATCTCAGGTCCTCCAACCCAACGCACAGCAGGTAGTTCGTTCTGCAGCAGTAGGTGGTTAGCTTCATCATCAAAGCCCCACTGGCAGATGGCCAGGTTAGCTCCATTGTCTTTGACCTAGAGGAAAAATACAACCTGCTCATGAGTTTTACATGTTACGTTTAGTCACGAATGCCAATGTGTGTACTGTGAATTCGGTTTGGGTAGCAGTAACTTAGTATGATGATGTGATTCATGGGGAAATTCTCTTTTCCACTTGCCACATGAAGCATGGCTAACAGCTGATGGATGCTGACAGACTAACCTGCTTGATCATCTCCAGGAACTTATCCTTCTCGTACTTCTGCAGGGCTTTGTAGTCCTCCACAGACGTCACATCCAACTTATGCTTGGTCTTGGGCTTAGGGGGCTCAAACGGGCAGGTAAGGATGGCAATTTTTGTGTCTTTCAAAACCTGAGTAGAGCCAAAGAGGAATTGTTTTTAGTTTTGTCATCTTATATTTCTCACACCTGAGGAAGAAAAATTTGTTAACCTCCTTACACAATATAGCTTGTAGAGAGAAAGAGAGAGAAACAGGTTCATGAAGTAGCAGCTTTCTGCAATAGTACTGCCATAGTCAGATGGGTAAAAAAGTGCAAAGGAAATGATGTGGTCATGGCTATCAATGTTATAATCTCTCTCACAACTCCATGTTGATACTATTAAAAGGAGGTGAGCAAAATACGGTGTTGTATTCCCTGTCAAGAGCAATTGGAATAAAATGAACTAATTGACTGGATGGGAATTGGCTGCAATCGTAGTATTTTTTCATTAAATCAGGCTCTGTGTATTGCCAATTAGCTAATTCTGTGTAATCCAAGACAATATGTAAATGACAACATCCTAAAGTGAAATTCCCATTTTCTTGGTTTCCTACCTTGGGCATCTGAGGGTGGCTGAACTCCTTGTCAACAATGACTCCCTTGATCATCTGTGTGTCCTCCAGCTTGCCTCCCACCTTTCCCTCCATCTTGATAAGCTCAAAGTCCACATCCTTCCTGTCCATGTCGGCCACAGTGAGGATGGCGTTCACTGCAATTTCAGCCATCTGTCTGTGGCATCGGTTGATTCTGAAAGGCGGCAGGAGGACTTTAAGAAATCTTACTAGACCCCAGAAATGGACTGAGCAGAGAAGGTAAACCACTTGGTAGGGCTGAACAAGTGATCAACATTTCATTGTACTCATTCACTTCATTGGGACCAAACTGTCCCCTGAGTTCCAGAATGAATTCAGCAGTTATGAGAGACATCTGCAGGCCAAAAGCATCACTGCAAGTTGAGGGGAGAACCATTTTTGAGAGCAGCGCACCCAGGTAACTTAACCCACATTGTTTCATCATTGTTTTCATTTAGTTAATGTCACTTTTGCATTAACGTCTGCATTTACGTTAGCCAACCTTATCCTATAACAAAAGTATCTAAATGCCCATTTACCTTCTATTGTAAGTAGAATTTAAAAATCTCCAAAAGGAGATTTGAAAACATGACATGCAGTTTTCTATTTGGACACTGAAGTAGCCAGCTGGGAGGGCAAATGAGCCCAAGTGATTTGTCTAGCCTGCAATATAGTGGGGGAAGCACCTGGCAGCATAGCTAAGCAATGGTAAGCAATCTTAAAGAGTTCTTGTTCAACTGTATTGAAGTCGCACAAATCACTCAACACAGCTTTTCCCCAGGGACTCACACTTTGGATCCCAGCGTAGTCATGGCTGTCTGGATGAGAGGTTCTATGTTGTTGGGATCGAAGGGGTAGGTCTCGCCGATCTTGTCCAGCTCCTCAATTGCGATGCGTGCGGCCTGATCGTAACCATCAGAGATGCGGATGGGGTGGATTCCACGATCCAGCAGCTGCTCAGCCTGCTCCAGAAGAGCCCCAGCCAGCACTGAGGAGAAATAAAGTAGAGGCAACACAGTAGTGAGTAACTGTATATGGCATATGGTTGGCAATTCCATTACCAAGTACAGGCAGATAGCAGGTGATTTCTTGATCAGGGCTGCAATGATTTGATGGTTATTATGTTGTCTATGTAAATTAATTGATTTTGGGATATTTATAATGAATACATTGTTTTGTGCTGGACGTGGCTGTAGCAGACCCAAACCTCGACGGCATATGAGAGAAATTTAAAAAAAAATTTATACGGTGCTTTCTTCACTGTGCAATGTGAGATTAGCACAAACACTCCTTACCAACAACTCCAGTTGTTCCATCACCAATCTCATCATCCTGGGACTTTGAGAGCTCCACCATGAGCTTGGCGATCTGGTGGTCCACATCCATCATACTGAGAATAGTGGCTCCATCATTGGTGACAGTCACTTCTCCATCCCTGTCAACCATCATCTTGTCAAGGCCTGGATAGCAAAACCGGAAGAAGAGTAAGTGAACATGAGTGCAATCTTGGCTGTTACAATCTTATGACAAAAGTATAACAATTTTTAAAATAAAAAAAGGTCAAATATATTACAGACCACTGAAGCTATACAAAAGCTCAGCATCCAACAGGCCATATCAGCTTATTCATTTAAGGTTTTGAAGCATTCAATTATTTGGTCGGGTTCAAACAGGGACTTGAATGACCTTTTATTTGTACTCACCGTTAGGTCCTAGTGATGTTTTCAGCGTTGAAGCAACCGCCTTAGCTGCCATAATGTGAGACTGCAAAAGACATACATAACATGTCAAGTAACATATCTGGTGAAGTCTCACTCATCAAGTCTTTACACCGAGAACAAGCTGAAGGTGTCATTTACAGAAACGATTTGATAATTGATTAATACTGTGATGCGCATCATTGATAGGCATTTGTTTCACTAACATTAACTGCACATCCCTGTGCAACATCTCTCAACCGTTGAACGCACCATGAAAAAGCACATGGGCCGTCAAGTTAGCATGCAATCACTAATCCTTTAACTGATGTTATACTGAAAGCAAAACGCCATAGCTGGACAACTAGGTATTTATTTAATGTCAAACAGTCTCAATAAATAATGTAAGTAAAAAAGATGCTTTTCAACAGTCGACATGTTAGGTATGCGCCATGCCGTGCAAGCAACATTAGCTAGCAACACGCTTCAGATGTATCACGCTAGCTAGCCCATTGTACCTTCAGTGCGTCAAGGCCCGTTAACCGTGTCTTCTTATCCTGATCTTTTATGATGATGAAAGGCCTTCCATACTCATCGAAGGCTAGAGTCCCCAAACTGGACATCTTGACTGGAGGAATACGACACTTACTAAGTGTCTTACGGATCAAATTATGACTTTTAACGATGGAAAAGTGGAGTGTGGCTGAACTGCAAGTCGCTCGGGTCTGCCGGCGACTTCTGGAAGGCTCTCTGGGCGGGGAGGGCGAAACCAAATGCTATTAGTGGATACTGATTTATAGAGCAATAAAACACTTTATTTTTTACACAGTAGAATATAACATACATCATTTAAATGTTTTAAACTATTTCATATTATTTATTTGTATTAACTGAAACTGTTTGTATTACAAAATGCCTTTTCCCGATGTGGTTTCTTCCAGTCTCGTGCAATCTCAAACCTCACTCCTGATCTCGCGCGATTGCAGATGTTTATGATTTCCATTGGATGGACTGGATTGAGTGAAATACAACATCAACTTTGAAAAGGTACAAAACTATACTTGTCGGCAGTTTATCGGCAGCTTTACACGTCATATATGTATATATATAGTATCACTTCATCATCATTTTATTGCACTCACTTGAAATTGGATCAAATTCTTAGTTTCATCGCTCAGACAGACAGTTGATTTGAGAGATAAGCAGTGTTGGAGCTGCTTCGGGATCAGCTGTTTGCAAATCAATGCAAACCAACACGTCTGGCTTGTTGCAACTGAATTAGTCAGTAGGACTTTATTCATAAATGTACTGCCATGCAACTATCTTTATGAAGCGGTTCCGTGTGATAGAGACGAAATGTGGAGATTAAAAAAATAAATAGAAAAAATCCACGCGTAGTTATGGAAGCGTCAAAGTGACGCAATGTCCGGGTTAGTGGTGTTAGTGAATGGTGGTGTTGGACGTGTTCAAAGGTGCTGCTCTCCGTTATGTTGCCAAGACTATTCTCTGGGAGCATGTCTGCTACTTTTCAAGCCTCGCAATATCCCGGTAAGACGCCCATGAAAACACAGCCTGACGACTAGCTCAATGCTTTTTAATCGGTGTTACCTTAGCAATTGTATCGACTTGCTGCCACCATGGCTTACATATTGTATGGTGGATGTCTTGATGTCTTTATGGGTGTTGCGGAATAACACAACAGAGTTTTAAGGTACTACGAGTTACTGGTTGCTTGCAAATATGGAATGCATTCTATTATCATATCTGTTGATCATATCTGTTGATCATTCAAGGGAGCCAGCAACCAGCCTCCACTTAGCCCTAGTAGAGCTTACTGTACGACCAAGATTTGATTATCAGCTCAGCGATTTTAATCTGAATGCAATAAATGGAAATCATTTTGTAAGTCATTTGATTATCTTTGCATATTTGTACCTGAGCTCACACTGCAGTCCACAATACACCAGTTTCACTTTCCGCAGCGTATGGGAAAAGTTGTGTGGGGATAACTGATGATGTCTTGCAAATGTGTGAATGTATTTTGCTGTGTTACTAAATGTTATAGAATGCCCTGTGAAGTGAAGCCTCGGTTCCTGGTTCTGTACGGTTCTCAGAAGGGCCAAGCCCAGTCCATAGCGGAGGGGATCGCTGATGAGGCAGGGGAGCACGGACTGGTCGCTGAGATCTGCTGCTTGAATGAGGATCACAAGGTAGAACAGTTTTACTTACTGAGAGTAGAGCTGTCTAAGCCTCTGTTGCGCTGCCTAGCTGACAAACATGTTAATGTTATCTTAATAAGGTTGAGACTCTCTTATCATTGTGTTTGTAATGCATTTTTTGATTATGGTTCCAGTACAATCTGGAGAAGGAGAATGCCCCAGTGGTCTTTGTTGTGTCTACAACTGGAGATGGGGAACCGCCGGACAATACCCTCCAGTTTGTAAAGAGAATCAAGAAGAAGACCCTCCCCACTGACCACTATAAACACCTTTGCTATGCCCTTTTAGGTAACGTACAGCATTATGGTCTGAGAGGGCTCTCGTGTAATGTGCATGTAATACGTTACATACTATGCAGTCCATCGGTCAATTGTTAAGTCTTCACAATACATAATGCATCACATAATGTTTAATTTGTGAAGAGTTGCTGGCCTGAATAATCTGAAACATTTCCTCTGCATGCTCTAGCTTTAGGAGACACAAACTATGCCAACTTCTGCAACTGTGGGAAAACTATTGACCGTCTTCTACAGGACGTTGGAGCCAAACATTTCTATGCAACAGGACATGCAGACGATGGTGTAGGGTAAGTTGTGCAGAAGCGAAACGTCTAGACTGCTAATTCAACAAGGGTCAGTGCCTGTCCCTGTTTGACCCTACTTGCAAATCTCTCTTTCTCGAGTTGAGTTGAGCTGTGGCACGTGATCGGGTTTGTCAGGTCTCTCTTCATCATCATGTGGACTTTGATCTTTGTCTCTAGGCTGGAGGTGGTTGTGGACCCCTGGCTCGAAGGACTGTGGGAAGCAATCAAAGGATCCTTATCAAACATGGCTTCTGAAAGGGAAGGTCACTCAAATGCAGACCTGACTGATACTGCAAGAGAAACTCCTAATTTATCCTCTTCAGATATCAAACTAAACCTCCTAAGTCTCACTGATGACCAGAACTGTGAGTCCGCCAGAGCATCTGAGGAACCTGACTCCAAATCCACCTTTGCTGCTTTGTCTTCAGAGTCTGTTACACAAACTGCTGCTTTTGACCCCAGACCAACATTTACTGTAGAGAGCCCTGGGTTGGCCTCCCAGTCAGCTGACATTGGCGGTGTTACTAAATCGACACCGCAGACACAGACTGGGGACGTCGGAGTTTCCCATGCTGTGTTGGAAGCGTCACTGACTTGCTCCCTGCCACCGTTGTCTGAGTCCTCTCTCAACGTTCCTGCTCTGCCTCCCCCCTACCTCGATGTCTCACTTCAGGAAGACACCATAGAAGAGGTGAGGAGCGCTGCCGCTGATGAGGATCAAGTCCTATATTCAGTCAGTTAATCAGTCTGTGTCTCTGTCCATCCATCTGTCACTCATTTCTGCTCTTTAATGATCGACCCTTACAAGTCTGGGTTATTGCCTCACTGTCTTGGTTAATAAATCTTTTGTTCCTCAGATTAATGCACCATTGAATAAAGAGGCTCTTCATGAGGTGCCCATATGCAGGGCAGTTCTGCTGACCACAGGAGACTCAGTCAAGACAGGCCCTTCTGCTGGAGTTGGACATCTCTGTAAGCTTGACAGTATAATGTTAATTTTGTCTAAATCACAGTCTGTGAGTTTAAACCATTGTAGATGATCCTTTTTTTTTTGTTCTCAGGCCCACCCAACGATGACCTTTCAGCCTGGGGACTCGTTTGATGTGTGCTGCCCAAACAGGACCTCTGAAGTGGAGGAGATGCTCCACAGATTGGGCCTGCAGGACCAGAGGAACCGTCGTGTTCAGGTATCTCTACGCAAGGACACAAAGAAAAAAGGTAAAGTGCCAACTACTGAATCATTCTAACATGTCTGATATATTTTTAAAGGAACATTTTAACATTGGGATGAAATGTCTTATAATTCTATATGATACAATACTCTGATTATGGCGCACTATGTATCTGCTGTTTTCATTTCTGAATAGTCTCAGGATTATGACATTCATGACTCTGATCATGTGGAAATGTTTCTTCCCTCCCTGGTTACAGGTGCCCAGGTGCCATCTTATATCCCTCAGAACAGCACGCTGCAATACCTGCTCACCCGGTGTCTGGAGATCAGAAGTGTTCCTAAGAAGGTACGTCATGACTTTGCTCTGTGGCACAAGTATAAACCCCTGGCCATGTAAACTGCATCAGCCAAGCCACTTTTTTTTGTATGACATCCTGTTCACTCTTTCGGTGTTCATGGATAATAAGCGGTGCATTATATTTCATTATGTATTGTACTATTTACTGATCACGTGATCATGGTGCTCAAATAGTTTATGGCAGCATGTCTGAAACCACACACCAGGACCCAAAATGAGTCACTGGCCTGTTTCTGGGTCCCTGGTATGGTGTAATGAGCTCTGGTGAGACCTAATTTGCTAAATTTGGGTCCCAGGCTGAAGAAAGATTAAACCTGCCTGTTCCACTGTGGTAATGAGACTCAAAGCAACATTTTGCATGTGGAAGTGGCAAATGGCCATTGTCTGGAGCTGTGCCTCTCTAATTGACAGCTGGGGACATTGGCTGAAAGAAGTCAGTCCTGCTTCCCGTCCATTTCCAGTCCAGTTAAATTGAATTGTTTACTTTTTGCTTTGACAACTTTGCAACATTGCTGAGCATGCTGTGGTAAGAGTGTGGGCTACAACAGGGCTCACTGGCTGACTGCTGTCTCGCTGAAGGGTGTTTTGGTTGAGTAAACTCCATAGATTGGTCTATTTTCATTATCATTTAAAAATATAATTCATTAAAAAAATTGCCTATTTCTGTTTTCCAAGATACTTTCATTATTTGTTCAAAACTATCCTGTTTCTAATTTAGATTTCCCATGTTAAAGTCATTATTTGTTCAGGACATTAAGTCGTAATCCTGATTTTTTTTTTTCAAGTTAGATTCATTATTTATTAGTTAAACATTCCAGCCTAATTATAATGGTGACCATTATTTCCCCGCTGGCATGAACTGCATCAATAGATTGTCTTCCTCAGAAAACAACAGACCGAATAACAATAGGAAGACAATTTATAAAATATGAAGAAATACGGCCACGAACTGAGAGTTAAATTATTTATATTATTGCATATTTAAATTGTATTTTTTGTTTTGCAAAGTTTAAAAAAGGTTGAAAACATAACAAAGATTAATTTTAACTCTGAGGATATCATATTTATGTGCTGCAGCATTGGTCAGTTTTGAAAGCTCATTTAATAACTTTAACACAGATAATCAGTCCTTGAATATAATGCCATTTGCCACCAACACTTCCAATTTCCACTGAATTTCTGGGGACAATTAGAGCAGTGACTTTTGATATTATTATTTGGTCAATGTGATGAGTTGAACTAGTAAATTATTGGACGCGGGTCACCGAAATATAACCTTAGAGGGAACACTGGTCCTGATTGCTCCCCTGATGCTGTAGCATAATTCTTTTCTTATTTTTAAATGTCATTATTTGTTCAAAAGTTATATCCGAATCGTAACAACTGCAGTCAGTTCCCAGCTGCATATAACTGGTCTGACAAATGCGCTTTTTTATATGGACTTGTTATCCCCTCTGTTTGTGTGGGCTGCACACAAATTGAACGCTGCATGCCAAGCTGTTGTCCATGCACTTACTGACCGTACCAGACATGTGAAACCAGCATGAGAATATTGTGCGAAGGCAGTAAGCTTTTTTTTGTACAACACCTGTCGGTTTATTCCAAACAATTATCCTGTTTTACTGACATAATTACGACGCCTGCGATCCCTCTGAACCCGTGGAAAGTGAGAGGCAGTCATCCCTACCACTTATCAAACACACATCCCAATAAAATGCATTAAGGCATGAAATACAGGAAGATGAGACTTGGCACAGCCTGACTTACCCTTTCTACTGACACGAAATGGATTGTTATTGCTGTAACCATCCAGAAACATGGGCACTTTCAGACACCATTGTTTCACACTAATCGGGGTTAAACAATCGGATAAAGATTAAAGTTGAGGAAATGGAGGAAAGGTGGTGGCTTTTCAGGATGGATTGGAAGATGGAGGTCATAATTGTGCCATTTACAACCTGCTACTTACAAGAATGTGCCATTAATCCTCCCATACGTGCAGTCAACTATAAAGAGTCGTTGTAAGTGTTCAGGGACATTTTGGCGTGCAAAATATTTGCTAATTCCGATCGCTCTGCTGTCGTGCTTAATGGCTGTCTGGAATAAAGCAAGATCAGTTAAGAAGTTGCCTTTTTAATGATCTTTCTTTAATGACCGTTTTAATGCTTTCACTTACATCACAGATCCTGCTAAAGAATCTAGTTGATGAACTACATGATGATAAGACTTGGAACAGCATGGCTCATCTTTCCTGCTGAGACAAAGGAGTTTATTTTTTTTATCTAACGGAAAAATCGGGTGACAGCGACACGCATTGAATTAATGAGTTCAATAAAAAATTTTGTCCCCTGCCCCGCTGCTGCTTTCCCTGTAGATTACAAAAACATTAAAATCTGATTCATAAACATCTCAACAGTCAAGGACACAATTTTATGGGCACAGACAGTCTTACAACTGGCATTGCATCTATCAAAAGTGCCAGCATCGGGTGGAGAAATAGAAAGGGCTGTTGGTCTCAAGGCCTGGCACGCTGCAAAAATGACTGAAATCATAGAAAGCATTTTTTGTGTGGACAGACTATCACTATCAGAGGCTTGTTGAAACCTTATTGATAGTGTGGGTGTGTGTGTGTGTGTGTGTGGGTGTGACCCATCCTTTTACAGTTGTGCTGCAAGGATGTTACGAGGAGCACGAACAAGCAGGAAAAGAATAATGTTGCCAATAAGAAATTAATGGAAGTCTGGACCACGAAACGACCATTAGCTGTTGACTCAAACTGTTCAAAACGGATCCGACTGACTGGACACCGTATCTCTCCCTCTCTGCCAGGCGTTCCTCAGAGCGTTGGTGGAGTGTACAGGAGACGGCGTGCAGAGGAGGAGACTGCAGGAGCTGTGCAGTAAACAAGGCGCTGCGGACTACAACCGCTACGTGAGAGACCCAAGCCTCAGTGCTCTGGACCTGCTCGCAGCTTTCCCCGCCTGCTCGCCTCCTCTCAGCCTCCTCATAGGTCAGATTGCCACCTGATGTCTGTCAGTCAAGCCGTAAGGGCCGAAAACTCTTCAGTCCACAACATGAGAATTCAAACCATAATCAAGTTCAAATTGTGATGATTGGGTCACATTGTGATAATTGGGTCACATTGTTTACTTTTGTGATTGGTTGATTTTTGATTTTACGCTGTTGGTTTGTCAAGTGACTTTTTAATTCAATCAATTTTTCAGAGTGCTGATGTTGGAGGACCATTTAGAGATTCACTATGCTGGTAAAGCCTACCGATCAGCAGGTGCTACATGGCACAGTGGTTAATTGATTTTCTTGTTTCTAATCCGAATACATGACTTGATTTAATCAGGTGCAGGCTTTCAAGCTGCCTGAGGCGATTGGGTGATTAAAGTGATTGACATGGGATAAAAATTGAAATGCCTTTTGGCTATTAGACCACAGCTGTGCAAAATATTATTGGAATAAGATACTCCATTACTTTTAAATTAAATTAATTAAATTAAATTAACCTAGGTTATGTCAAATGCGCTTCAAAAGTATTTGCAAATCGATGGCCAAAGCGCAAAACCTCCTATCTGCATCATTTTCCAGGAAAAGTGGGGAAAATCCTCCTATGTGCACTTTGCAAGGCACTAATACCTAGTCGGTATTGTTAACACATAATATAGTAATATAGTCCAAAAACAGTGTATTATGTATTGGGTATCCTTAACAAATAGCATTCTGCAAGAAAACAACAAGTTTTGTTTTTTTTCTCAAAAAAGCTCATTTTTCAGATAGGAGGTTTTGCTCTTCGGCCATCGAAATGTTTTTTTTTTCCTGGGAAGATTTGTCTGTCCACTATATTTCCATCCAGTAGGGGTCAGCGTCGCCCCAGTAAAGCAAGCTTCCTGTGCATGTTCTTTAGGCTTCTTGCTATAGCCTACAATTATACTTATTTCTGTGAAAATATTGGTTTTAGTCTAACTACCAGCCAAAAGATAATATTTGCTCAATTAATTAACTTTTCCTTTCCTCCTAATGACACTGATCAATTGTTTCTGCCATCTATACTATTACTCCTTTGATCCTTTCAGCCAAATGTTGGTGGAAAAATAACATTGTCTGTCAGCTCATTAGATACTTGGCTATTCATTCAGTATGGATCTAATAAGCTTTGATTGAAACCCAACAGACAGTGAAATTAGTTGGCTATAGCTTTACATACAAGTTGAGTTGTCCTCTAAAACAGCTGTGTCATAGCTCTTGGCCTACCCAATGTCAGTTTTTTTTGGCCCTCTTGCCAACCACAGCACCTTTTTCAGTGGTGAACTGATGCAGAAATTGGCAATCAGGACATTCATGCCCTAGTGAAAAATGGTGGCGCTTGAGGCACTTCAGGGCAACAGCTGTTGTGTGGGGGACAGGGGGCCATTCATTGGCCAGGGCCTGAGTTTCACAAGGACATGAGCATGCAGGGTCAGCCAGGAGCATAGGTTAATGGTCAGTCCTGACTCAGGGTGTCACCGTTAAGGCGCATTACTATATCACGGTGCCGTCCCTGCTTCGTTAACTTGACCGGAGGGGAGGTGTTTGCTGATCAGAGTTTATGGCGTTACACCCGAACCGCACATAATGAGGAGAAATGTGTCTACAACCACGTGTCTTTGGCCAGGTGCTGGCTGGGATATTTCAGGAGACGTTGGGTATAAATTGAGAAAGATACTGGCTTCCTGGAGTCAGCACCCTTGTTATATGGTCCATTGTTTCATATAGTGTGTCAGATGAAAACGTTGGGGTCACAACACCAGGGAACTGAATCCTGTCCATGGGCATCTTTTTCAATTCAGTCTACCCGTGGGCTCAAGCGATATTGTGCCAGGATGAGCTTTTTTTTTTGATTGTGACCTGTGGAAGAGCACAAAGAGAAGCTGAATGTTATCAGCACCACTCAAAATTTAAAGTTTACCAGTCGTATGACATTTTTTCACAATCATAAAATGTCATGGAAAACTTTGGATGTCCTTGAAAAAGCATAAGCTTGCAGGCTCTTCTCTCAGAAGTCATTAGAAACATTTAGAGGGAATTTAAAAAAAACTCTTCCCAGGGAGAATTCCTCTTAATGCCTTTAATGCTAACGACCTCCCTAATTTAATCTGCAGCCAAATGTATCTACCTATATATCTTGCATCGTAACTTTTATGTGCAACCACATTGCTATATCTTTTCCCCTCTATAAAATTGCACCTCTGCATGCAAATTGCAGGGCGGTTAGACTGAGATGGAATAGATTATATTCTTGTGCAGTATGATCGATGATGCCCTGAAAACTTTTGAAACAATAGTGGGACTGTGTCGTTTGGAATAGAGGCTAAACTGGCTTTTTTTTTTTTTTAAATACTTATTTCTATATCTACTATATCTTCAAGTCGCTCACAGCAAGAATCTTTGCGCTGAAAGGTTTAAAAGTGATATATCCCTTGTGTCAACCAACAGTATCATCATGGTGCAGTGATGTGAGATGATGGATTGATTGTCCTCTGTTTTGGGCATTTTGCTGTCACACTATGTGATAGAAAGGCAACAACTCAGGCGCAGTCAGAGGAGAGTGTTAACAGACACAGATACACCAGCTGATGCAGAGGTGTGTTTTTGCAAAAGGTTGCGCAGGAAAGGATTTATTGTTGTATGGTGATGTGTTGTTTTAAAACAGTTCTGTCCAAAAAGAGTTTGTGACTTTGCAGGTTGCGGCATGTGACAGGGAATTTAATATTTGATCAGTTTTGCTGCAGTGTAGGCCAAAATACAGTGGGGTCCAAAAGTCTGAGTCCACTCTTTTTCATCATTTCATCATTTCATCAAAAATGAAAATGATAAATTATTTTTAGTCAAATGATATTTCTCATTTCAAAGTTAAAGCACTAGCAGTAGCCACAATAACACATAGAGCTGTGGTTCTCAATCCAGTCCTCATGGACCCCCTGGAGGTCCTGGAGGTTTCAGCTCAAACCAAACAAGATTTCATTTCATTTCAGCATTTCTCAGATATCTACAAATTGATTTCTATCAGTTCTAAATAATGTATTCTTGAGTAAGAAGTATCCGCTGAGTAAAGAAATTGTGTTAGTGTCTGATGAAATGATGAAAACTAACAGTCCTTGGTAGTGGTCTCAGACCTTTGGAAGGTTTATTTAGATACAACTCACTTACTATGAGATACATGTACAGTACAAGCCTGATGGTTATAATAGAAGCTGGGCCAGTCTGTAAGACTCACCTCCAGTCCTTATCACTCTTTGGGTCTAAAACATTTGCACACTTCCTTTTTAGAATTGGGGCCCCTTCCAGTTTTGTCTTGTAATTTCTGATGTAAGCTGGTTGAATATTTAGGGGAAGACTGTTGTGTGGGCCAAGCCAACGCTTTTGTCCAAATTCTTCATGCAAACTTAAGCTGTAAGTGTATTATTTAAAAAAACCTTCAACAGCACAAAGAGATGAAATGTAGGCTTCATCTGTCAAAGCGGTGAGCTGTCTCCCTAACTCGGTGAGCTATTTAGATGTCAGAGAAAGCGAGAAAAGAGGAGGAGACGGCTCAGTTGGTCCAGCTGTATGTCTTTCCAAAGGACTTTGGAGACAACAATTGTTTTTGTCAGGGCTCAGCTGGTACATATGGCACAGCTTTACTTTTCCAGGTTCATTTATCATTGAGATAGTATTAGCAAATGAAACTACACTGTGAGCACATCACAAAAGCGATCCAACTCTCAATCACTCCCTTGGCCTAGATTTAGTAGGTGGTGGTCATAGCATAGCGACTGGCAAATGCTGTCGCTACGGGGAGGAGGGGAAAAAAAGTAGAAGCTCTCTCTCTCTCTCGCAACTCTGATTTCATTGAAGCCTCCTCATAGATGCAATACACACCAAATATCACCCAAAAGAGGGCACCTTCATGGCTGGCATTGAAATAAGGTCTGCATAAGCAATCTGTTTCCTACTGGCTCCACATCTGGACACTTGGGATTCCATAACCCTGAGTTTGTAATTTCATAAATATAGAAGTGTGTCCTAGAAACAAGACGGTAACTTGGGTGGGGGGTGACTGGGGATAGATTGGTAGGTAGGACATCTCAATACGCCACGATGACTTTCACTTTTCCGTTCCCTCGCTGTCATGGGCGTCTGACGGAGCAAAATCTTTGCGGGGCGACAGTGTGACTGACACATGCACTTATCTTTCAGAGCATTTGCCAAAACTGCAGCCCAGGCCTTATTCAGCAGCCAGGTAAGGCTCCGTTTTGTTGTTTATTTTGAATCGGTTCTTCCTTTTTTTTGCCACACTCAGCATGTCATTGATTTGCTCCTCCTGTTAAACTAGTGCCCATTGGGTTTAAAGCTCATGTGGAACAGCAACATGTAAACCAATGTCAAAGCTTCCCAACTCCTCTCCTTGGTCCTCCGCTTATCTGTGTGTGTGTGTGTGTGTGTGTGTGTGTGTGTGTGTGTGTGTGTGTGTGTGTGTGTGTGTGTGTGTGTGTGTGGGGGGGGGTGCATAGAGAGACAGGGCAAGAACAGGAGAGGTGGTGGCTGTAGTTTATCAGATGGTGCAGGGACATTAGAGGCCTGCATTATTGATGCCGTGGTCAATAGAGGTCCCCAGTGGCCCACAGGAACTGGAGAATGGATGAGGGAGCGAGAGAGTGCTTCCCCTAGCAGCGAAGGCTGAAGACGAGAGGAGGGAGAGAAAGTGCAGACAGGTTTTGCCTGAGTGAGAGATGATTGTTTTAACTTCACACAGTAGTTTCATCCACAGTGAAGCAGGGTTCCTCGCGTGGGCCTTATTGGTGTAAATTCCGACTTATCACGCTCGTTTACACACTTCATTCCAAGGTCATCAAATGTTTATGTAAGCTTATTTCATTGATAATCCTTTGTTGGACTGGGCTTCCACTAAAGCCTTTGTAGCAGCATAGCTGTCTGGGCTAGAGGATTTATCCTCTTTAACTCTTGTGTCTCGCTGTTCTTTCTTTATTTCACTTCATTTTCTACTCCCCCTGCATGTTTCTGCCCCCCTCTGTTTGTCTCTCTCTCTTTTCCTCAACCTCTCTATTTCTCACCTCCCCTTCTCTCTAGCTCGAGTCTTCGGCACCCAGGGAAGCTGCATTTTGTCTTCAATGCGGTAGAGTTCCCAGTATGCTCTGGGCGGCCTGCGGGGAGGAAGGGCCTGTGTACTGGTTGGCTCACTGACCTCATCAATCCCATTCTGGTTTACCCCGGGAGGGCTCAATCCTCCGGCAGCCCAGGTCTGCCAAAGGTGATTATCCTACAACGTGTAGAACTGAATTTAAAATGTGTGGACTCAATGCTGTTGGTGTTGTTTGATGTATTTCCAAGTAGTTATCCATTCCAAGTAAGTGTCCAGACGTGGTGGTTAAGACCCCCACCTCATTGGGTGGGGGTGGGGGCTAGACTAGAAAATCCTGCTAGAGTCTTCTCTCACGTGCCTCCTCTACTTTGTCTTCCGACTGCCTCAATACAAGCAAAGGGCCAAGAGGGGGGGACGGCCCATTTTTCTTCAAAAATGAAAGCTTAAGAGGTTCTTGATTACAAGAGAGTACAAGTGTGAGTGAGGAGAAAATCAACAGGAAGTGCCGAGGCCGGGGCGCCCAAGAGGCTCTAGACGTTTGAGATTCAGCCTGGTTCCACTACACACTAAAAACAGACAAAAGTACATGTTTTGAAGTACTTGGGCGACCTTCACATTGTAATCCTTGAGACTTTTTCCTCAACTAGAAAGGCCGAGTCATAGTCAGTTAATGGCTGTTTTGAGTTTTAGATTTGAAATAGCTCAGCTTTCACAGTGACCATCCACGACTTATCCTAGACCCAACTTCTGTACAAACCAGCATGGTAAGCTTTTAAAAATAGTAGAAATAGTATTTTAATTATAGTTAAAAATAGGGAGGTTAAGAAGCTAGAGCATCAAGGAGAAAAAAACAACATACAACAATGTACAATGCCAGAATACAGTCAAAATCATTTCAATAAAGAGCATGATAAAAAAAAAGTTCAATCGAAATCACATGAAAGCCAGAAACCAAGTCAAATCTAGTGTATAAGCTCTCCAAGGCCCACCCGTCCAATATCAAACCAGAACGTTAACAGGGTCAAAACCTTGAACTGAGCAAAGCAACAGCTCCATACTAATGGTCCACCAGCTCCTGCATTATGAAATCAAAGCTCTCTTAAGCTTTAAACAGAAGGCATCTGAAGCTTGTTCTAAAAACCATTGACCTATTATCATTGAAAATCAGAAATGAAATAGAAAATCAAGCAACCCTGTCTACAGTAGACTCTTGGATCTACATTAATATGTTTTGGAGTAATAAGTAGATCAATTAATAGGTACCCAGAGGTAGGTAGGTCCCCGAGGCTTCTCGCCATTATTACTCTCATTAATGTAGATGTTTTCTGACCCTAGATCCACGTGACTTTACGACCCAACTGCTCCTTCCGACCTCCCTCTGACCCTTCGGTGCCCTTCATAATGGTTGGACCAGGCACAGGAGTCTCCCCCTTCATCGGCTTCCTCCAGCAAAGGTACAGCAGATTGAAAATACATTACAGCATGATCTCAGGCCACAATGTCTCATCTCAGTGTTTTGTGCACTTGTATTAAGGATGGAAATAAGTGGAAGAAACCTTGGGGTGCAAGGGGTGCCAAGGGTGGGCAAACGCAGATTGAAATAATACAATGGACACAGCATAAACACAATAAGGACACTTGGGTGAAACATCCAGATCTGGCGTGGGGCGTCAACAGCAGTTCAGTCAGCATGGTCATAAGAGTGAGGGACCACGAGGACGTCCACACTGCCCAGCCACTGTCACAGCCTGGGAACCGATAGGAGACTCATGCAGTGTGTGAGTGCACAGGAGCATACACACCGGGAGAACAGACCGAGGCTTGCAAGCTAAATGCCCATTGGCAGGAACCTGAGCCTAGTGCAAGCTCTCTGGTCTAACCTTTCTCTGAGAAGAGGCTGAGTCACTCTCGGTGTTTGTGCAAACCTACAAATAAAATAAATAGGTTTTTAGCCTTAATTTAAAGAATTCAATAGAGCTGTTCCAGAGATGGGTAGTGCTATGAGAAAAGGCTCTACTACCACCAGTTTTCTCTTTGACAGCTGGGATGGACAGGTAGCCAGCGTCCTGTGGTTGGAGGGCGCATGGCAGTATATGGTGCAATGAGATCTGGTAAATAGGATGGTGCAAGTCCATGTAATATTTGATATGTTAGTTGAAGCACCTCAAAGTTACCTGGCATGAATGTTCCTGTTTTGGTCAGGATTACCACTTAGCTCCCAAACCGATGGCACACAGTTGACTAACGTGTTGTTTTAATGCTTTAAATGAAGAAGCGGGCCTGTTGAAAGTTCAGAGAATACTGAGGATGTCGAGCATCACGTAACAAAGAAACAAAGAAACAAAGAAACAAAGAAACGTGATGCGCAGTGTGACAATTCACAGTCACAATTTAAAATCTGTCAATGAGTATTCAGTGTTTGAGTGATGTTAAGTGGCGGATCATCTATGCATGCTTGGGGTAAACTGCATCGACAATTAAATGAGACCTAACTAAAAGTCTAATAAAAGTTGATGTCATGTACCTCTCATTGGGTGATAGTTAATCTGGCCAACAGGGCTGTAATCACGTCAGGGATTATTCACTTCACTCAACAGGAATAAATCAGGCTCTCTCCAATGTTTATGACTTAGTCTGCAATGAACAGCCATCAGTCAGATGAGTGGGTGGGGTTATTGATACGAATGTTAAGAGTTCAGTAGGTGGTGGCCGTGGTGAAGGAGGAGGTGAAGTGGGCATATTGACATGGAGGTTTCTGGCTCATTTTAGGAAGGCCTGGATTGACAGCTAACCCAAGATCGCAAGATGTCACTACGACTAAATGTGACTGAAGCCTCTCTGTCCAGGCCGATGCGTGTTTGGTGAACCGGGCCAATAGCCACAGTTACTTGTCAGAATGTGGCCTAAGCGAGTGACATGTCTTACTCTTGAGTGTCTCTGTATAAATTAGGTTGCGTCCCAGTCAACTGCAATTGTCTCTAAATCCTCTGGATGTCTGCTGTGTTGTGGTGTGTACCGTCGAGGGGGGGTGGCGGTACCGGTAAGTGATCACGGGAGTTGATTGTGTGCAGCGGACTCGGACTCTGGCTACTCTGTGATGAGTGTTTCAGAAGGTGATGGATGGTTATCAGGGGTGAGAGATGCTTGCGCCTCTGGGATGTGAGAGTGCTGACGATAGCCAACATTATGGGCCTGACCCGGTCACGGCACTTGCAGACACAGACTGCCATATGATCAAGGTTGTGCCGGAGGGACACGACTCGGGTGTAAGGGACAGTGATAGGGACATATCAGTCTTACTTTGGTCCTTGCAGTGGTTCCCCCGAATATTGCTGTCCAAATCTAAGATTTCATATTTCAGGTTTTCCAGTTTTTGCAGACCTTCCCATCGGTGGAGGGAAAATATTCAGACCTTGATTGATTTGAGAATGCTTTGTTCTATAATATAGCAACTAAAACCCCTGAACAAATGTGTCCTTGAGAGCTCAGGACTGGATGTTATTTTTTATTTTTTTTCACTTCATTGAGATCAAATCTTTTTTTCTTTTCCTTCCGAGAAGACTCTTCACTGTTGGAGGATGAAGCCATGTGAAACAATCCATCAGCTCACCTGTCTCCTTAGTTTCTCTCTCTCTCTCTCTCTCTCTCTCTCTCTCTCTGTCTCTCTCTCTCTCTCTCCCCCTCTCCCTCTTCCTCCCCAGCTGCGTGTTGTGCTGAAGGATTGTGCAAACCTGTCATGGCGAGCGGCATTGTACAGAATCTAACTTGTGATTCCAAACAAAGCCTCTGCCGCTGATGCTGCACTCTGATAAGAGATAACAATCACCATTTTGTCAGCGGGATGCTGTATCTGCCTCAAGGCCGGAGCAGGCTCCTGTTAGCAACACAACAACATGGGGACACTTCGATCCTCCCACCTCTGTGCCCTCCACCCCCACCGTCGTCCTCTGTCAATCGATGGCTGTTTTCAAAAGTACTTTGTAGTAGTTTGTAGCGGCGGTAACAAGTGGAAGAAGAGCGCCGAGGAAAGGTCAGAACCTCGCTTTGTAGTACCTGCAGATTTTAAGAAGACCCCTAGGTAGTCTGCTATTGATTGCTTTGGTCTGAGTGTAAGATTGAGTAATGGAGAATGAGATTCTCGGGACCTGGATGTCGGGAACCCTCTATTTAGGCTGGGGCAGTAATAGTTAAGGGATATTGGAACATAGTTTATTTGAACTATAATTGGTTGCCTGAATCTTCCTAACAGTCCTCCAAACAAGCTTTTTGCTCACCCTTAGGCATACTGTGTGTGTGTGTGTGTGTGTGTGTGTGTGTGTGTGTGTGTGTGTGTGTGTGTGTGTGTGTGTGTGTGTGTGTGTGTGTGTGTGTGTGTGTGTGTGTGTGTGTGTGTGTGTGTGTGTGTGTGTGTGTGTGTGTGTGTGTGTGTGTGTGTGTGTGTGTGTGCGCGCATTTTCTATTTATCAGTCTAACCAGACAGCTGATGACAATTACAGTGTCATGCTTCTCACCATGGTCCTGTACTCTGCTGAATACATTTTGAATTCAGCATGTACAATTTTTATGGAAGTAATCATTCTGCACGGTGAAGTCAGTGATTAAGCCTGGAGTTATTGTTGTGCGCAAGCATTTCTTTCTTTCTTTTTTTTTGCCTAGAAAGACACTCAACACCCCTCACACTGAGCTGCAAATAGCATTCCCACTACTAAATGCAGACAGAAGATGTGAGATAATTGTGGTGTTTACTAAGCCTTCACCTCAGCTTCCATCGCAGTCTCCCACCCTGCTGTTCATCTGAATAGCGCTGAAAGGCAACCGCCCCTGATTTCGACCCCAAATGGAGTTCGCTGCAGATGCTGCTTTCCTCCTGGGACTGTATGGAAGGCTGTTTTAGTGCGGGGATGCGATGTGATGTGATTTGTATTCAGGGAAAGGCGCCGGTGTGGTCTACTCAGAATGGAATCCAGGTTTTTCATATTGGTATTGATCCCTTTAGGGCAGGCGGCGAGAGGAGAGAGACGAGCCCACTAAAATGAGTTTACTTGAGGCTGTTTGCAGATCAGAAGAATCTCGTCCAGGATGCTAATGGATGGGATCTAAGCGTTCTCAGCAACTCGGCCAGACAGTTATCAAACCAGGTCCCGTTCACTAACGCAAAGTTCAAGCAAACTTCTTCAGCAGAGCACTTCCATTAACTGGTTATCTTTTGCATTAAATTAGCCAGGTCAAGGCCTTGCCCTATGTGCAATTAGACTTTTACACTGCATTTTGTTCTGTCTCACTTTGTCAAACAAATGCTGCTTTACAGTTTATTTACTATTCCTTTTTTTTATGCAGCATACAACTCCATCCAAGGGTGACTTGATGGAGCTGAATGTTATAGAATGCACTGCTGGAAAAATAAACCCACTGCAGCTCATTCTGTAGATGAAAAGCAAAGGCTGGGGCACAGAGGAGCATCTTATCCTCAGGGTGCAGCAGCGCAGCACAAAGGGCCCAATCTCTGTAAGATTCCCCATCCCCTTGTCCTGGTGGGTCTCTTCAACATCCCTCTCTCTCTCCCTCTCTCTCTCCCACCTCGCCAGATGGGAATAGCGGATAACGCTTGGTTCTTTAGAGGGTCATCCGAATGATGGCATCATGAAAGGTTGGGGGGGGTCAACTGTTGCGATCTGGGAAAGAGCTGTCACCTTTGCAGCAGGTGTGCGGCATAGATAGCGGCGGCGTCAGAGCTTTGTACCGCTCGCGCTCGCCATTACTCGCAAAGGATTCTGGGAGCTCTGCCAAACTCGTGGGCCACGAGAGGAATCGCTTTTGCCGCAGCGGTTTGGCACACGAGCACAGTCGGACATGCGTGCACACACACCGGACACACGGCCTAGCTTATAGCGATGCATCTCCCAGTTTGGGTGTAATTTAATAAAACATATAATGTCCTCGTGCACGCACGCTGGTGTCTGTGCACGAGGCAGTTGTTGCACTCGGTGTACTGTCATTGCAGACAATAGTTAACGGTGTGACTGCTCCTCTTTAACCTCCGCGAGGAAGGAGGTCGTCTGGTCGTCTGTTAGTATTGATCGACCACTGAGAATCCTCTCTTTTGTCTTGCAGAGAGAAGGAGAGGCAAGAACGCCCCGAGGCTGAGTTTGGTGAGACCTGGCTATTCTTTGGTTGCCGCCACAAAGACCAGGACTACTTATTTAGGTAAGTTTGATTTCTGTGTTCATCTTGGTGATTGTTTACACACACACACACACACACACACACACACACACACACACACACACACACACACACAGTGCATATTTCCATACTTTCTTCAACCTTTTGTGAGGCAGACATACCACTTCACCTTGACGATGCATATGTATTGATTCCTGTAATGAACATCTCAGTCTGGACCGATGACCCGAATGGTCTTTGTTCAACGTCCCACACAGTCATGGTGGACACAGTGGTGATATTGAAGCTGTCAGTTCAAGTGTATAGGAAGAACTTGTTTTTTTGGGGGGTTTTTTTAATCAGGATTATGCTAAACTTGTTTAGTCCAAGCCACATGTTTCTTCTTCTTTGAGTAATTAGGACACCAGCATCTTGTTACGTGTAATTGTGACTCGGGAGGGCCGGTGTGCCTAGAGGCGACGCGGCCGTCTAATAACCTGAGGTTGGTTCAGTGCTCATCATCGACAGCAGGAGGTATTCCAGCTGTGAGTGGCAGGTGTTTCTTCTTATGTATTATGTATTGTGTATGAAAAATACAACCAATTATGACAAATGCCAATTATCGGTATGTGTCATAATTGGCCAGTGATATAATCTGATATACGTGATATAAATCATACACTTTTTCTGGCTTCACAAAGTATTTTGGGTGTTATTTAATATTTCTTGTGTTGAATTAATTATTTATATATTATATTTATTCCACAGAAAGCATTTTAGAGTCCTCTGAGTATTGAATCTTAAAGTAACTTGACCTCTTGTGTTATTATACCAGAGGTGTGCAGCAGCTTCACTCTGAATAGATCATTGGTCTCATCAGAGTTTCCTTTTGGCTCAACTCACTCTCGACTCGATGCTAATTGATTGGCTCTGGCTGGTATCAACGGCGAGCATGTACTGGGGGGGGGGGGGGGGGGCAACGCACCAATCAGGTGGTGTCGCGGGATTACTCAGTGTGATCGGATTAGCATCCTTAATCGCAAAAGAACAGATCACAGAAGTTGTTGTTTGTCCCCTTTTGTTTCCTCCAGCCGTTGGTTGAAATCCATCTCGCAGCCAGGTAGCGGGCAGTGTTTGTTCACAGCGTGGGTTTCTCTGATGCACACCCCCACAGTGTTGACCAACGTGATTAAGTCTGTGTTTTATGAGTCAGCTGTGAAGAGGTGCACTCGATTCAGATAGGTAACCGGAACGAGAAGAACATGCCTGCAGTAGAAAAGCCCCACTGGGTTCATCTCAGGAAACACACTCTTTGTATAGTTTCTACCATTTCTCAGTGTTGTAAACAAAAATCAACTTACACCATTAGTGGGGGAGTGAAATTCAAACTTGGATAAATAACAACATAGCTCCCTTTTTAGATTAATGCTTGTAAATATCACAAGGTCTTGAGACAGGATGTGACCAGCTCTCCCATCTTGTTCTGAACGTTTCCCCCCCCCAACAAAAACAAACAAGGCTTGCGATCATCTCCCAATCAGCCCCAGCACTTAACATCTGTGTGAGAGGTTGAGGCCAATCTGAACCCCTTGTCAGATCAAACCAGACATGCAGTTTTTCCCCCTCTCTCCCCTCTGTTGCGTTCATCCTTTCCCTCTCTTTCAGGCTTTTCAGCCACTTTATGGAATGGGATATCATGCTGCAGGGCTGCTGGGGGTTTTGTTGAGGTCCAGAATATCGCCAAGCTGTTTTCTATGTAAACACCACCAGGGTGTCTGGCAGGTTTGGCTCTCATAACTCCTCCACTATTATGCTTCCAGGAATTCAACTGTTCTCGTCACCGTTGGCGGCGGCTCACAGGGTCGGCGCTCTGTGATGATTCTGATTCGGACGTCGACCAAACAAACGGGCGTCTGGTTTAACTGCCCTGTTCCTTGCAACTCTCGCTGTTGCCCCTTTCCCCCCCCCCCCCCCAACAGACTTTGTAATCAAAGAACTTGAATCAGACTTTGGATAATGACTCATCTCGCCAAGCAAAGGTTAGGTGGTAAACACTGCAGGAGTAGCAGCGATTTTGGAAATTTCACTTGAACAAAAGTGGGTGAACAAAGACAACATCTCTCCTTTTAGTATTCATATCACAGTATCTATGATTTATCGAAAAAAGCCTTGTAGTGCAGGGGTTACCTGCACTAGTTACTGCAAGTCTCCTCAGGCGAAGACCTTCACCCATGATCTCTTGCCTGCGTGCGCCTGTGTGTGTTTTTTTTTTTTCTTCCTCACTCCAGCTGCTTCGCTTTAAACAAGACTCTCTGAGCCACAGTAAACTTTACTCCCTCGCTCCCTTCCTCTTTCCTCTCTCCCTACCTCCTTCCAACAGTACCCCAGGCCCTGTAAAAACACCGACGCAGAAGAAGAAGTACTTGGCAAGCATGCACTCCAACGGGGAGCAAGGTTACACCCAACTGCAAGGCTAGGAGGATTGATTGTAAAAAGATGCTCGTAACAGTGACTCGACCTTGCTTATAAATTCCACATTTTTCTCTTCTCTAGTGCTAAATAAGATAAATTGGTTAGCTCATGTCATTTTGGTTAGACCTTTTATCCGCCAATGCCCAGTTTTATCGAGCTTGACATTTTTCTTTCTTTCTAAGTAAATGTTATATGCCTTCTGAGATGGTAGCATTTCTAATATCTCTATCTCTATCTCTAATAATCTTGGGGGATGGATGACAAAGGGCGCGCTGCCATCATGCAACACTTGAAAAGTAGTGAAAACTGAAAAAGATCGTAAAAAGAGCATAAACTGGAATAAAGTTTCTACATCTTCTGCTTTACAGCAGAAAATGTGTTAGAAACCAGGAAATGTGCCAGAATCTCTCAGTAAAATGATGCAGGATACTGTCAATGTACGGAGGAAGTTGGTGTCCGATTCACTGTCAGATGGATTTGTCTTTTCTCCACATCATCAAGAGAATCGGAGCTCTTATTTCTAGACTTGGACTTGTTTTCACAAATCAGGGTTGAACTGTCAAAAATCACAGGAATAACCTTGTGGGTAATTCGATTGAGAACGGATATTCCCATAAATGTCTGTCTGTGTGTGTCTCTGCATACCTTCTCCCTGTCCCAGAGAGGAGCTGGAGGGGTTTGTGTCCAGCCGTACCCTGAGCCACCTCAAGGTGTGTTTCTCCAGAGACGACCGGGAGGAGGCCAGCACCTCACCAGCAGCACCCAGATACGTCCAACACAACCTGCTCCTTCACAGCCAACGCGTCACCGACATCCTGCTCAAACACAACGGCTGCCTCTACGTCTGTGGGTAAGACAAGACGACTGCTCCTCCAGCAATGATACAACATAGCCGAGGGCAGGTTTTTAACACGAATACATACAAAATGGAGTAAACAAATGTGGCACAACAATCTGAACTACTTAGGAAGTACTCAGTTTCACCCAGCTTTTCAGAGCACACTGATTCTGTTAAGACAAAGACAAAACAAGCCAGAACACAAGCGGCATACGCCAACTTGTCATAAAACAAAGTAAAATCACCTTGGAAACATCAGAAATTACCCAGAAATTCAGCACACTGACTTCATGCATGCAAATAAAATTTACTTGAACAAGAGTGATGCTTCAGTGTAACATTTGCCTTCCTCAGAGTAGAAACTGAATCCACAGAATCAATTTAGGCCCACAGAATGATATACCTCCTCCCCATAGACCACAAGAGAGTCGTTTCCTAGGCAATGTACTTGCAGAAAGCGATCCTGGACAGGCAGCACCCACTGGTTTCTGCAAAACACTGGCTTGCCAGCTACGCTTAGGCACACATCTGCTGTCTGAAAACCACATGTTTATTGATTATACCATCCTAGTTCCTTATCTTGTCCGCTTTCCTTCCCTTACCAGGGATGCCAAGAACATGGCCAAGGACGTGAACGACACCCTGATCGAGATGATCAGAGCGGAGCTTCAGCTGGACCAACTGGACGCCATGAAGAGACTGGCGGGGCTAAGAGAGGAGAAACGCTACCTACAGGACATCTGGGGTTGACGGGGGTGGTGGGGGGAGGGGGGGGGGGAGATAAGGGCACGTTGCAGTAACCTCCAGGCGTTTTCACAGTTTAAGAAAATCAGCATGCTCAGCTGTAACCTCTAGAACCATAAAATTGTGGATGCTGAAGCCCAGAGGTAGTTTACACTGCCCAACGCAAGCAGGCTCAAATGGAATGTACCATGCTGGCCTGGGGACATCTTCACTACATCATCTTGGTCTGTGCTGTTTGAACAGAAGTGACCTTGGTCAGGGCAATAGTGTTGTAGATTGGTCCTGCAGCGTGAAAATGCTTTTAGTGTAGACAAGCCTCCTTCTTTCCTTCTTTCTGGGGAAAAGGCATTTCCTTCAGTCCACTGTGATGCACCGATTGTGACCAGACTGTAAGTGGGCTATTGGTCTGCCCTCGATGGCAACGACACAACAATCTGTATTTAACAACACACAGTAAATAGTTTATTTTCATTCATCATAATTGACTTTTGTATTTTGTTGATTATGCAGAAGCAGCTCACTGCCAGGTACTCACCTTGGTTTTTACCTCTGAAGGCACCATGGCATCAGTCAATTTATAAAAGGTTCTTCTGTCAAAGTTGTTTTTCCACGTTTTCCTCAAAGCCAAAATCAATCAGTTAAATTGATTTTCTTCAAGTTTGTGTTGTGTACTTCAAAAGGAAAAAATGTTTTTATTAGTATCCATGGTTCCATCATACCCTCAGCACCAACGCTGTGGATGTAATGTACTTTTTTAAATCATATTCTTTGAAATGATATAGGTATGTCATTTTCGTAAGTGAGGTCCATGATGAGGCCAGTTGTCACTGATACTGTTTTATGCTGCAAGTATGGAAGACCTGAACCTGACTGCTCACCTCACTCTGTGCCTTTTTTTTTTAACTCCTGCAAAACCAACAACGAACAAACCGTTAAAACAAATGTGCTCTGTGTGGCCAGGAATTAAAAAACACACTTTAAGAGAAAATCTGCTTTATTTTTCTCACAATTTTATTTCCCTGTATCATGTATAGAGAGTGAGCACATACACGTATGTTTGCACAAGGCCTTACAAATTGTGTTTTTAAAATGCTATGTGTGTGTTTGTGTGGGGGCTGGGATCGTTTTCTTGGCACATGTACAAGAGGAAATGGAAATTCTTTGCAAGATAATGAGCTCTGATTGATCAAGATTGATTGTTTTTTTTTAAATTTAGATAATTTGATTGTTCAAGGTGACTTTGGTCAGAAGCTGAAGGCGTAGTCTACTAATTGAAGGCTTCTCACTATGGGCTTCTTAGCGCGCCACAGAGCCCTAGAGAGAGGCTCCTCAGAATTAAATCTTCTAACAGCGGTCTTTTTTTTATTTTTTATTTATCCTCTTGTACGGAGAGGAGAGAAAAACATGTTTACAATCTCCGCCGCCTGCGCTGTAGATGACACCCCATTCAATACATTTTTCGAGCAAAGTAAACAAAACATTGACTGTCGCAGAAAACAGTCCCCGGTAGTGAATAATTGGTTTAATACGGTGTTGCTGAAGGTAGAGCTGTCCTTGTGTTTGTCCAGGCACAGTTCGCTGCACCTCCTCGCCCTCCTCATCACCCTCATCTCTCAAGTGTCCTGCTGCAGAGGACGACGAAATCAAAATAATGATGCTGTGTGTGTGTGTGTGTGTGTGTGTGCGCATGTGTATGTACGGCGAGATGCATCATGAGGATGTATAGCCTCCACTTAATGTAGGACCCCCACTTCATTTGTGTGCGTTAGATAAATGGCGTAAACAAACGGCGTGCTGTAACAAATGAGGATGTTTCATCAACGCAACAAGACCCTGACCGTGACTAGTGTGTGTGAAGAGGTTTTGGTACCAGGGGATAGGCTGAGTCTTTGAGGATGCTGCCCTTATTTACCCGGGCTATTAACATGCTCTCATCTCCATTTAAAAAAAATAAAATAATAATAATAATAATTAAAAAATGACCCCCACCAGAAGACTAAGAGCCTGCTGGCCACTTCTACCGCCATGCCTGACAAGCACCTAGGACTGATGAAGTTTTAAATTATGGCTTCTTAATTAAAAAGGTTCAAGGTGCCTTTTTATCCCACAGCGAAAACCGGAAGACAGAGCCGAGGAGATAGTCAGGAATAAATCAAGAGTGCTGGAGGTCGGTGTGACCGGAGGATAGCGGCACCTCTATGATAGATACCCCTTGTTAAGAATGGCTTAAATGAAGCAGAAAGATGTGTGCTGAAGATAATGACTGTTATTATCAAAGTGTTGAGTGAGCCCACGTGGGGAGACGCCGGTTAGTTCAATCAGGTTTTTACAAAGAGGTTTTCGGAAAACACCTGCCTGACGTCCGGGGTCTGGCTGCAGAGTGTGAAAGTAGTAATCAAAGTAACTTGAACCTGCCACACTTTCCTGCCCTGGTCTGCATTCTGCTTGAAGTGCTCCTCAATTAGACGGGTGACAATTTATCCCCTTCATTTAGCTTATCCCTCGGGATTTGACTTCAATCCAAACAATGCCGGTGTATTACAGATGCGGCAAACCGGATATTATTCATGACAACATCGTTTATCCCTCTTTTGTACAGCCTCTGTTCTGAGTTTCTCTCAGAATAAGTTTCTTTTTAGGGGGGGGCAAAGTTTTCGTTCAGTTTGAAAGTGGTGCCGCTGTGTGGAGGAGTCCGCTGTGGAAAAGCTTCAGTCTCTGTTTGAGCTCTTCTGGGCTCGGCCTCACCCGTGTGTTTTATCATTAAAGAGGACACTTCCACTCCGTCTCTGTTGTTCTCACTCTGCAGTCAATGACCCAGGGATGTCAACTCAGCGCTTTGATGCAGCATTGATGCTAGGCGTGCACACACACACACACACACACACTTTTACACACACATACACTCACACTGGGAGTCATAGCCTGCCCGGCTCCAGAGAGTCCCAGTTGTGCACAAACACTTTAACTTCAGCATCTGTCAAGAGAGGTGGAGGGAAATCTATGTTTTTCTAAAAAGGCTGTTGCGTTTCTATTGAGTTTCCTGTTCTCACTGTGAGAAACGAGTGTTGTTCTGCTCTCTGTTTATTGATGGAGCAGGAGAGATACCCCTGCTTCCCATTCAGCAGTGCAAACACTTGCTGTAATTGATGCTGGCAGGTGGAGGATGAATTCAACAGGAAAGTATTGTTCTCCCTGAAGGTTTAAAGCACTGTAACTATATTCAGTTCAACAGGTCAGGGCTAACTTACTGTGAACGGATATCACATGTCATATTAAATATCATATACTCGTTGATATTATATGTGACCTGTATCCCAATACCAGTTACTGTATGTCCATGTGTATCGAGTAGCTAATCCATACTCATTAAGAAACTTCCTTGCTTGTCAAACGACGTCTTGATGTTTCAGCAATGGATGTTTCAGCAATGGATGTTCTCTCAGTCTGCATTAGTCAAAGAAATGTATAAATTGTTTTCAAACTTGCAGCGATGGATGAATACTTTGCAGAATTTATATCCTCCTCAGTCCTGACAGCTGTAAAGACTTATGCAAATCGGAGGCTGAGACGAGTTTGTTGGGCAATGAGGGATGCATGTACAGGATGGATGGATGGAAAGAGGCATGGGAGGGTAACCTGTGTGCATTTGACACTTGTCTGTGTATGTCGCAGCTCTGTGGTGTGGGGTGTATGCTGGAAGAACCATAATCATACTCTTTGTAAATGGAAGTATGAACAGGAACCTTGATCAATACAGCTTCTCTGCAGCCACCTAAGGATGGACATAAACTCCAGATTGATTTTAAAGCCATGATTTTCATTTTATATATATATATATATATATATATATATATATATATATATATATTTAAAAATGAGAAAATTGTATGACCCCTTAGGCTTATGAAACCCTTTCAAAACCCATTGGATAAACTCACAAATGCATGGTCAATCTGAAAACGTTATTCTTAGTTCCTGAACAGCAGCTCAATGTCGAAGCACATGACTGGTCATGTTTCTTAACTTCCCTCTCTGAAGTGGCATCAGTGACCGTCCCGATCTCACCTCCATGATCCCTCTGGTGAATGGAGCTCATCATTCATTGTCCTCACCTGTTTATTCCTTTTCAGGGTCACAGGGGGCTGGAGCTTTTCTCAGCATGCATTGGGTAGAAGGCAGGAAAACACCCTGGACAGGTCACTGGGGCCGGGAATCGAACCCGAGACCTGTGAGATGATCTGTGGACTTCATCACGGACGAAGGGAGGCAGAAGTAGAACGACATTAAAAAGAGGAAATGATTGGCATAAGGAGCTGGAAATTGTGTAAAATAATGACAGAGGAAGAGAAAAAATAAGAGGCTTAAGAAACAATTTCCCCTCTGAGCAGAGAGAGATGAACAGTTAAAGGGTCATTCCGGTATTTTTAAACCCGGGCCCTATTTGTACATATTAGTCATTTATACCCCAAAATAGGTACAAAAAGTTTTGAAATTGCTCCAGTAAATTGCTTCAGCCGGCAGTCATGAAACAGGCTGCAATGGCTGCAACGTAATCCGGGGCAAGAGGCGCAATCAAAGTATGTCCACTAAAAGTGTTGTTTTTGCCACTGATAGGCTTTTAGTGGACGTAAACTTTTTATACCTACTTTGGAGTATAAATGACTAATATGTACAAATAGAGCCCAGGTTTAAAAATACCGGAATTCCCCTTTAAAGGTGGGGAGGATGAAATGATGAAAGAAAAACAGGAAGAAGTCCAACAGGTGAATGTAAAAGGTCCCTGACACTGAATTTATTAGTATGTTTACTGTTCAACGGGAGGTGAACTCGGATGAGTTACAACATCACCTTGTACGATCGCACTGCTGGAGAGATGGCCTCAGAGCCCACCGCACACATGCATAAAAATACACACCAAAGTGGTGGTCCTCTCGAGTAGTAAGGGTCCAAGAGCCATGTAAAAAGTTTATATGTTCATCAAACATGAAACGTGGAAGAGGTGATATATAGCCCCAGAGGCAAAGAGCGCATTAAGCATGCATTTAAAAACGAGTAAACTGTTAGCGTGATTAATCATCTTCCTATAAAGTGACAACCCATGTGTGTAATGGGACAGCTGGGACTTCCCTCAGTGATTGCTGTTTTATTGAAAAATCTATATATACGAAGAGCAATTACACAAGTTACAGCATAAACTGTTTGTATTGCAGTATATCAATGCTCAAGGAAAATCATGCATCAGCAAGACGATTATGTTTTTTCCTTCACTTGAGAGATTGGGTATTAATTGACTTGATATGTAGAGATATACGTATCAATTAAAAGTGTAAATTAAAAAATGAAAAATTGCATGGCAACATTGTGAAACTGAGAAGAATAATACACCAAACAATACTTTTCAGAGCAGTTGCAAGCCAGATGTTTTTTTGTGCACCTGAACAAAAATACAGCAAAACATGAGACCCGCTTTTCAGTATAAATTTAAAGTATTGGCATAATAGCAAAAAAGCAACTGCACACCCACACAGTTCAGGATCTCATGTACCCAGAGAATCATATTACTGTAGTTTGAACCAGAGCCAGTGATTAAAAAGAGTTTGAACATGGCAGTTTTCTTTGAAAGCCATGATGGTGTTACAATACATTACTACGGCTGTTGCTAAGTAACTGGTATAGCAGCTGATCTTTTCCTCCTCTCACCATAGTGATGTTTTCGAGGGCATTGTTATTCGCCGTCAACACCTCTTCGTTTTTAAGAAGGGGAGGGGGGCAACATGGCTCTCTGGGCTTTTCCTTCAGCGTACTATTAGGAGTACCTGGAGTCTCAGCCCATTACTGCTCTTACCTTGTCCAGGCTGTTGCATCTCTCTAGTCACATGTCAGTGTCTCTCCACTCCTCATTTATCATCAAAACTAATAAACTGAGAAGGCTGGTCTACCTACTCTCCTTTAAAAAAAAGTAATCATAATAATGAAAAGTCATCTGCTATATAAGTCTGAGACATATTTCCCTTGAGGGCTGATGCATACGCTTACGTATGCATGTTTGCATGCCACACTCACACACACTCACACACATGCACACACATCCAGACAACTGCTGAAGCCTAATTTTTGCCATTTGTGTGCATGCTGGTGGTGGGTCTGTGATAAATCAACACCCCTGACAGATATCTTAGTGTTTCATGCAAACTCATGAACTTCACCCTGAGAAAAGGAAGGATTGAGTGGGACATTTGTGTGCTGAGCATATTCTCTGGACAAACCTCTGGAGGCCGGCCAAATAGGCCGAGGAGGACAGGGCTCGATGAATTGTGGGGTAACTATGATGTCTGCTTCCAAAACGAACTGAAAATGAATATCATAAAATTTATAGAAATAATAAAATAAAATAAATAAAAAGAATCATAAAGTGTTCTCACCTTCAATGAGATGAAAAGTTTAGGAGACAATATACCAGAGGTGTCACAGCAGAACTAAAAAAATATTTGAGGTGGTGGCAAATAAAGTTTTCTGAGAAATAAAAACTTGAGAATTTGAGATATAATTAAAAAATGAAATTACAAATAAATAATAAAATAATAAAAATAATCAAAGAAACAAGGGAAAATCAGACAAATATTATAACCTTCACAGCCCAGCTCCTTACATCCTTTGCTGTCTTTAATGAAGAGAGAGAGAGAGAGAGAGAGAGAGAGATAGAAAGAGAGGGAGAGAGGGAGGGAGGCTGGATCTTGGTGTGGCCCTGAGAGGGATAATTGCATGGGCCAGAAATGGTGACTATGGGACTAATGAGCCAAGCCACTAATTAACCACTGGTGTCACTGGCCTTTCTGCTGTCCCAAAGTGTGTGTGTGCGTGTGTGTGTGTGTGTGTGAGAAAGGGAAGGAGAGAAAGAGAGAGCTTGCCGACATAATTTCTGCAGACATGCAGTCACATCACCAGCTAATTTAATTTCACAATAAAAAGACCAACCTGACGCCATTTCCCATGTGAGACTTCTTGCAGTGATAAACATTATGAAGAAATGACTAGCTGACAGTAGCGTAGCGTGGCCATAGAAATTCACAGCGAGCTTAAAAAAAATACAGTATTTCTGTCACAGATCTCCATGGCTCCCAATCCCTTATTGCCGCTTATCCCCCCTCTATTTACCAGGACACACTGTAACATGCCTGTAATAGACCTGCCCCCTGCGCCGCTCTCTCCCTGATCCCATCTCCCGCCCAGCTGAGCCCAGGTTAAATATCCCAGTGTTGGGTCTCACCCTTTGAAGCCTTGGGTGCAGGAGAGGGAGACGATAGCTTGTGGGTCTCAGAGACCTTCACACATCACTTTGGCTTTGCTATCCCCCCACCCCCCCCGCCTTAGCCCTTAGCTCCTTATCGCGCGGGGGGGGGTGGGGGCGATGACACTCCACTGTAATTGCAATAGAACTGAAAATTGGAGTGCTGCCAATCTAATTGCTTCCTGCATCAGCAAGCCCATCAGTCATTGGGTGGAAAGGCTGTTAATAGTGTTGCCTGGGGTGAACTTGGTTGACCTTTGTTTGGCTATAAGGCTTGTCTATTACATTAGCTGTAAGTAAAAATAATGCTGCTAGAGTCCAAGCTGGGAGGCTATATGGAAAATCCACTAGCAAGATAAAGTCTGTGCATGCCCAGCGCCTGCAGCAGATAAATGACCCTTCACATAACAGACAATACGTACCAGATTTGTATGATTGTGCTTGTATTCAAGTCGTCCGGAATCAAGGAATGAAAACAATGAGTTTCTATTTTTGCAGACACGGATGCATCACTGCTACTTTTCTGGCGTTTTGACCTTTTTACTACAAAGATGCACCTGGGTGAAATTCACACCGTTGTACAGTATGTGCCCAAAAGTGCGTACCTTTAATGGACAGTTGTGAAATAAGGTGTGCTGCATTTTCTCGCCCAGCCTCTCGCGGCGAGGCGCTCTGAAATTTATGTTGAAAGTGTTCTTAATCTAAATTACCTGACACCAGCCTTTCCACTTGAGCGATGCGGAAATTTGCCTTCTATTACTTTTCACGAGTAACACAGTTCCATCTCATATCAATGTGCCTTGTTGCGTGTAAGCTTTGCCCCCGAAACATGAGAACTTTGTGACTGCCCCCCTCCTCCACAGCCCCCCCAGGTTCCTCAGGCACTGATTGATTGGAATAGATCTGCAGCACTTTCACCACTGCCTCTTCTCCTCACCTCGCCTGTGTGGCTGTAAAATGAATCTTGGGTGAATGATACAGAATACTAAACACACCCAAAAGGTCGGTCAATATCTAATTGCTTTGTCAACTCAGTCTTTATTCCGAGCTTAAATATTTTATGTTGTCATTAAAAATTCACAGATAGGATAGTCTAATTTCAAATCAGTGGGTGGCATCGGGGGAAGATCTCATTAAGCATTTTTCATAATGGATGACATCTTTCCTGTCAGTAACGGGCTGCTTAACATGGGTGCTCACACCTCTAGGAGAGATCACCTTGTCTAGAACGTGTGAAATGTAAAACAAAGGAAATGAGAAAAATGTTTTATCTTATCACAACGATAAAGGATAAGAAACTTTGCAGCTGCTGGAGTACACGGTATTTCCAGCGCTGTCTGCTTCCAGCAGGAAAGATGCCGACGTGTTTATTTGATGAAATTTGCTTCTTAAAAACGGTTCGATATATCCCTTATCTAGCACATAAAAAGAAACATTTGTCTCAATATCAGCAGTTTGGGGACTTCATATTTCTCTATTCCCAGAAATGATAAGTTCACTTTTGGAATGAGTTGCTCCCCACATTACTATGAGCTGTGAGACGTATGCAGCACACGCCATTAATGTAGTCCCAGCAGCAGAGTGCAGATAAAGCACCGTGCTCTGAGTCACACACTGAAGAGCAAACTTTGCCAGGCTGGATTAACACTCACAAGCTCCAGAGCAGGAAGGCAATTACTTGTGTTAACAATGATATCCACTGTAACGCCCCTTGACGACTGATTTCCCTTTGTGTGTGTGTGAGTGTGTGTGTGTGTGTGTGTGTGTGTGTGTGTGTGTGTGAAGGAGAGAGAGAGAGAGAGAAAAAGAGATAGAGAAAGAGTTTTTTTTTTTTCTTTCTCGCCTAACATGGTCCATATCCCACTGTGGCTTGACTTGACAAACAAACAGCAGTAATGAGGAAGAGTAACACAGTGAGTGTGTGTGTGTGAGAGAGAGAGAGAGAGGGGGGGGGGGGAGCAAATTTGCACCTATTCTTGAACACCACTTTCAATTAAAAGCATGTATCTAGGCAAGATGAAAACCCCAAAACCATCCAGTAATTAAGGCTTAGAAAGATTTTACATTGTTCAGGCCCAGATAGGCTCCAAAAGGGGTTCAAAAACATGCCCATTTGCCCTACCACCTATTAAGTCCACTCCATGTTTATTTGTGGAATGAATATTCTCTACACTGGCTCCCTGGCTCCCTGTAGCAGCTCGCATCCAGTTCAAGACCCTGGTGCTAGCCTACAGGGCAGTGAAAGGAACTGCTCCGTCTTACCTCCAGGCTATGGTCAAGCCCTACACCCCCGCCCGACCACTTCGTTCTGCTGCCTCGAGGCGACTGGTTGCCCCGTCGCTCAGAGGGCCCTGCGGCCGATCTACACGGTCACGGCTTTTCTCTGTCCTGGCCCCGCAGTGGTGGAATGAACTCCCCACTGATGTCAGGACAGCAGAGTCGCTGCCCATCTTTCGCCGCAGGCTGAAAACCCACCTCTTCAGGAGACACTACCCTGACCCTTCCTCCTAGCCTTGACTACTTGTCGTCACTTATGTGCCTGAGCTCTTGTTTACTGGCTCTTGGATACACTTATTTGTCTTAGCTCTTGTTTTATTCGATTCTCTATTTGTCTCATTTGTCTAGATAAGTAGGTTACTAACTTATTGCACTCTTACATTAACACTAGTTATGCTCTTAGTTGCTTGTTTAGGAAGGAAATACACTTATGATTTCTGGTGACTAGTAGTTTCCTTACCTACCTTTGTTGAATGCACTTATTGTAAGTCGCTTTGGATAAAAGCGTCTGCTAAATGACTGTAATGTAATGTAATGTAATGAATATAGTTTAGCCTCAACTTTTACTTTCCAACTCTCCCCAAACATACTTTCAGCTGAGGCTGTGCTGTTTTTTGTTTTTTTTACCTCTCTCTCCCAAAACTCTGTGCACAGCGTTTGTCTCATATACTTTGTTACTTCAGAGCTGCTCAGATGTTGCTGCTCTATGACAAGGTCACCCCTACCAGCACTCACTGCTTTGTTTTAGTTTGGTCTCACACTGGCAGACCCCACCCTCACACCTCTGCTTATAAACACACCCACAACTGCCTCCCTCGCACCACACACACACACACACACACGCGCGCACACACACGCACACACGTCATCATCCATCACCTGCATGCACTCTGCTCTGCCCATGCCAGGTTGACTGACAGCCTATCATTGTGACTGACCTTGGCAGGTCACATTTCTGACAGTCAGTGCATACCATACAGGCCCCTTACTGATGGAGTTTGTAAGATGAGTTTGTGGATATATGTGTGTGTGTGTGTGTGTGTGTGTGTGTGTGTGTGTGTGTGAGAGAGAGAGAGAGAGCGAGAAACAGAAAGTAAGAAACACGAAGAGAGGCAAACAACAGAGACAAAGACCATGAAACAGAGTCATGCAAAGAGAGGGGAAACAACAAGAGAGAGACAGAAAAAAAGAGGAAAAAGAGAAGAGAAGAATAGAGGCTGAGACAAAAAGCGGGAAAGAGGATTGACTGCATTGGCTGGTGTGTTTTGTGAATCTGTGCGTTGGCCGGTGTGCAGGAGCTGCTGGTTCAGGAGTCAGTTTCCACCGAGAAGAATGGGGCTACTGTGGTCACCGGTTTGAACGGCCAGTGTGGGACCGCTGGCCAACAGAGCCATTAAACACTACACCGCCTCTTAATCAGCCTCTATCTCTGGGGGACGCTACACGCAACCTTGACCTGGAGCGCCATCAAAGCTCAATCACACCCACACACCACACACACACACACACACACTGAACAAAGTGTAGCTACAGACTAGCCAGTGGACTGAGTCAAGGTGAGAGCTGAGAGCACTGTAAAGGACGATGGCCTTTCTCTCCCTATTAAGGGGCCATAGGTCCATATACTTGGCACACTTGAATAGTACTTGAGTGTGATATTAATGTTTTTGAGTAAATATGGCCAGTCTGGCTATCGGGTCCCCTCAGTGAGGTGGTGAGATGATTTTAACGGCACTCTCAGATGATTTGTGGAATCTGAGAAGATCTCCAATACACAGATGTATTATCATCTTTGTGGTAAATGTCCTTTCCTTGTGAATCAATGGATGTATGCAGCCTCTAAGTCTCTTCCATTAATCAAGTAAAACGTGCCGCAAAGAGAAAATGAAAACAATCATTTGGCGTCAGTTCTGCAGGTTTCTACCGTTGAGAACCATCATTTTTCCTGACAGACAGAAGGTCTGTTCAATACACAATATATTGAACTATATATAAAATAGCCAGATTCCCCCAAACCTGTCCTGAAGGATGAAAATTGGTGAACAAATACCCTATATGAAACGAATGGTATCCTAAAACAATCCCTCTCCTGCTCCTGAAAACCAGAGCCCGTCTCTGTCCTCCTCAGATATTCTCTATACTGTATTGATCTCTCGCTGCAGGAAATCTCCCTGCTTCTCCTGCCTGCGTTCATGTCCGAACTCGAAGATCCTTCTCCGCTATCGACGTGTTGGATGTAATCATCTGATGACTAGGAGGACGATTCTTGGCTACGGCTCTACAGCGCTATCAAGCAGCTGCTCTGGCTGCTCTTTGAAAAAAAATGCACTTGGAGCAATGGAGAGGTTTCTTTGGAGGGCGAAGCATATATCTGCAGACACAGCAAAGAAACAGAACTAACACAAATATGTGGAATACGTAATCATCAGAATTTTAATTGAGGTTTGTAAGATAGAAGCAGCATCCTCACACCGATTCCCCCTTCAGGCTGAAAATAGCCTTTTTGTATCTGAGGGTGTTTGAAGCAGCAAGAAGCAAGTCTTTCCTTTCCTGGTCCCATTATTTCCTAATGATGAATCTGTGCTAATGGTTAGTCTCTCCTGTGCTGCTCTGTGGTGCTCACAATGGGCTTCTTGTTAATTGGCCTTTTGACAGTGATGCCCACCCACCGGTGGCCAACTGGGGTTTGATAAATGAGGTGCTCACTTTACTTGCACTCCCTCCATGCTTCATGTTTTGAGACTTGAGTGAAGTGGGTGTTTGTTTTCCATCGCACTTTATGAAAGGCGAAGTACGCTTTGATGCACACGGCCACTCATAATAACCACAGGAAGAACAATGCTTGTTTGTTTCTGAGCGAGTGAGCGCGTCTGTATTTAAACAATCTGTAGGAAGTTATGAAATACGTGTTTCTCTCTCGCTTTATTCACTTCTAGCCTTTTTTATTCTCAAATACGGGAGTCAAGTTGAATATCCGGCGCTGATGTGACAGTCGTATGTGAACAAGTGTCTCCCAATAATTGGACAAAGTAATTAAAACAGTAGATAATCGGGCGCAAAGCCAGGGTTATTGCACAGCTGAAATATGGCAGTGACCCCCGGGGGGGCCCCGTGCCGCCAAATTAACCTCGGGTCAACATAATTTACGAGACGGGAGGCGCAGAGTCCAGCGGGCACCACTTGCGTCATCATTCAACGCGCAACTCACCAGGGTTACATTATTTCATATTTTCTGCTACAACAGAAATCACCTCCTCTGTCCTCTCTCTCCTGTCCTTGCTCACTGAGGAATTGTTGTTGGTGGAAAAACAGAGCTGGTTTTCAAAACTTTGAGCTGGGACAGGTCATGAGTCGGAGTCAAGCGGCATGCTGACTAGTTTATGGCCTCATCTCCTCGTACCTCATATTCCCTCTTCCTGTTTCCTTCCTGTTTCAATTCCTTCCTCTACACTTCATTTCCTTGCCCGTGCTCTTCCCCGGGCTCTTAATGGATTAATCTTAAGTGCTGTCCTGGTGCTTTGCCACTGCGTGTTGTTCTTTATTGTAGCAGAAGCCCGGGCCTTAAGGCTGTGCAGTTTCTTCTCGTGTCCTGCGGTGGGGGCGACGGCTGATGCCCTTGATGAGATGGCCCCGTTGCCGTCAGACTCATTAGCCAGCAGATGTGAAGTGTCACCGCGTATCACAGCATCAAGCGCCGGTGGATACCGTTTGCCAAGGTGTGAATAATATATCAGATTTTGTTTACAGCCTCCATCTCTCCTCAGACATTATGCAGTCGGCGCCAGCCCTCCGCTATCTGGCGCTGTGTAAACTGAAGAGCCACCGAGTTGCCCGAGGACAGATAACACAGGCAGAATACTCCTAATGTTCTCTATCACCTTGCGTTCAAGTTTGCGGTAGCCTTCCTATGCATCGTGACACCGGCCTCTGCAAGACACGCTGGGAGTCAATGGGTAGGACATGTCACAGTGAGCGATAATATCTCAAAGGACGATCCCACAACAGAGAAGGTCTATGTCCTCTGGCCTCCCTCCAAATCCTATTTGGACGGGGGAATTTGATTAGAGTATCCCTATGTGAGGAGGCCAAATCAGATCATGTTTGTTTCTCTCAGCTTGATTGGGGATTAATTGAAATACATCTATCATATGAACAAAGAAAGAGGCGAGCCCCCTGGGACTGGAATGGAAATAACAGGGGTTACTAGAGAGCTTCACATCCTCCCCCCCTCGTCTTTCACTTTCTCCCCTGCAATCTTTGGTTTGGATATCCCAGCCTTATATACTCCCATCAAGAAAACAAGAAAACATGCACATTCACTCACAAGCCATTCATACTAACAAAGTATGTTGCTGGCATTGTTTTCTCAGTCCTCTAGTTTATATTTGACCAACTTCACTGCCTGACTGTGGTTCATGCTGTGTGCACCCACCTCAACAGGAATAATATTTACAGGAGACCTTCATCAAAATACAAAGCTGGTTTATTAAATCAGGAGCATAATCTCATACATATCCTCAAACTGTAGGCAGTTTAAAAACAACAAATGAGAACAGCAGGTTGGAGAGGAGCATGGAGTTGTTTATTGCGCAGTTCCCTTCAAGTGCATAGTTCAGTCCTTCAGCATAACATGCGACAGTTAGCGAACACCACACAGACACACACACTAGATATTCAGTGAACAAAGTGAGTTAAAGCAAACTCCACTTTAGAGGTTAAATATTCACTGAAAAAAAACATAAATTCAAGGCACACACACGCTGAATGGCTCTGAACTCACTTTGGCTCAGGTGTACAGAGGCAGCCACCAAAAGACACTACTGGAATGGAAAATAACCAACAGGAACGCTACAGAACAGCAGCTGACATGTGCGAAAAGCTCTCAAATGAGACAATGTCAACATTAATACAATAAAATACAAAGGCATCCAAATTAAATACCATACATAAGATACAAAAAGTACAGATAGTTACAATATTTACTAAAGCTGATTTCTTTTGGGACTCGCAAAGGTAAATGTCTCCAACAGTCTGGGCTCAACTAGATGGTCTGTCAGCACAGCACTCGTCAACACAGCACTTGATAATGGAAGTGTCAAAGGACCCCAGTCATGATAGCTGCCCTCAACCCCCCCCCCCCCCACCTGGGGCTACATTCAGCTCAATATAGTTTGGATTTCTGTTAGCTTGCTGTGTCATATACTTAACCCAGTGAATAGCATTACAGCCCTGTGATATTCTCCTGTAGAACGTTCTGATACGATTTTGAATTTATTGATCCCTCAATGATTGCGAGCCATCCAGGCCCTGAGGCATGATGCTCCCTCCACCATGCTGCACATGCAGTTGGGATGAGGTTTAGCTGTTGGTATGCAGCATTTTCTCCTCCAAACAGCGTTGTTCCCTTTCACCAAAAGGTTACATTTTTTGTCTCATCTGACTAGAGAACATTGTTCCAGTAGCTTAGTGCAACACCCACGAGGTGACAGCCTCCACAACTCTTCTCCAGAGGTCCTCTGAAAGTTATTTTGACCAGGACAGATTCCACTTCAACAGAATTCTTGTTTTGGAGAGCAGGTTTTTTGGTTTTGTGCAAACTTTGTGGGGGGTTTATATGGCAGGTCACCTCTAACCCACGCCTGAATGTCATCTCATTGATTGGATGACCTGACATCAATTACTCCCTTTCATAGAAGGCATTATCCTAGAGGTTCACATGGCTAAAAGTCAATGGACATCTGACCATCACACCTATATGAGCTTGAATTCATGGCCATTAATATGGAGTTGGACCCCCCCTTTGCGGCTATAACAGCCACCACTCTTCTGGGAAGGCTTTCCACAAGCTTTTGGAGTGTGTCTGTGGGAATTTGTGCCCATTCAGCCAAAAGAGCATGTGTGAGGTCAGGCGGTGCTGTTGGACGAGAAGGCCTGGCTCGCAATCAGCGTTCTAATTCCTCCCAAAGGTGTTCAGTGGGGTTGAGGTCAGGGCTCTGTGCAGGGCAATCGAGTTCCTCCACACCCAACTCATCTAACCATGTCTTTATGGACCTCAAAGTAGGAAGCGCCCAATTGGCTAAAATGTCTTGGTATCCTGTAGCATTAAGATTACCCTTCCCTGGAACTAAGGGGCCAAGCCCAAACCCTGAAAAACAGGGTGGCTGAAACACCTGAACTCAATAACTAGTAGGGGTGTCCACTGACTTTTGGCCATGTCGTGTACCTTTTTTAGGCTGCTCATGCGATAGCTCCTTACTGAGTTGAATTAGTATGGAGCTTTGTCTATGTCCATTAAAACATGATCGAAACAGCAGTTGGCGTAAGTGGTCTTGAATAGTCACTGAATGAAACTCCTCCAACCCACTTGTCTCTCTGCAGGGGTCACATTAGAATTGTATTTCACTGTGAGAACTGGCTCATGCTCCGCCATTGTAAAAGAGTTGATTGCTGTCCTGCCTCTTGATATGGGTCTACTACTGCCAGGGTTACTCCATAAATCTCCCTCATTCGGCTGCTTCTGCTCTTACGATTCTCTGTTCCCCTATTGATGGAAGCCATTGACCAGACACATTAATAAGAAGAAGTGCTTTAGACATGCTCCATAAAGTTACACTTCACGGCCGTTAAGGGACATGGGAGCAAATGATTTGCCATCTTTTTGAATTGTTTTAAAGAGAAAGAGAGAAAGAGATAATAATAATAATAAAAAAAAACCTGATCAATTTGGAAGCGTCCTGAACTGGCAAATGGATATTTGGATTTTGGTTTTGAGATAAAAATATCACACAACAATTCATCATTCTTCATGACTGGGCTCAGTGTTGGCTGCTGGCTGCCGGCTGATAATTTGCCATCTGTACGTTAGCATAGCCTGCTTCTGCTAGGAGTGGGACATTTGTTGCGTGAACTATGTGGATCTAGTGATCTTTGTGCATCAGCAACCTCAATGGAGACTTTTATTCTTAATGTTGACTATCAATGTGTGAATAGAGCACGCACACATATAGCTCTCTCCAAGGAATACGATGGTTTGTCTACATCTACTTCCCTTCCCTCCGTGTCTCGGTTTTCCCTTGCGCGTGTGTGTGAGTGTCTGCGAGACCTGGAGGCATGGCTGTAAATGTGGTGGTGCTGTGTATTTATCTGTGTGTGTGTGTGTGTGTGTGTGTGCATCTGTGCGTGCCTCTCTCAGGAGGAGCCGTCCCATCCGTCTTCTCTGCTCAGTAATGGGGGCTCAGGGTGGCTTACGCTCGGCCCCCTGATCCGTCCTCATTTGGTTGGCATTTCGTTACGGGCCAGACACTCTTCCTCTGACACGGAAAACTCAGACTACCCCGCCTCCCGCCTCGCCTCCCGCTCCCCACCACCACCACCATCCTTGACACCTTTTCTCTTTTCCTCTTATTCTCTCACTTAGTTTGTCTGACAAAAACACACACACACACACACACACACACACACAGGCACGCTTTCTCTTCCCTCGTCTGCATCTCAGCTTTCACACCACTCCCACAGGATGAGAGCAAAATGAGGACAAATTGATATGAAACCCAAGGAAGGAAGCCAGGGGGGTGAAAAAAAGGTAGCGGTGCCTGCGACGTGACTGTAAGCATAAATTCCGTGATATACTGCCGTGGCGTTCGCTCTGTAAGTGCGTCCATTCCTCATCATGATGCCCATAACGGTCACACAGGAAGAACTTCTGTAGGACAACTCGATACCACGCCGGGCGTTAGACGCAGCTGCTCGTGCTTTCCGATCCGGCATTCATCATCGATATGTACTCCCAATAAAATGATCGTAGCAATTTCATTTCAGCTCATTTCCATAGCAGTTAAAAGTGAACGGCGCGCGGCGCTGTGTTATGTGGTCATTATATCATGCTGAGGCAGGGCTTGCTCTCCCAAGCTGTGTGGATTTTAATAGGGGTACGCAAAACAAACAAAGGTGAGCGGAGTCAACCTCCGAGGGGGGATTCGCCTCTTGGCCAAGGGTCAGGCTAAACGCAGACTGACAGCGCACTGCGATGCATCTCCCGCGGCTTAAAAACAGGAGCGGACAGCGAGCCGGGACGAAACCTCATCTTGGCTTAAGGCAATTCCCCTTCAGAGTGATTCTCCAGCCCTGACCTGCCGGGCCCAAAACAAAGCCAGTCAATCTAATCATGAGAAAAAGGGAGAGAGAGAGAGAGAGAGTGAGGGAGAGGGCGAGAAAGAGAGACAGGGAGGGAGGCTGAGAGAGATGCATGCATGTGTGTGTGTGTGTGTGTGTGAGTGGCAATGCCTGTGTGTGAGAGGACTTTGCAACATCAATCCTATGAACTCGGAGGACCTTGGCTGGCTCTCAGAGGTGTTTATGTGTCTAAAACCCAGAATCATTCTGTCCGCCGCCCTCAGTCTCTGAGAGAAAAACTGTGAGGGATGTTACCGCCTGCTTCTTTTCATCCCAGCATTAAACCTCCCTTCTCTTTCAGCATAGCAGTACGGGCACACACACTTTGATACATTACACATTAAAAAACACTGTTAAACTCACGCGCGCACACACGTGCATGAAAATATGTGCACACTTTTTCTCTCACAGTGCACGGACACAAAGCTCCATTGTGTTGGCGTGTGAGTTGGGTGCTGTCGTCTAGCCTGCATGCATGGCTTCTGCAAGCTGCTGGATAGCCCTACTGCTGAGCGCTGCAAGTACAGTACATCTCAATTTGCTCAGGGAGGTATCAAATTCTACCGCCTTGCAAATCTTACCGAGCAGCAGGCGAACCACACTATGAATAAATGGAGAACTGTAGACAATATAATAGAGTAGTGTTTGAACAACTGGCCTCGGTATCTGTATCTATAAACTGTATCTGAGGAGTGTCTGGCCCACAGCCACGTATCTAGACGAGGAATAAATCAATGTGTTTCTAGACAATTACAGGCTGGACATCATACAGTAATACAGTATTGTTTATCAATCTTGTTGCACATCTACTTGTCGTTTAAAGTAGTTGTAGTTTTATCAAAAATGCACAAAATGCATTTTAATTAAAGTGCATTTTATGAAAAAATGCACTGTGAAGACGGAAAATCAAAACTATCGCTGCCTGGTCCTCCAAGATGACAGTTCATAGTCTGAACTCATGGAAACCTTATTAACCATCACAATGAGCTGATGACTGGATTAATCTTTCATTCAGAGCGGTTTGACTCGAGGCAGAAAGTCCTTAAAGGTTTGGAGAAGGTTGAAGTGCGGAGGTTGAGATAGGACAACCTCTATCCTAATTACCTTCATCAGTCATTCTTCCCCCCCCATCTATCTGATCCTCTTCTGGAAATGAAAAACTTTATCGCTAATAACAGATATCACATTGCTGAGGAGGACTTTCCGCTTGCATATGAGACAGAATTTCTTGGTGATGTTTAATTGTGGGTTTTTTTCTTCAAGGGGGCCTCAGGTTGAAGTCGGCACCATTTGGTTGCTGAAAGGAAAGGGCGTGTTGACAAACTAGCATCCATGTTAGGAGGGTTGAGAATCGATCAACACTCATTTATGAAGGTAAACAGCTCAGATTGTGACCTTTGCATTCATCCGTCCAGTTTAGTGCCAAATTGGTTCTCGTATTACACACCAATGGAGCCCGAATGGGAACATTACTCACCGCTGGAGATGTATGATCAACACAAGGTTGAAGATTTATCAGAGTTTGGGGCGAGAATGCTAATATCGAGTGTTGAAAACCTACACCATCCCAGATAAACTGACCTTTGGTGCTCGGTGTTTGAAGTAGACTTTGCAGAAGATGGTTACCTTGCCGGTTTGTTTTTTTTTGCGTTGTTTGGCGTAGCCCCCTTAGCCTACTTCCTGAGACACCTTGGTGGAGATCAATACCTCATCACAAGACTCATTAGCAGAGGATGGATTAATGGGGTGCCGAAAGGAGGAAGAGTAGCTTTAATCCTGACCAGTAAAGTCTGATCTTAATTGTTAGCTGTAGAAGAAGGTGGAGTGGGATGTGTTCCTGGTTGGTTTTGAAACAAGACACAACTTAACAGGTAGTAGCCACCATGTCAAGGACCTTTTAGATGACTGTTAGATTCCAGTACATTCATTTCCCGATGATTGCAATGTTATGAGAATATCAGAGAGAAGGCGGGGCTTGTGCAATAAACAATCCAATGCTCAACTTAAGGTTTCATTTTAATCAAAGTGGAAACTGCACTCCTTTCTCTGTGATATTAGTCTTTCATTTTGCTGCGCCATGCCTGCAATCAAGAGCACAGTAGATGAGTTTTCTAATGACCAAATGAGTGTTTTTCTATGATGTTTCACTCTCAATTATAGGAGCCATTAATACCAGAGTATTAGTCATACAAACAAAATGATTGCTTTCGTGGACCCTGTAATGATCGTGGAGTAAAACAGGTGCCCAGTCATTACACTTCCTCACTCTCCATTGTTCTCTAGTTAAAGGTAATCAATTTTCTTATGAGCACGAATCCCTTTAGTGTTTTACTGCCTATGCTGAGTGCTTTCATTAATCAAACAGACAAACCATACCTTGGAGGGATGCTCAGTCCTCTGTTGTACACGCTGGAAATGCCTGTAAAACAAAAAAAGTTACTCCATAATGTTTAAAAATGAAAGGTGTTACTGAAATAGAATAGGGCATAATAAGAGTTATTCTCCCTGTCGCCGGTACCCATCTCTCCTCCAGCCTCTCTTCTATCTCTCTTTCTCTGTATTGTTTCTCTCATCTCCTCCCTTCCTGTGGCTTGTGAAGGGTTTCATTTGTCATCCAGCAGGTGATGAGTGTGATGTATTCGACCCTGACCTCTAATCTGTCACTAATGAGATACCGGCTAGGCTGCTGCATGTTCACACAACCAAGATCCAGACCTGGGTCACACAGTATTTGCCTGTAATCTTTTATGGTTTCTTTAAGCCTACACATGGGACAATCTAGTGAGTGGCAAACAGTTTAGAAAGTCATTGTAAAGTATATAAAAGCAATGTTATTAAGCCTATTTGTGATAAACCACTTACCTGACACTATGTGAATTGTCATTGCAGTAAACTCCAGCCATCTGGTACTCCACAATCACACCAACCACTGTACACAGCGCCATTACACCAAGGCAATAGACTTAGAAGAGTATACTTAACTTAATTCAAATGTTAATGCAAAGTGGAAAATGAAAATGCTATTGCGGGATTGCATTTTCATTTTCTACTTTTGCATTTTTCATTATTTCATTATTTGAGTCAATATGACAATTTAAAAGCAATAATTTGATTTTGCATTTGAATTTTCATGTACTATTATACACATTCGCTGACAGTGTCAAAAATGTTAATGAAAAAGCCATTTGACTTTTCATTTTCACAGTCATGACCTGCTTCTGGTTAGCAAAATGTGAAAATTCAAATGCAATCAAATCATCATGTCATATATTTGTGTAACATTTAAGTCATGATTTAAACTCAATAAGCCCATACATTTACATTTTCATGCTCTTACCTTGTGGAGTTGAAAATGTTAATGAAAAAGCCTTTTGACATTCACGTTTTCAATGACACGTCCCGCTTTGTGGTTAACAAAATTCAAACATCGATCAAATCAAATGTGAAAAGTGAGAAGCAGCGCCTCCCTTTGCCTTGTGTGTCTTTAAGAAGAAAAACTTTGGTGTCACATCTCAAGAGCCGTCAGAATCAAATGATTTTGTCTGACATCTGGACACGAGTCATGCTTTTTGCTTAAATTCGTACCTAACCCACGAGCAGCCGGTCTCATAGCTTTAGTCATACCCTCTGTGCTTGACAGGTCACAGCAAAAGCAATCAGCAGGATGACAGATGCTGCAGGGGAATGAGAAGAGAATAGCGCTGCCTTGGGGAAATAATAAAGCATCTTTTTTTTTAAGTGCGGGGACATTAGATACTGTGTTTGAAGTGAGGTTATATTGTAATGGAACCTGACCTTCAACTTGGACTGTCAAACAAGACGTTTCAGCAATTAATGAAGAATTGTCATGAAATTGTAAAGCCCTCATGTCTGCTGCTACCTTAACTAAGCATAAGGAACCAGCCATCTATTACGCCAAGACTGTCATGGGAAGGTTTACAAGGTGTCGCTTCCCACAGCCTTTCTAAATAGGGGACAATCTGTAAAGTAAAGACAGCAAAGTAATTTGACAATTCATTTGATCCAAGTCATAGAGGGTTCAGGGAAAATGTCAACTGAAATAGCATATGTACAGTGGAGCTGTGTTACCCATGAATGTGATTGTTTACACCTCTAGGGTTGAAATCTAAACTGAAATAGGATAGATGTGCTTTTACCAAGGGTGATGTCATGAAAAACACTAAATTTCTGTGTGCGTAGCTGCCTCTCTGATTTCCCTGAAATATTTGGCTTGCATAAAAACAGTGATTCAATTTCTGACTCAAACGGAAGCTCAGCTCTTTCTTAAAAATGACATATGTTATTCTTACTGCCTAAGACAGTCCATTAGTGTTTGTGAACACAAACAAAAATCTTTGGTACCGTACCAATGTTCAGCCTTGTGCTGCTCTATTAACAGTGAATGGAAGACTGACATTGTGGAGTTGTGGAGTTGCTAACAGTTGTGGCATCTGACCCACTGAAATCCATCCTGTGTATCATGTACCTGTGTGTCATCTCTTTCATTGTTTCAATTTTTGCTCTCTGTGGACTTGCACATCAACGTGACATCACAGATTAAGGAGCAGGACAAACTTGTCTCCCTGGCCAAGGGGAGGTAGTGTTGAATGTTCTCTAATACAGACTGAAGTGTCCTGGGGCAAGGGAATAGCATGTTTCAAAGCTGAACTTCAATGGTATTCCCTCTTCAAAAAGCAAGTGATATCAAGGGAGGAGTTAGTTAGGCTTGGATGACACCTGGTAATACCACATGACATCACCTTTGCTCGGTTCAAATAAACAGACTGATGTGTGTAATATGCCATTTTCTCCCACTGGCTATAAGGGGGATTTAGTTACAGCTGGTTGCTATAAGCAGACACCACTTGTGTGTTTTTCCTCTTTGTTTAGACACGAGCCAGCAGGGCCACAGTAAGTATTCCCAGACCGTGGGACAAGACTTGACATTATGGGCTGTACTGTTGACTTGGGAAAGTAAACCCCGAAATTGAACATTTTGCATGGGTCTCTTTGGGCTCAGCGCCTGGAACTGTTATCCCTGTTTGCTCCACCTGACGGTGGCCTTGGCAGGATGAGAGCAAAGAGGCTTACAGACATAGAGGCATCATGGTGCAGAGAGAGTGCCACTTAAAGTGCCATGTAGTCTCACCCCATGTAAGGTTGGTTAATAGTAATCTGGGTATTAAATACACTTTTTGGTTCAAAATGTATTATGATTTTATTACCAAGGATTATGATTTTGATATTATTGTATTACCATGACAATTTAAACACTCAATGCAATCCCTTAATTTTCTGTGGATTTTGTTTACATTTTTTTTAATCCTTCATTTAAAATTTTTATTCTTACAGCTACATTCACACCTGGAGCTGCCCAGCGCAACCACCGTCTTTAAGTGCTGTCAAGCTCCACTGGAGCAGATGGGGGCTGTGCCTTGCTGTAGGGCACCACAACAGCAGTTACTTGGATAGCAAAAAAAATTCACTTACGCCGCCTGAGAGTTTTGGATTCTGAAATTGATATCTTTATTGAAAAACTGATGTGTGTGCATGGCAGCTAATCGTGAGTTTAGGCGTGGTATGATGTTGCCTGTAGTTTCACCCTTGTTGGGATGTTAGCAAATGGAAACTTCACCATAGAGAACAGATTGTGCTCTTTCCACACCTTGGTTAGTTCAATCTGGTTTGCCAACAGTTTTTTCCTTTTTCTTGGCATGAAATGAACCTTTCTGCTAGACACACCTCATACGTTCCCATCCAGTGAATTCCAACAGTAGTTTGAGGATAGATAGAGCAGGGCACTGAGTTGCACAGACAACATAACATCATTTCTCAGACGTGATGTATTGTTCTATCAGAACGAGGGGCACTGTAGCTCTATTAGTGCTGCTATTTGGCCTGGCTTGGGCAAGGGAAAAGAGTAGGTAGTACAAGGGGAATATCATTGGTCGTTGCGAATGTAAAGGATAGATGACCCATAAACACTTATCGGACTGGACAGGAGCCACCCCTGAAATCTGGCATGAGCTGAAGGAGCTGAGAGACATTGTGGTGGAACAGAGGGTGGAGCTGAGGAACATGGAGGCCAGACTGAGAGCTTCTGACTATTGAACTGATCACACGGAGGAGAAGATGGAAGAGCAGAGCTAGGAAACACCAAGAACAAGGTGACAGAGCTGAGCAAGGAGAATGCACTTAGTGAGCAAAATATGTTTATCTTCAATTAAATTTCCCCCCAATGGTCAATGAGGATTTTTCCCAGTTCTCGAAGGAATGCAACAGCTTAAGGTGAAAAAAAGAGAATTCACATGTTAATCCTTTGATCTTGGATAGTTGAGATGTGATGAATTATTATCAAGAATCGATGAAGGGAGCGAACACTTTCTCAAAGGAAAAAAGATTAAAACCCTTAAATCAACAGCCATTACTGATGTAGCTAGCATTTCTGTTATTACTATTACTATTGCTATCACTGTCGCTATTGCTCTCTCCACCTGCACTTACAACCCACAGCTGAATGCAACATGTTTACATCCCTTCTCTGGGGGTGGTTGGATCCTGGGAAATGTAAGAAATGACTATCAGAAGTAAAAATAGACCAGGCAGATGGAGGGAAAGTGGGCACAACAAAAGGGTAAATTACAGCACTTATCACAAAATAACTCCTAGAATGCATTGGACACCACAGATTGATGATATATAACAGTGTAAAAGTGTCCAAGGGTGTTTTTTTCTTTTGAGGATGCCATCAAGCAACACACTGGAGCTGCTCCACTGACAGCGAATAGGAGACTGACTTTTTTTTTTAGACACATTGCTGTGGGCAAATAGTGCCCACAGCAATTTCACAGAGATATGGGCTCATTTCCTCGTTCATAACTGTCAGTGCTGCAATGAAATACAACTCATTTGGATGTAAAAGCTCAAACAAAAATTCTCCACAAAGTCAGTCTCCAATTCATTGCCAGTTTATCAGCTCTGTGTTTTGCCTCAGTTTCATCACAGATTAGAAGCTCGGCTAGGAGGTTTCTTTCTCCATGGTTTCCATCATTGTTCGTTTTTTCAAATATTGATTAAAGTATCTGATTTTCAGGACTATCATGAATGAGTTTTGCTTTGGGCTCTGCTTTGGATTTTCACATATTATGAGATTGCTTGCAGCACAATGACGCTCTTCGGTTTGGTTGATCTGTGGTTTGATTGGTGAGTGCATACTGTCAGGTTTGGGGGCAGAGAGTGGCAACCAGTGAGAAGGATTTTGAATGAACCAAACTTAAAAATGAAATGGTTTGATGAGATGAGAGGTGAGGCATTTGGTTTACAGGTAAAGGTTTCAGGAGGTATTATTTGAAAGGTTCTTTGGCCTAAGAGAAGCCTGTGAACAAAATGAAATTGGTATGTTCGGGGTGGTTTTGTGTTAATTAGCATCAGTAAATGTATTACTCATAATGATGAAGCAATGGATGTCAAAGGGAAAACTGTGGGTGTTTCAAATTCCTACACCAAATCAGACCCAACGAAGAGAAATGGAACAGATTAAGACCTTTATCCTCCGATATGCATGAATTTGGTAGTATAATTCCTCTTTTTAATTGAAGAGATAATATCACAGACATTATTATTATTGTTATTATTGTTATTATTATTATTATAACAGGCTTAACTGCTCCACTGAATGTACAATAAAAGCTTCTTTCTCTCAGAGCAAGCAACCAAATTGTTTGATATGGGCTTGGAAATAGCAGCCAGTGAGAAAGAAACAAGAAGAGCAGAGGAGGGAAGTGACGGCTCTAAGAGTGGACATGAACAACACCATAAACAGCTCCAGGACAATAACACAGAGGAACCGGAGAAAGAGAGTGCAGGAAGTACACTGGAAGAACCGTGGGATGGAAGTTCAAATATGTGCACAGCTGTCATGGTGGAGAAAGGTGGTGTTATACTTTTTCAGCATAGGATAAATGAAGCAGCGCCCTCATATACACTTACACAGTTACACTCCTGAGGCCATAGCCATCTTGGCGTCTTGCTAAAGGGGACTTCACATGAGTGAGTGAAAGCTTTTTCTCGTTCCCTTCGGCTCATATTTTCCAGCTGCTCTGGGAATTTGAATCAGCAACGTTCAGATCAAAAGCTGGCTTGTCTCGCATTCAGGTGACATCCGCCAAATAAGTTCAATTTTAATTTAATTTTCTTTAACTGAAAATTAGGCTTCACATCATGTGGCTTGACTGAATGTAATGAATGAAAGATTATCAGTCATTTAATCGTTGTTAAAATATTCACAGACAAAGTGGCTTCCTCTGTTGGCTGGAGCGATTCTGTGGGACCCTTCAACACAGGAATCCAACTCTTCACCAACATCAGCAACGCTTACATCCAACATGAGGTACGGTGCACCTGATAAACTCATGGATGCACACTTACAAGTTCACATTACTTAACAGTGACAAAGCTTGGTATATGAATCCCTTTCATGTGTCCCTCTCTCGCTGAGGTAAATTCATCACACCAGTCAGAGGAGTGTACTACTACCAGATTCACCTCCTTTGAAATCCATTTGTGTTCCACAATGAGCAGAAAATAATGTCTAATTGGGAACATGAGGGTCATTTGTACCTGCCAAATGCACCGACTCTTACCTTAGATAAGGGGGATTTGGTGTACCACTCAAAGTGGTTTCCCCACTGAAAGTGGTTTCCTACTCTCCTCTAGGGATGTGAACAAAGGAACAACCTGCCTTTATGGACAATTATTTTGACACTTATTTACTTGTGTTGTGCTACCTGCTCACTGAAGTAAAAATGAATTAAAACAGAATCAGTTGACTAATGTAAATGGTGGTAAATGGTGTCTCCTTAAGCAGTTCAAGCGTGTGTAATCAAAATTAAACAAAATATATTGTTTGTTTCCTTCTGTTTCAAAAAAATGAAATGACTCCAGATCTGAAGTAAATCAAATGCAGTTTATTCTTATCTGCTGTGTCATCCAGAGGTGAAAAACCTTCCTGTATACCTGACCTAAGATGTGGGGTAATATTTAGGGCTGTGTAATGAGATTACGGTAATATGATTACAAATATTGGTATGGTACTTTGTATTGTATTCAGGTAGTTTGTTACTGATAAGTTCATTTTTAAGTCACTGAAAAACGTGTTACTTGTTACTTTATTATTATTAGAAAAGAGCATTTAGATTTTGCCAAACACTTCACATAAATGAACGGTTCATTTTAGCAACAGTTGTCAGTTGTCATAATGTCATGGATTACCTGCTAATAACCAATAATTGGCATTGCGATTGCATTTTTAAAGACACCTTCCCAGCACTGATAGATTTATGAGTCCAAGGAGCAGATTATAGGATAAACACCACGGCAGACATCAACAGCCCTTGTGAGTTAGGCTAGCAGTGACAGAACCCCTCTGTTTTGAAACAAGTCTTCCCCTGCACAGACACTGAGGAAGAGGACCAGTGCCAGAGCAGCTGGCCATGATGAGGAGAATCAGGGCTTGTGGGGAAACTGGCAGGGAAAGATGGAGGAGACATAGTGGGTAATTGGAACACAGCGATATCCGCCATCCTGGCTCGTTACCTAAATAACGGCTTTGATTGAGGTGAATAGGCCCATAAAGGGTTGTGCTGGAGCTGATAACCTTCAATGGAGCTTGGCTGGTGTTGCGAGGCTCTTGGCATCCACGATGGCCCTTGGCTTCCTGCAGCTGAGATCTGGATTGGCGGATGGGCACCTGGGATTCCAGATGTCTTGGGGTAGAATCTATGGTGGCATCTCTCAACTGGCATTAGTGCCTATGGGGACATTCATCCTTCAGTCTGGCATGAAGGAACTCACAGAGCCGTGCCAGCTTCCTATCTACCCACACATATCGGTCTTAGCTAGAGCTGCTGGAAGATGTGACTCCCGTCTGTCCGGGATGGGGGCTGGAGCAAGACGAGAGACGGTTTCTATGGGGAACAGAGGAAACTGGACTCCTGTCCCTATCGGCAAACTTGGAAAGCTAGACTGGCGACAGATGCCAATGTAGTGAGAAGGATTCAAAGAGGGTATGATCCTGATCAGTGGCAAAACAATAATTTTCCTGGATGAAAAATATTCTTTTCTCTAAGCGTGACGGCAAGGGTGTAATGGAGATTAGAGCTGCTTTGAAGAATCGCTCTCTCATCTGTTTGCTTTGAATACACAGCAATGTGTATGTTCAAAGGTATGCACAGGGGGAAGGTGTTATAGTCTGCTGGTCGGTCTTTTGAAGTGCACTAACAACCTTTTCAGGCTCACAGTAACAACAAATAAAGTGGTAGATCCGCACGGCGATCAGGTGAATACAGATACAGAGTCTGTGTACGGTGCACATCACTGGTCCTACTAAAAGAAAAGTGTGTATGTGTGTGTACATTTATATATATATATATATATATACCTGTACCAACTCTAACCTCTGCTTGAGGGTTCCATGATAGGCATCGGTAATCACTGTTTTCCTCCGCCGCAAAAGATAACATTTATGACGCCTCACAAATAGCCTTCAGTCTTCCCCGGGGTTGTTTTGGTCAACATCGGCTTCCATCATCGTTTCAAATTTATAGAAAGAATAGAATAGAAAAAAACCCGCAACAGCATACATTTATCTCTGGTGGCCCACTGTGCTCACTGCATGGGGTCTCTGCTCTCTTGTGATCTCTTAGTTTCCATTCTCGCCACAGTCGCAAATAACAAAACTTAATACTTGATGTGGACTTGCGATGAAAAAAAAAAAGCCAAAAACGGAATAATAGAGCAGTATAAAAAGGAGAAAAAGGTTGTATAGTTAGTTGTGTTGATATGACAGTGCTGACAGGGTGGTGGATCTGCTCAGGGAAGTGTTGAAAGGCCAGTCTAAAGCACAGTGATCCGTGTGAATGAGAGAAAATCTGGTCTCGGGGGGGAAAAGGAGGTGTTTAATGGGGTGTTCATGCTCTGTTACCTGCCTGACAGGAACAATCTCACTCACTCACCTTGTTTGTCACTGAGGGGGCCTCTGTATACAGGCTGCTAATTAACAGAGCACCTCACTGTTCGATGAATGCGATGGTTACATCCACGGTTGCACAGCTCATATATTACGGTCATGTTTGGAATAAGCTGGCATATGCATTTTCACATCCAATGCACAGCCACACACACACACACACACACACACACACACACACACACACACACAGTTCCCCCCTCTCTGCCATACAGCCTAGTGTTATACAATTTCACGAAAATGAGCACGATGTCTAAAAATGAAAATGCATGTAAAGTGAAATATATTTCTTTCCAGTGCATTCTCCTGAAAGTGAGAACCTGTAGCAGCTCTGAGGATGGATGCTAAGTTCATTTTAATGACACAGGCTTGTTCAGTGGATTGGTAAAATAGCCATAAAACTTAAAATGGTAGGAGATATCTCTTCTCATGAGACTTGTTTTGTTTACAAAGAAATTGAGCAAATGTAGCCAGACAGCTGAAGTTTTTGTGCTTTTTATTCGATGGACTTCACTAATGATGGAGGTTGAGATTTAGTTTTCAGAAGTTATGAATGTACAGGCCATAGAATAAAAACAAATACCAACATCACTAAAAGGTCTGTCTTCATACTTGATAACGCTTATCACGTTATTTGACATACTGTATGCTAAAGCGTTAGCACGTGCACCAGACGGAGCTATCTACCAGACTGAGAGTTGATTTTGGTGTCGATCCACTCGTCAGATATTGGGCAAGGTGACCAATGGGCCAAAAAGGTCGGCATAGTCCTTTAACTCTTAACCCAGTGGCCAACAGGAAGAAAGTTGTCGGAAAAACGGTGTTCAACTCAACTCGTACTATGCCTCGCTTCCCATGATGTGCTCACTCTCTCTCACACTCTCACACACACACACGGCCTGGTCTTGTGACCTTTAGCTGTGCCCTTTACCAGTCCCTAAATGCCACTCTAGGAAAGTCATTCATTGTCTTCAGCCCCATTGTCACTGTGGAATGTCACATGTGTCTGCACTAAGTACTTCATAGATCATGCTGCTGGCAAGTTCATGGGATGATGGAAAGCTTTGACAGTATTCTATTGGCTACGGATGTGTGTGTGTGTGTGTGTGTGTGTGTGTGTGCGTGTCTGTATTTAGGAAACATACAAGTGTCAAGTAATCATCTATCAAGGATCGGTGGGGTCAGTGTGGTAGACAACACGCACTTAGCAGTCTGAAAATGCATTTTGAGGAGAGGCAACATTAGGAGAAAAATGTACAGCCTCTTTCACCAACTAACACACACACACACACACACACACACACACACACACACACACACGCACATATAAACTAACTCTCCCTTAGCCCCCCGTACACATACACCCACGTATGAACTAAAAACTGCAACTGTGTGTCTACTGCTGCGTTGCATTCTCAGGTAGGAGTGAAGTCAAGGTAAAGAGAGATTGATTCTCCCTGAGCCAGACAGAGCGGGGCTGCGGATTGGGCTGGATCAGCACTCCCTCCCCCCCCCACCAAACAGCGGGGTGATTAATAACACCCCCCTCCATTACCCTCTGCACACAGATGGGACGTCAGGTTGAAGGTTGATGGAGAACAACACTGTGTGCGGTGCTACGTCACGTCATACAGATTAGAGTTTGGACCTCAGACAGCGCCCCCTCCACCCTCACCTGCTGTCCTGTACTATTTGTATCCTTCGGGTTGCATCCTCCGCTGCTGCCGATGCCGTTTGTCACCGCCCCGAGCCCCATTGAAGACCTTTTTAAAAAAAAAAGGGTGGCGGGAGTATTTCATTGTGCTAGTGTGTGTTGATAGTGCTGTGGTTTTTCAGTGTTTTGCTCTAGGGACACGATAGGCTCCATAGTCAAAACAAAACACTGCTCAGCTGTTCAGCATGAACGAAACCAAGAGGCAACGTCGACTAAAATACTGAATGTGTCTTTTCCCTGTCCAATTAAAACAGTTTGAAGTTGATCGCCATCGTCATTCATTCCAGTCAGACAGAAAATAGACTTCATGAATCAAAGACGTCAAACATTTATGAATGAAAGACTCTCAATCTGTGTATAACTCAATCTCTGACAAGCCTGTTGTATATGAAGCGCTTTAATTTATGCACAATGACACAAGCAAACATGTAAAAAAAAGAGTTAGTTACAACTGAACCATTGGATAACCTAATATCTGGTTATGAATGTACACTTTGAACAGAAATATCTCAGCTTGATGAATGAAACTTGTCTTATAGTATGTGAGTGGCGCGCGGGGTTGGGGTTCAGGAGAATAGCATTCGCTTCACTCCATCTGTACAATAAATGCCATCACAATCCTGTCCTTGCAAATACTTATTCAATTCAGAAGCCAAAAGCAATAACGAACACTATCAAAATTCAAATTTTTTTTTTACAAAAAATATAAAAAGTACGGTGACAAAGACTGAAGTTGATGCAGGCCATTATGAAGATTCCACTTTTTTTTTCTGAACGCACGTAAACCATTTCTTCTTTTCAAAAGAAAACTTTTTTTTTTTGTTCTTTAAACACTTGAGACATTGAGTAAATGTATTTAGAAAAAAAACTACAGAGACATTGGGCTCAAACTGAACTTACTGTACAAGAACATAAAAGCAAAAAAGGTTTTACACTGATAGTTCAACCACTGCTAGCTGCTAGACCCCGCAAGAGCCCGTAACGGAAAAAAAAACATGAACCATCCTGATTACAGACTTCAAATATCTACATCCTGATTCTAGGATTGTGGGTGGGTGTTGACCCATCAGGAGAAGCCTGCAGTGGTAGTTGGTAAAAGTCATCAGGATGTCACTAGCCTCTCTTTATGTGACAAAACTGGTCCTGAACCGAAGACCAGCAAACACTGGTTGCAAGTCCCCGAACCCTGGAATGCGATCAACCATGCAAAACAAACAGAACGACAGAGGAAACACGTCAGATGAAGTCATGCAAAGCAGTTTTGTGGTTATGTCCCTCATTGCCAACACAGGTCTGCTTTTGGAGGCGTCACAGGACAGATAAAAGGGATCATTTCCCACAATCTCTTCGAGTTCGCTCTTTCATTTTTTCCCCCTTTCCGTCCACATTGGGAAAACAGAAATCCAGTTGTCCGTTTCTTTGTGAGAGTCAAGCCAAGTCAAGGAATTTGACTTTTTTGCCCCAAAAGTTGAGCTTTCCAAGTGTACCCCAAGGCACATGAGAGAAAGTGGGCATTTAACATCTCTGTTGGCAACACTGTCTGTATTTTGATTACATACCAGCTGCCTCAGAGTGGGACTGTCCCACGCATGGTGTCACAAATCTCATTACAAAGCACAGAGAAAAAAAGACATTGTCAAAAAAGGTGATAGGGTTGGTGTCCCCGGTATGGTATGGAGGTCTGAATTGCCAAATAGAGGGTTAATAGTCATCGTAGGTGTTGAGGTCGGTGAAGTATGCATTGGTATAGGTCTTCCCGGCAAGCTGTGGGTTGAAGTACTTATTTCTTTCCTCCAGTATCAGGTTGTTCTTATTGAAGGCCTGTGAATAGAAGAAATAGATGGAGGGGAGAAAGTGAGAAGAGTCGGCGTGGACTTCTTTATTAGACATGGATCAAGTGATAATTCAGCGTAGATGGCAAGGTAAAGCAAAACCATCTAACAAAAAAAAAAGCCTTTTGAGCTTATAGGAGAATAGCAACACAAATCAATGGGAGGCCGCTCAGCGAATGCAACATAGATTTCACAGAGCAAGGTCAAAGCATTAGCAAACAGGCTGGAAAAATGATAAACCACTACAGGGCTAAATTATTTTGATGCGCATCCGTATGTCCACCTCTGTCATCTCTAATACCCAACATCAGCAGCTTTTATGGCCCTCAGATTGTTGGTCCTCGAGGACAAGCTAAACCATAAAAATCAATCAATAGGGAGTCGTTTTGTCTGTTAAACAATAAGGAAGAGCCATGGGGGCATCTCTCTGTCCCTGCATGGCATGGTAAACATAGAACGAGCTTCTGATGCGGTGCTTGATACAACATCAGCAATCTGGGCAAATGGATGTGTGCATATCCGGCCTTTGCAGTGTGCGCTGTGCGAGTCCCTTGGGGCGGTGTAATTCAACACTTGATGATACTGCATTTGCCGATGATGAATGTTTCCGACTGACACTGATAGGGAATGCGTGTGCTGGACAAAAACTCATACGTTTTGCTTCCACCCCATTATGTGATTTACACACAAAGGGGATTGTAATCAACACTCCGGCAGCCCGGAGACGGTTATGCATCTCCGCAGGTGGCCCCGTAGCTGCTTTTAAACAGCTGTGCTAAGATGGTTGTTAGCACCATCTACTTTGTCTTCTTTCCTTAAACCTCTTTAATTGGCTGAAGAGTGATTACAGAGTTTCTGGCGCGGTAAACAGAATCTGCTTTAACAATGGGGTGGCATTAGTGATAGAGAGGTAACAGAGGAGCATAATAAAACAGCATCACAATGAATTTCATTTCTCAGCGCCAACCCATTAAATCAAACCAGCAAGACTGGTAAAAATAGAAGGACAAAACAGGGATGAAAACAAAAACATGCAAATGGAAGCAGTTGTGGAGAGAGGTAAATGAGGGAGGAATACACTGCCTTCTCACAAGCCTGGAGGGAGGGGAGGTCCTGCGGGATGGAGGGGTGGAGGGATGAAGGGGGTCCGAGCAGAGAAAGAGAAACTAGAGTCTGTACTCCAACCTGCCACACACAGGAAGTGCCACAGCAAGTGGGAGGGGCGCGGTGGGGAAGAGGAAGAAGTGGTTGGGGTCAAGAGGTTGTTGGGGGGTCAAGTGGCTGGATGTTGTAGAGGTCAGAGGTCAGTGGTTAGTAGAAAATCTCCAGGCCACGCATGGACACCCCCATGTTAGCGGAGAGAGGCTGGTGCATGCCGTGGTCGTCCAAGGGCAAGAGTACCGACACATCTGGCTGCAAGGAGGAGAGGAATGGGCAACAGTCATCCTCAAAGGAGCCACAAAGGAACCCAAAGCCCATAATCTGCCATCTACGAAGGCTGAAAATGCAACTGTACATACAACTACAAACTTTTATGTTGCGCTGCTCAAAATGAGCCAGTTGGCCAAGGAGACCAATGTGGATCTTTCTCCTATGAAACTGATACATAGTAAAATAGCAATGATGGCTAATGTGTGACATCAGGATTTGAGCTAAAAATCCCTTTCTTTCTTTCCTCATCATAAACACTCAAAGGATGGATATTACGGAGCTGTTAAAATGTTCAGTTTAATATTTCACTCGCTTAGCACAACGAGAAAAAAATGTAACAGTGTTAATTTCTCATGCAGCTACTTTTGTATTTTCACTTTGCAAAATTTGCACTGTCCATATTCCCATCTGACTCTATCTGCACCAGAAAACTGGATTATGCTCACCGGCTAGACTCTAATGGCATGACAGATGGACAGTCACCATATCTTTATTCTGCAATGAAACTACATTCGGAGAAGTTCACCCTGAGAAAGGGCATTGGTTCCCACTCAGTGGCTTCTCTGTTTTGAAATTTCTACTTTTATCCTGATTTTCACTCAATTTCTACATATCTGAAGTTGTATGAAAGCGACCTGGTGCCCAACCATTTTAGAACAGGTGACTGAAAGAAAGCTTTGCCTTGTTATCCTACATCTAATAGCTAAATCAAGTTGAGTGCCACACCAATTTGAGTATGAGTACAAGTGTACAGCTTGGAAAAGCACTGATTTATACCCTATACTTAGCACAGGCAATAGCTGCTTATCAAAGGGAAGGCCAATGACTGCCAGAGCTTAAAACTGACCAGCTAGTGTTGGGAACCTGGTGTGCCAGGATATGTCAATGTGTTTTCACAGACTTCCACAGTTTCTACAGTTTAATTTCACAACCAACACAAGAAATATTACTAGTGGTACTTGTAATGCCACAGCTTCCCCCCACAGTGTTTCTGAACCACTGACAGTACCTGGAGGCAAAAATAGGAATTGATAGAATATTCAGCTGTGTTGATAACACTAATTAAACCCCTCATGTTTCACTGATAGACTGTCATATGACACAATTTTCTATTGTGGTAAGTTGTTAATTATCAAGTATTAAAAATAGTCACATCCATCGCTTCTGGCGCTCAAAAGATGTCAAGGGGTGTTAAAGGATATTGCCAGCTGTTTATTTCTTGTGCCAGTCATCTAGGTAGGTTGTAGTTTAAGATATCAGGACTTGATTTCCTTCCTTCAGAGGGAGGCTTTTGCTGCCATTCATATTTGTACAGCATGAAAAACAACTTCCACAGATGTGAAAATTGCCCGAGCTAGAGGATTCATCACAGAAAACATGAAGCCTTAATTTGTCACAGTTACTGTTTTATCGATTTGTCATTGTCCCTGAGTTGAGTTGAGCGTTTTCATATCAGTGCGAGCATTATGTTACACCCTGCTTACAGTCAATCACCTGACACCCACAGGAAAGAACCCCTTAAAAACACACCGCCTTATAAACTTTATTATCACCTCCATTTCTTATTTATGGCGCCTTTGTTAGCCGAGACAGCGGTTAATTTCAAGCTAGGTGTGCCGCCGTAAAGTTTGTATTTTAAAAAATTATGATAAACGTTAAAAAAATCTAATTACATATGGCATGCACTGCACAATGGTTGATGGAGATGTAAACTAGACGTAGACAGAAGTAAAAGGGCTATTACTCTAAATGACACCGGTATTCCCCTTTAAAGGTGGATGAAACCCCTACTTTGGAGCTCTGGGGATCCCTGAAATAAACCCAGCTGGAGCCTGAAGTTGCTGTGGACAAACACTAATCACCAGCGCTCCCTGGCACTTTAAAAGCCCGCCCGGTAACAGCGGATAAGAGGCTTTTGTTTGTTCTAGGGGGGGTTGCTGGATCTCTGTCACTGGCTCCGGTTTGTCTTCCTGTCTGTAACCGAGATACAGTAATGATATAAAGAACCCGGAGCGGGTGCTGAAGCTCGGCCCTCGTCGCCTGCCTACACACTGATTACTGATTACGCTAGTGTGTTATGAGAAAGCAGTGTATGGCCACTGACACAGAACAGAGCAGAGTCACAAGAGACTGAAGACACACAGTATAGGAGCACACGGAGAGAGGAAGTACACATGGGCATATACTACACACTAGAGAGTGTCAGTGCATGACAGGAGGTGGTGCTACAGTGAGAGCCATGCAGTAGTAGTCTATTTAATCACAGCTGACACCGGAGGAAAAGGCAAACCGTTGCTCGCAGACTGAGAGTGTGAAGAGTGTGACATCAACTGGTTAATGAAACGTTTAGAAGGAAACTGGGTTTGCTTTGCTTTGCTGTTTCCTTCAACGTGATCCCCGCAAACGGGGGGAAAAAAAAAACCAAAAAAACAAAACCCGGCCACAGACCTTGATGGCTTCCACGGAGTCGTATTTGTCCAGCTTGTTGATGTGGTTGGTGATGCTGGTGTTGAGCGGCGCGGCCGAGATGGGGTGGATGACGGTGGCGTCGTGGGACTGCTGCTGGTAGCGCTGGCAGTAGGAGTAGACCAGCAGGGTCACCAGGCAGCCCAGGATGGAGCTGCTCAGCCCCACGGCGATCATGTGGAAGAGGTTGAAATCTGGTGGGGGAGAGAGAGAGAGAGAGAGAGGGAGAGAGAGAGAGAGAGAGAGAGAGGGATGTGATATGAAGCTCGGTTGGGGGTAATTCCTTGTCAAGTCACACAAGTGAAAATGCAGATTGAAGCTGCAATTCGCACAGTAATGATGGAGCTTTTTGCTGTAAACGCTTCCAATTTTGGACAACTGACTAAAATCTACTTCTTCAATGGAGTGAAATGAAAATGAACAGATGCCACCCCAGAAAGTGCATGTCAGTGTGAAGAGTTATTGTATGGTAACAATAACTCTTCACACTGACATGCACTTTCTGGGGTGGCATCTGTGCATTTTCATTTCACTCCATTGAATTGATTGAAAATAATGTTATTTCTCTCTTTCTTTCATTCTTATATTCTTATTCTCTCTCTCACCCCCCCACCCCCACCACCCATCAACACACACACACACACACACACACACACACACACCTATTTCACACATGGTCAACTATAAACAACAGATGGATGCCGTTACTAAGGTTGAACATCCCCATGAGAATTCCCCCCCTTTTTTCAAAGCTTTGGCGTTATACCTGCTTGACTCACCTACTGCAGATCAGATACACACACACACACACACACACACACACACACACACACACACACACACACACACACACACACACACACACACACACACACACACACACATACACACATGCACACACACATTACCTCCACAGTGCCTCTCCTCCTGACTGGAGCGTGCAATTGAGACTTCTGAGAAAAGAGAAGGAACACCGAAAGGCAGGGCAGAATTAGCCAAGAAAAAAACACACACACACACACACACACACACACACACACACACGCACAACCGCTGTTAGCATGACAAATCGTACCCTTGAAGGTGAGCACGGGGATGAAAGCTGTACTCAATACGGGACAGATTATCATAAAAGTCGACGAGCTAATCACAACCGTGGCACCTGGAGTGGTTTATGAAAAGTATCAGCTCTCATTAAAGGAAATGAAGTACAAGACGTTGCTAATGAACCTTAATGGACTACCTTTCCCATTAAAGGGGATGGATGACAAGGTATAAAGGCAAACGGGTAATTCTATAAAGACTTGTAAAGGGTTTTCACGAGCACATTGTCTTACTATTATGTTCCTACTAATTAATAGAGAAATGTTAAAAGTTTCTGTTTCAATCAAATGTTTACTCGTTGTAAGACTTCATGATTACTGAAGTTTAAAGCCCCCCCCCCCACCCCACCTATTTACCCGCTGACAATGAAATCCATACAAGGGTGTTCACTGTGATAGACCGCTTTATGGTAGTTGCAGAGCATTTTGTGTTCCCAGGTGATACAAAGTGAACAAAATGAACATCCTTTTGTTAGAGTGAGAAGCTGCTCTAATGATCCCTGTGTAACACAGATCAATGCTCTTGGGTGTCTCATATTACTGGCTGTCAATATGGAGATGCTTGTCTGGGGAGATATCAATACTATTGGTGTGTGTGTGTGTGTGTGGGGTATGTGTGTGTGTGTGTGTGTGTGGTATGAGATAGTTTTGGTTTTTAAGCCTGTCTGAACTGAGTGTCCTTTCAGTCTAACACAAAAAGTATTTGTATGCTATTGTATTGGAGATGTTGGTCACAGACGTGTGCGAGTCAACGGGACTGAAAACCAATTCCCTGAAAAAACCCTTTCAAGTGCTTCTATAGAGCTAATAGCCACTGTGTGAGGCCGTTTGGAAGCTGTGTGCTACATTTGATTGAAGTGTTTCTTTTAGCCCTGTTGACTTGTTAACTAATACAAACACATTTTTGCTTCTAACAACCGCTGGTGTCGAGTGCTTTTTGGATAGGCCGACATTTATACTGAAACAAACAGGGTGGCGTGGTGGCGTAGTACCTGGGTTCAAGTTGATCTTGACACGGAATCGCTACCATGTCCAGTGGTGCTGATCCTGTAGCTGACCCTGACCTCTGACCTTCCTTACAGTATCACATTATTATAGGCTTCTGAAAAACCTGAATTACTGCTTTGAGCGTGTGGTGGGTGGTGTTGAAGACGTGTATGCGCTCAAACTTCTATCTGTCTAGACTAGACTGTGCCTGTGTGTGCACACGTGGATATTTGTGTGTGTGTGTGTATCACCTGGTATAAAGTTGGAGTCTGGAGGGCAGGGCCTGGTCTCGCTGCTGTTTCCTGAGCACTGGTTTCCAGTGGGAAAGAGGACGTCGCAGTGACGCACACGCAACTGGGAACCGGCGGAGTCACAGTGGGACCACTCTGACCAGCTGGACCAACTCTCTGGAAAACGTCAATGGGGAGCATATCACACAACCTGTGCAGTGTGTGTGTGTGTGTGTGTGTGTGTGTGTAATGAGGCTATGTGTGTAAGTGAGCGTTCAAATGTTTACGTAGTCAAGCATGTGCACTTTAGTCACGCATGACAGCCTCTGAGGAGAGAGAGAGAGAGAGTCGGAGAGAAAATAAGCAACGACCCTGTGATAGACTGGCGAGCAAGTCGGGGTCCTAAGCTGCCTATCACTAAGAGAGGTGTGTGTGTGTGTGTGTGTGTGTGTGTGTGTACCTGGACAGGGCTGTGTGTTGCACAGTGCCTCTTCAGTGTGCAGGCCCAGGCAGATGTCCCCTCCGTAGGCTGGCGGCGGGTTGCTGCAGGTCCTCGTCCTCATGTAATGCCCTCCGCCACACGTCACAGAGCACTTGGACCACGCAGACCAGCATGACCAGCTCCCGTCCACTAAACAGAGGAGCGGGACGGGGGAAAGTGCAACTGAGGACAACTTGTTTCAATCTCATGCACTTCCCTCTCTTTACGACGTACATTCGTTTCCCAACCTGTGCGGCACAAGTGAGCCTGATTTTTTCCGACACTTGTAACGCAGATTTGATGTGAGAATGAGGCGAAATAACACAGCGGCTGACTCACGTGTAACGTAATGTTATGTTCATGGTCAAATGGTCTCAGAATAATTGCGCGCTAATATTTGGATGTGTTATTTTGCCTCTGTATGGATGTATGACAACAGAGAATAGTCACTGAATTTCACGGTTTCTGTGTTTGCTAGGATTTAAGTTCCAGGTCATTTGAAAAGACAATTTTATCTGAACTTTAAGTGATTGGAAGTCATTCCGAGACGTTTCATGGTACAGCGATGCGTGACGAGGAAATATGAAGTAATTTGAATGTGTGCGTGAGTGTTTTGAAGTGTGTTTTTCATCTGGCTGCTATAGCAACCCCGCTGACCCGCCACTCAACCGTCCCTCCTCTGATTAATGAAGGTAAATGAACCATCACAGTCCTTGTTGTTGTTCCTCACTTCATGTGGCAAACATCGCAGTCGCAAAAACCCCATGCAGGCATCTGTGCACGTACACACACAAAGGAAAAGTAAGACATAAAGATGGATGGATAGAGAGAAAGAGAGTGCAAGAGCGAGAGAAAAGGGGAAAAAGAGCAGTAACGTGCGGATGCGGTCTTTGGCGATGAGTCACAACAACGGTAAGAAGCCTTTGCCTATCATCCGGATGAAACCTCGCTTCATTGTGGCAGAGAGAAATTCTCTTTTCGGAACCATTTGAGAATTGCTTTTAAACACCCTGGCAGCACTGGGCAGGTAATTGAAGATGCCGATGCTTTTTTGTCATCTCAGTGTAATTTCTCTATCACAAAGCGACGCATCAGTCGATTCCTGGCCCCCCCCCCCCCCCCCCCCCCCCCCCCGCCCGGATGACGGATCGTCTCATCTGAGGCCCCGGGGCTCGAGAAACACGCGGATTCATTTGTTTCTAAACCAGGTAGATGGCAGGCAAAGCACCTTTTTCTCCATCTCTATCCACTTCGCAGCACATTTGAAAAGCGCTGGCTTAGCGGCAGCCCCGGGATTACGGTGGGTCTGCCTGGCGCGGCGGTCTGCGCGCCTCAAAATAATATCGCACTTTCAGAGGGGTGCTAATTGAGGCTGCATTGGTATTCAGCGCCGCTCGAGCTGGGTTAAGTCGGTCCCTTTGGGGGGACAGGAGTCGTTCATCTACCCAGGTAGCGGTATTATTACAGTCAACATCTCAGAATAGGTGTACGACAAACATTAACATAATGATGTAGCAGCAACAAAATCAAAGGGGATTATTTGGTATTCACTCAACACCTCAGTCAAGGGGAGCGTTTTTTGGCAACCGCACAGACGGAGCCCTCCCGGATAAAGCAAATCTGGTTGCTCTCAGATCTATCCAAAGTCGTCGTCACCTGAGCGTACAGCAGATAACAGGTTCCCCCTATTAGCGACTGCGCTCAAGCTGTTGTGGGGGGGGGGGGGGGGGGCTGAGTGGCGTGCACTATTGCACTGAATGAATTAACAAGCTGGAAAAATAGTATCGACGGCCATTCGCTCTCCTGTCTCTTTGGCTCGCTCGCGAGTGCGGCAGCTGTTATGAAGACAGATAGCGGTTGCTTAAGACAATGCACAGATCCGAGCTTTTAGCGAGATGCCTAAGCCGTTCTCCAGGGCGCTTGATTAATAATCATCCGAGACATAGTCCTGCTTGTCTGCCTGGCGCCTGTGCTGGATACCAGGTGTACTTTATACCAAACTAAGCACTGGATTTCCATTTAGACAGCACATTAGCTCCCTTGTCAGACAGAGTATTCTTTTAATTAGAAAGCTTCCTCTCTCCGTCTTCCACGAGAGGAGTGGAGAAAATGCATTGTCTCAGGGCTTTTCACAACAGAATAAGGCCTCCCATAGCTGGCGGCATAATTACCCGGCAATGTAATTATACACTGGGGCACCACAGGGATTGTTTCTCTGATTCCTGGTGTAAATTGGGGTCTTTGTCACACCTCTTATCAACGACTGATTTCTTTTGTGGCTCTTGGTGATTTGTTGTCGGTAGGGTTCGTTTTGTCGCTGTCATTTCGAAACACCTATTATTCATTACTCATGGAATATCATGATAAAAATCTCCCCTGGGTGTGGTGTGAGGGTGTGTGACAAACAGAACTGGCGAAACAGGGGGACTAGATTTTGTTGAAGACGATGAAATCTGCATCCCTAAACCCTGCAGACACATAATTCATCAGGCACATTTTCTAATCTCTACTGTCCCCCCGTTTATTCTTGCACTGGTGTGGAGATACATGAGTGTGTGTGGCGTGCATTGGGTGCACATCTGTGTCTATGCATCTGCAGCCGGCACACGGGTACATGTACTTGTGTGCACACGCATCGCTTACCTGGACACGGGGTGATGTTACACTCCTGATACTCCTGCGCGGGCCCCGGGCAGGTCTGACCTCCGTACCTGGGCTCTGGGTTGGTGCAGGTCCTCTTACGGCTGCGGATTCCCCGGCTGCAGTCTCTGCTGCACTGGGACCAGGAGCTCCAGGCCGACCAGCCGCCGTTCACCGTGTGGCCCGAGATCCTGCCCAGACGAAGCACCTCGCCTAGCGGGGTTCAGAGAGCGTGGACAGAGCAGTCAGGCTGGAGCTTGGGACAAATGTGCATCATACTATTAAACAGTACAGAGGCTGCCGATAGATAGATAGATAGATAGATAGATAGATAGATAGATAGATAGATAGATAGATAGATAGATAGATGGATAGATAGATAGATAGATAGATGGATAGATAGATAGATAGATGGATGGATAGATAGATAGATAGATGGATGGATAGCACTTTGAGGACATCAGAAAAGTGCTGTACAAATGTAGTCCTTTAATTCTTCGGAGAACTGTCATTATCTAAATTCAGATTTAGCGAGAGCTGACTGTCCTGTCAACACAGAAGTTCTCTCACTCATCAAACAACATCAGTTGCCTAATCTGTGTTCTCTCGTCTAGAATGAGTGAAATGGAGGATTCCTAATGAAATATGAAACTGTAATTTCTATTAAACTATAATTGCTGCATGCATTAATCAGAGCCTCGGAAATGTGGTGAGAGAGAGAGAGAGAGAGAGAGAGAGAGAGAGAGAGAGAGAGAGAGAGAGAGAGAGAGAGAGAGAGAGAGAGAGAGAGAGAGAGAGAGAGAGAGAGAGAGAGAGAGCGCCTTTGGCCTTTCTGAATGAAATAAATGAACTCATCTGTTTGAGTGAGTAATAATCACCTCTATTGAAAATACAGCCACCATCCAAACACTGATTCAACTAACCGGGCTATTATCTTCTTCCTCAGATAACAATGGAAGTCTTTGTTCTTCTTAACTTTCTGTGTGGTTCTTGTTTTTTCCGTCCCATTCCCCTCTCTCTCTCTCTCTTTCTGTCTCCTTCTGCTCTCCCTTGCTCTCTCAGTGTCTTTCTCTTAAAGGGAGAGAGAGGGCAGTCCACAACCCTGCCCATTTTTCTGTTGTGACAGTGGGATGTGATCTTTGGCCAGCAGGTGTCTTAACCACTGGGCCGTCACTGGCCACCCGTCTTCCCTTTTTGTGTGACTCTCCTTGCCATCTCTCTATTGTCCTTTCTACCTTATGGTCGCTACCTCCATCTCTTTCTCTGTCTGATCCCTCTCTCTCTCTCTCTCTCTCCCTTTCCTATTAACCTTCTCTCGCTCGCCGTCTCTCTCTCTCTCTCTCTCCTCCACCGGCCTCTTTGTTTTGTCTCTCCATCGCGGCGAGGCTGCTTTGTATTCCCGGTGAGAGGACTTTGTGTTTACCTAGCGCAAATCCTCGACCTCTTCATAACTACAGCCGACCTTGGCAGTGAACGGGGCGACTCACCCAGGCATCAAGCTGGCATGAGCGTTGATAGGCCCACCGAGGGCCCCTGCTCTTTATCGATTCTGAGCAGGCAGTGGCACGGACGGCCCCGCCTGCCACTGTGACCTGTACTCTTTATCAAGCCCTCCTCGGCCCGAGAGATTGGAGCGCTCCTCCCTCTCCAAAGGCAATGGAGTGGTTCATAATCTTCTCTCTCATGCACACAGGCAGGCACGGAAAAAAACACACACACACACACACACACACACACACAGACGCAGGGCACTTTGCTTGCTCAAGCTTTGCCCTGTGACTGCTCTGATGTACTGTGTGTATTGTTAATGCTACTTCACAGAGGCTGCCCTCCCGTCGCCAAAAGAAACAGCGTGGTGCCCTCCCTCTCAAATAGGCAGCGACTGGTCCTATCGATCTGTAGAAAGAACCACACACAGCCGGAGAGAATTAATCCTCGCTCGCCCAACGAGCTGGGCCGATCCCGAGCTGGGCGGGACACAATGCAAAACCCGATAGTCCTTCGCCGCAAACAAACTAGGACATGAAGCGTGTTTCTTTTTTCCCCCCTGTCGCCCCGCTCGAAGGCAAAATACGGCGTAAACAAGTCAAAACGCCGCTTGTGTGTGAGCGAGAGCGTACGGGTGCGTGTGGAGCGTGAGGGAGGGAGGTGGTATAAATATAGGAATGGGGACTCTCTCTGCGAGGCCACGAGGAGAAATGCAATCCAGTGTAAGCCACTGTAAAGACACTCAGACAGGGGGAGCGAGAGAACGAGGGACCGAGAGAGAGGGAGAGACAGGCAGACAGACAGACAGACAGGGGGAGGCAGAGAGACAGACGGGATGACATCTGAAAACCTGAGCGCCAACCCTGCTTAAAGATAGACATGTGAGAGATGGAGAGATGGGAAAAATCCCTCAGCTTCAGCAGTGCAGAGAGATGCACTGCCATGTGTGAACAAAGTTTCATCAACACCAGAATAACACTGGACCACAGAGAGAGAGAGAGAGAGAGAGAGAGAGAGAGAGAGAGAGAGAGAGAGAGAGGGAGGGAGAGCAGCTCTTTTTTCACCCTGTCCTAGATTCCTAACAGTACATATAGCTCCCCACCGTTCTTCCTCCTTCCTCCTCCTCCTCCTCCTCCTCCTCCTCTGCCTCTACTTTCCATATCGGATCAGCAAGTTCTCGCCATAAAGATGCTAATTGGGAGTTCTTTCCATATGTCTACATGTGTGTGTACATGTGTGTGCATGTGTGTGAGTGTCTGTGTGTGTGTGTGTGTGTGTGTGCGCGTGCCATGCCGTCTAAGTATGTGTATAATCCATTGAAAGAGGAGGGGGGGGGGGGGGGGGGATTATGTGAAAGTATTTCCCGAGCTGTCCTGGGGTCTGCCAAGTGACGGTCTACCCAGTTAGCCTCCAGAGGGATAGTCTCAGGGAAGGGCTTATTATAAGTTAGTAAGTGGGCAATTAAAACTAGCTTCCTGGAGAGCACACGCACACACACACACACACACACACACACACACACACACACACACACTGAACTGAACTGAACTGAACTGAACTGCACATAATGGTCCTGTTTTGCTGAGGAGGATTGAAGAGATGTATTGTGGTGTAAGGGGTTTTATTGACTGTTGTGTCTGTGCTTTTGATACAAGGATTGGAAATATGTGACAACTAGACACGAGTAAACTCTTCACAATGTAATTGAAGTTATGTCTTAATATACAGAGGCAAAAAGACAACAAGCAGGTACATAAATGATTGATTGTGGAAGAAATTTGTGGATAAAGTATGAATTGTCCACTTATTGTACTCCTGGATGAGCCATCACTACCAACCAGAAGCGTTTCTCTAGATGTAACCAGCAGTAGAAAACAAACAAAGCGGAGGCTGTTCTGTCTCACCTCACTCTAAGTGTGGGCATCGAGTGTATGTTTGTGGTAACACTGAGCCAGCTAAAGCCACTTGAACTCACAGATGAACCGCACAAATGGCATTGATTCATCATTTTCTACCCAAGGAAAATGTTGCTTGAAAGAAACAACCCTTTTCTTAGCGCTTGTGATTTGAAGTACTTTCGCTTCGCACGACTCCCTTCATTCATTCAACCTTTATATAAGTCTGGAGGACTCGTTGAGGTTGCCCTCATTCACCATGATGTCGAGCTTAAAGAAAAGAAAAGTCGAATCTAATTGGTCAGAAGAAGCACAACATTACACTAACCCTGACCCTGGACCAGCGGCGGAGCAGAGAGACAACAGGCTTATCACCGGGTGAGAAAGAGTGAGACCAGAGACTCTTCTTAGGCTCTGGCCTGATCAAACAACTGGCCTTACTGGCCCCGGGCCAGCAGGCTATCCTTATTTTCAGTTCAAGTTTCGCCTCCAACTCTTATTCTCCATTTACAATCTTACAATTTTCAAGGGCGGATGTGAACATAGCCAAAATGTAGATGGCCCCATTAAGTCTGAACTGTATGTTTATAGGACTTTGTAACAGCTAATTAGAAAACGAGATAAGCACCTCAGGAGACCTCAGACGTGTTGTGCAACTTAAAACCGTTCACTGATTAGCCTGACTTGTGAGCTTTCTTTGCAGATATATGAAGAAAAAGAAAAAGGACAGTGTTGACTCTGGAGAGAGAGAGAGAGAGAGAGAGAGAGCGAGGCGCAGAAAAACAGGAAGACAATAAGGATACCGGAAAGGTTGTCATCTGTCAGAGGCGTCCCTCAGTGCTGTCCTGTGTCTACTCAGTGTCGGCTCATGACGTGTGTGAAGGGGAAATTAATCTAACGTCCGCGGGAAGGACCTGGCCTTGCACCCAGATCAGCTGAAGTGAAACACATCAGCCCGCTCACATGCCACTGTTTCTCCCTGGGAAATATGAAGCCATCACTCATCACCGCAGGCCGGCAAAAATTACAAACCCCCAACCTTCCACAGAAATGTGCTCCACCTCTCTCTTGCTTTTCTCTTGCTGTTTCTCCTTTCATCTTTGCAATATTGAAATGAGAGCAAAAATGTGGACCAGTGCCTAATCTCCAAGCCTTTTTTCGAGCTCGACGTTGGTATGGCTCCATCATAAAAACAGTTGCGACTGAACTTTTAACCCATTCTTGCTGTCTAGAGAGATATCGATTGAAGCAGGCAGGCATATCTGTCCCATAGGCTTCACAGAAATCATCATTCAGACTGTCTGACGGACTAATAACTGAAACGTTGTTGGTCGGAGGCTGACTAATGATGGAAAGGTTGCTGGTGTTATCAACAACAGGAGGGTGTATTCCAGGAGGGGGGCTCGTAATTACTATCTATGATAAAAAACAATCCATCAACGCTGCTGAGGTGCCCTTGAGCAAGACACTGGACCCTAAACGCTGCTACACTGTGCTCTGATCTCTGAAGGAATGCACATGTGAGGGGGATGTTTGTTTGTGTGCATTGAGCCATTAAAAGATAGTGTATTACTGTAAGCACAGAGTGTAAGTCTTATAAGTCTTATGAGAAGCAGAAAAAAGAAAGCGGTGTTCATAAAACTGCCCATGGCATTTTGCTGCACCATGAGAATACATGTCTACATAAATGTTTGACTTGGATGTCACTCGGGCATGTGGAATGTAATAGAAAAAAACAAAAGAAGATTACAAGACTAATCACTGGGCGTACATGACGAGAAAGGTCTTTAAATCATTACAGATCTTAAGTAATTAAGTCATCACTATCATTAAGCCATGACCGCTGATTCGAAACGACTGAATATGTTACAGAAAGCTCATTAGAAATGCCCAGCTAAATCATATATCCATAATTTATCTCTTCTAATAAAGATAGATTGAGATCTTAAGGTAAAGTAATGAGAGAAACGTTGGGGCGTTGGGGAAACACCTCCCTGTGCTTACATATCTTGAACATTGATTCATTTCAATTACCCGTATCTTTGCGCCACACACACACGAGACTTCTGGGTCTGCGTCGATACCGCATGCAATCCCAACCCTCTTCTTATCGAGGTGAAGCAAGCGGGAGTGGGACAGCGGGACAGCTCATCTCAAAGACGTGTCACATCGGCTTCAGAGGAGAACGCATGAGGAAAGAGGGTGTAGCTTTACCTTTAAAGTCTCCTGTGCTGATATAGGATGATGTTCCACAACCTGGCGGTGCAAGGCAGGAGGAACGGCTACACGTGTGGCGTTTAATCTGCTCAAAAGGAGCATAAACTATCATCTTGTCCTCTCTGCATATGGGGCGATACACAAGATTTACCACGAGTGAGATTTACTGCCACGATTTACTCCGTTGTGACCATGTGTTTTGTTCATATACATTACCATCACACACACACACACACACCCATACAAATACACCATGTGGCAACCTGTTTTATTACCCCTCTCTCAGAAAAAGACCGGGTCGTTGCGGGGAGCTTCCGATCGATTGTGAGCCGCCCAATGCCCAACAGTAAATCTTTATCAGGTGACAGTGCATTCCTTTTGGGGGCGCTCATCATCCCGGGAGGATCTCGGGGGCCCTTTGCCCTGGTCGGGGACATCGATACACACCTCCGGCGTGGCGGTAATTATCCTGCTATGGCCTCTTGCTTTGAGAAAACTTAACCGCTGTCCCTGGGGCTGTGGCATCCCATGCATCTATGAGAGGCGGGATGGTGCGGGGAGGAGATGCTGGAAAAAGCCTCATGTCCACACACACACACACACACACACACACAGAGATATACATCCACCCAACCACCCACTCGCACACACGCAAACAAACAAGCGCGCACACATGCACCCACACATTAATCCACCCGCCCATACACACACACATACGCACACACATCAACCCACCCACGCACACACCCCCCCCCCTCCCGACACATACACACACACACACCAGTGGTCTCTAGATGGATGGTGAGAGTGATAATGGTTGAAATGAAGAAGTAGATCACTGGAGTCCATCCTCGTCTCTGACAGTTATGACTTACAACTCTCCACAGCAGTGAATCACACCCAACACCAGAGATGAACAGTCGACATGGGACAAGGAAAGAGTAGCACACAGAGGACAAGCAGACCGCCATACGTCTCGCTTTCACTCACGCTGTAGTGAAACACATTATTTTAGGATGAGGAAAATATTTCATTTCGTACAGTGAAGTCCCCCAAATGCAGCTGCTTGAGCGTTTGATGAGGAGAGAGCGCGTCTTTTGAGTACAGCAACTCTGATGTTGAAGCAATTTGTTTCGCAAATGTTTGAATAGAGAAATACATATTGATACCACATGAAATCACTCTGCATTATGCAAGAGGCGGCGCTACAAGGGCATCGCTTTAAGGCAACATCAGGATAGAAAGTTAAGAAAGTAAGTGGGATGTGAGAAGCAACGATATCATGATGATGATTTTCAGCATTGAGTCTATAATGAAGTCTGCCTTTATTGTTTTTTTTTTTTAACTTTATGGTGCAACGTCTAGTTCAGAGATGAGTGTGGGAGACCATAGGCAACAACGTTTGTAGGTCTGAATTTAAGCGGCAACACCAAGCCTTAGCCGGTTGAATCACCACAACTGATGGCTGATTCAACCAGAGCGTGGCAGAAACACCCCGTCTTCGTACACCGTTGGCTTGGTGGGATTTGAAGCTTTGACTGCCCACGGTACATACGGTACTCAGCTCATACGTCACCATCTGCCTCCTGCATAGGCTGCCCACAACAAAGACGGCCGCTTTGTGAAAGTGACTGTTGAACATGCAGTCGTCTCTTTTGAATCGGTGTAATTACCACTGCAGCTAATCTGACGTCGTCAGGCTTCTGGTGACTGTCGTCTGTTACCTCCCCCTGCTAATCACAACCACAACAGAGCTATTAATGATCAGAGTGAGCCGTTGAGCGAAACAGCCTTTGCTCGCGGTGTGTGTGTGTGTGTGTGTGTGTGTGTGTGTGCTGGATGTGTGGCTGTTACTCCTCTGAATGTCTGTGGGGGTCTGAAGAAAGCGTTTCTCTGTGTTTGCCAGCTCTCACTGGAAACCCTCCAGGAGCATTTGAGCGTCGGAGAGCACGAGCCGTACAAATGACAGCAGGGACGCTGATGGAGGGAGACAGACAGAGATATTGATGAAAGGAAATGAAGAGGGAGGGAGAGATCAAAAGAGAAAAAGAAACCCAATGACAGTGCGCATCCCGGCCAACCCCGGTGATTAGCTCGGCGTGCTTCGGCGGTAGCTAAGGGCCACCCAGAGTTATAGATGAACCCAAGGAGGTGGGAGCCCGCCGCAGATTAGCCAGGCGCTAACACTTAAAGAGCTAGAAAAAAAAAAAAAAAAGAGTCTGCCTTTCCCTCTGGGCCTGTGAGCAACTCCATAAACAAACTTTAACTGCTACATCTGTATCCAAAGCCACTTTACTGTGGTGCTGTGCCTGCCCTCCCCAGCCCGTCTACCCTCTAATATGGAGTCTTCCACTTGACAACGTAAACAACTTGTCAATTAGCAGCCTGTTTGTACAAACGTTTACAGTGTTTAATTCACCAGAGGAGTGGCTGCCTGAGACAGTGTGGTGCACCAACTGAGACAGGAGGGGAATAGCAAGGGAGATGGAGGAAAAGATAAGTGTTGTGTGTGTGTGTGTGTGTGTGTGTGTGTGTGTGTGAGAGAGTGTGAACGTGTGAAAAAAATGAGTTGTAACTGTTGAGTGGCTTTGTGGATTGGAAGTTCATTAACATGTCTGAGGCTTCTCATCCGCCGACGGAGTCAAGAAAGACGAGACCAGAAACGCAAGAAGCAATTAAGATAGATGAATAGATGAAGAGAGATGAAGAGAGAGAACATCAGAAAATGAGAAATTAAAAGACGGAAAGAAAGAAAAAAAAAAGACAAATAAAGAAAGAAAGAGAGGAACAAAGACAAATAAAGAAAGATGTAATGAACAACAGACAGAGACAACGGGCCAATAGCCTGCAGAGACGCAGAAAGCCAGCTGAAGAGAGATAAGACGGAGACAGACAGAAGCTGAGATAGCTGGACAGAAACCATCTGTCTCTCACCGTCGGTGGAGCAGCCGGTGGATCCGTCACTGGAGCAGTAGCGCATCTCGATCCTCTGCCTGCCCACCTCCAGCAGGCCGGGGTCCGGGATGCGAGCCTTGCAGGTGTAGCGGAAACGCTGCTCGTAGTGCCCGCCGTTGTCCGAGATGTTGACCGGGGTCCACGGAGTCCAGGGCGTGGTCTTCTTCAGGTCGGGGCAGGGCAGGGTGTTGCACGACTGGTACTCCTGCGGTCACAGAGGTGCAAGAGACGGTTTTAAGCTCATTTGACGGCAGGCATATTTGTAATCAGGTGGTTTTTGACTGTTCGTGCGTCAGTAGAATGAGATTATAGCAAAGAATTAAGGCTGTGATTAAGGATGACAGACATGTCTGGTGTTTCCAAAACCTGATAGCAGACTAGACAGTGTCTATTAAAATTCTAAGTAGTGATTAATGTGAAATTAAGAAGCTTATTTTATGAGGAAACACAAACGTCATTCAAAGCCCCCACCCACCCACAACCACCCACAACCACCCCCACACGTTTTCCTAGCCTGACATAGTCTGCCATTCTGCCGGCGTGCATTGATTAAGGATACACTCCCATTAGACCACTTGCTGAACATGGCAAGAGGCAAACAAGTCAGGCAGAAAAGGTCATTGATCAAGTTTAATTTATAACCAAGGGGAATGAGGGAGGAAGAGAGGATGGGGGGGAGGGAGGAGGGAGGGGTGATGCCAGAAAGGGAAAGGGAACGAGGCCAGGGACTCAAAAAGATGATGAGAGAGAGAGAGAGAGAGAGAGAGAAAGAGAAAGAGAGAGGATGGGATCGATGCAGGGAGGATGGGTGGGGAAGAAAGTGCTAATGTACAGCTTCTCTTCACATCTGCATCTGGCTTCCGGCACCGGGCAGTAAAAATGAAGAACACAGCGTCGAGGCTCTAACGGCCTGAGATGCGAGTCTCGTTCAGAAGAGCCGTAAGTATATATTTTGCCTCCGCTTCCATCAGCCAATACTTCTATTCCCACTAGCAGTTAAAAACATTTTGCTTGCAGTGGCACTATATTTGATGATACACCGAGAGTCTAAAATATAATAGGTGGGTAATAGACAGTCTGGCCCCGTTTGTGCCCGGCCAGATAAGTAAGGCGGCCGAGGTAGTGATAGGTCTGGAGTAAATGACACTGTAATTCACAGAAGGGAAGGTGAGACGGCTGCCATTCTCCTCTCCGCTTGTTTATTTATGCTGAATAGGCCTTGAGCGACTGCCAGACCTTGACAAAATAAGATAAGAGTTCCTTTTGCACATCCATCAGCCTGTCACATGGGACAGGGCTGGCAGGTCAGCTGAGGAGAGAGGAGCGCTCCGACATTATGTGCCGCTCTGTTTTTCCCCACAATCTCGGTCACTCTTTCCTCTCGCGCTCGCTTTCTATCATCTATCTTTATATTTCCCTATTTCTTTCACCTCTGTTTGTGTCAGCTCTCTTTCTCTCCTTGTTTCTCCCCCCCCCGCCCTTATCTCCAGTATCTGAATCTCCATCTCCTTTCTATCTCGCTCCCCCACCCGTCCCTCTGGCTCTCTTCCCCAGGGTACCAAGGTTAAAAACACTGGGAGGATTCAGATTCTGTTAAGGCCTCGTGATGAATGAGGGTGTCACCTCCACCGCGCTTTCCCGCCTCACTCCATCTAGCCCGGTAATCATCTCCAGACATTAATATTTAACATCATCAAGCGTCGGGGACCGGCCTCCAATCTGCCATTATCACCCAATAACATAACAAAAAAAAATAAAAAATAACAAAAACAGTCCACCTCAGCGTCTCGCCACCTATTGTGATGAAAAAAAACAACAACACCTGAGCAGGAACAGGGGTGTAAGCGGGAAGCGAGGGCGGTTGTGTGTGTGTGTTGTGTGTGTGTGTGTGTGTGTGGTGTGGAGTTGTTGATGGTGTCCAAACACGGTGAATTTTTCATGAGGCTCGTCCGGTAGGCGTTTCTCCCTGTACTCTCGGAGGATTAGTGTCGATGCAGAGGGCTAAGGAGATAATTACTGGGTTTAAAGCTAAACCTCACTCAAGGTCTCTAATGGCATCCGCGCCAACTGTTGCCACGGCGCAAAGCAGCTCACGGGAAAGGTAAGCGGTGCTCCCACTGACTGCGGGTGGAGTGGACGAGTGTTGAGGGATTAGCGCCCTTGGGAAAGCGTCCATGCGCGAGGGGAGACGGTGCTGTCACGCTGTTTCGCTCCATTTTACTCATTTATTTTTCGCTTGTATACTATTAAGAAATCCAATGGCAAATATTGAAGGAGAGTGGACAGCTCATTGTGCTTTCAGGCATAAAGGAGCAGCGTGTTTAAATAGCTCCGCATGTGAAAAAAAAAAAAAAACTGGCATGAAAACAGACCCCTCTACTTTGGGAGTGGCCATTTTTCTAACAGGTTTTGAATAATGCATTAGAAATGGACCAGGGGATGTGAAATAAACATCAATACAGCTCTCTCTATAAAACAGAATTGAAAAAAAATCCTTACCCCCAGCTCACACACACACACACACACACACACACACACACCCCCACCCACACACTCACACAAATAATGAAGGAGCCAATGAAATAACTCTCCATCCAAATTACTTCCAATGTGCCAGCGCCGTGAATGGGTCTTCTTGGAAATTCATTAGGCGTTAGCCATTGTAAACGTGCCCATCTGAACAAAAGACAGAGGAGATGTATCTGAATTAAACTTTGATTCACCCTGGAAACGTTTAGGCCGAGGACACTGTTCTGAAAATGAGCTCATTTCCTTTCTCATCTCATTCTTCTCAGCGGCTTGAGCTAATGAAAAAAAAAAAAAAAAAAATTAGCGACAAACAAAATAAAATCCAAAAATCGGAAATACTGCGCACACTCTCAGCCGCTAACGTCTCCAGGTTGCAGAAATGAGGCGAAAGTGAAAACGTGGCGGGGAAGCAGCCGAACGTGACGATTTGTGGCATGCGGAACGCAAAATTGGTTTAGTGAATTAGTCCGCTGATTTCTCGTGTCCACGCCTGAAATGCATTTTGGTTGGAGAGCAGCAGCATTTGTTTTTCTTTTCTGCTGTGCAACACCTGTAACAGGCTGCTGCCCACAGGCGGCCAGCACAGTAATGTGTTTCTGGCTGCAGCTCAGGGGAACTGGGAGGAAAGGTGCTTGATAGCATCTTTACTGCCTCACACAAACAGGCTGGTCGGTCGGTCAGTCTAGACCAGCATCGATGTGGTGGTTGGTGTGTCTGTTTGTTTGCACTGTGTGTGTGTGTGTGTGTGTGTGTGTGCGTGTCAAGATGACCTATGAGTGAAAGCACTGTTTGACTTTTGGTTAGCGTGTGTGTGTGTGTGTGTGTGTGTGTGTGTGTGTGTTTTTAAAGCATCGCCTATCTTATTCGCTCTCTATCCCCCAGACTCTCCTGCTTATTTCCACCTGCTTAGGTGTTACAGGCTGCAGGGAGACAAGTTGGGAAGCAGGAAGGGCAAAAGAAAGAGGGAAAGAAAATGAGAGAGAGAGAGAGAGAGAGAGAGAGAGAGAGAGAGAGAGAGAGAGAGAGAGAGAGAGTCAGCATGGTATCTGAGTGGGCTGTGAAAGCATAAGCCAGATTCTCTCCCTCATCTTTGTTAAAGAATGTATGAATGTGGAGTGGAGTGGAGGGTGAAAGACATTGTACGTCTCTCTGTGTGTGCAAATGTGTGTGTGTGTGTGTGTGTGTGTGTGTGCGCGAGTGTGTGTGTGTGCGCGAGTGCGTGTACAACAGGACCTCTGTGGTGTCTGGCCATCTGTGGGAGGTGAGTAATAAGGAGTCATGTCTCTCCAGCCTCCTAGCATCATTACACTCACTATGCTCTTTATTGGACTTGGAGAGTAGTGTGTGTGTGTGTGTGTGTGTGTGTGTGTGTGTGTGAGAGAGAGAGAAGGAGAGAAAAAACAGAGAGAGAGCAAGTGCATACGGGATGGCGTATATGAGCATGGTATATGAGGGTGTCTGCATACACACTAGTGCCTCATCATTTAAGTGAATCCAGCAGTGGATGCGTGACATGTGTGTGTGTGTGAGAGTGACTAATCCTCTCTAGTACCTACGTCTTTATCTATTTGTGGTTGAGTCACCGGAGACAGAGGCCTAATGCTCTTCAAGACTCCATGACAAATCAGTTCAATTAGCAGAGCGGGCCCAAACACACTTTGTCAAACACAGGCCTCCCTCTCTCTCCCCCCCCCCTCCCTCTCCCTCTACTCTGCTTCCATAATGGAGCCTGCTGTCAACCAGAAACAGGTCTCCAGGCTGCACACCAGTGCACACACACACACACACACGCACACACACACACACACACTTGGCATGCACACAAGAATACAAATACAAATGTTCACACATCACTCTCCCTCCACAAACTCCTTCATTTCACGGCCCAGGTTAATGGAACAGTATTCGATATCATTAAGCAGCGATGTGCCGTTCTGACCCGTGGATGGAAAGGTAGGAAAGACCACAGTGACTGACGCAGTATGTTCCTGAGGATGCAGCAAGCCCTTATCCATCCAACTCAAGGTGTTAGTTAAATACCCTCAAACATATAGTATTAACTTTCTTTCTTTCTTTCTTTCTGCCGTATGGGAGGCCACTGTTTTATTGGGAACCAAGACTGTCAGACTGTTACATTTTTTAACAAATGGTTTATTGTGCAAAAGCTCAGCGGCTTCCTGTTCTAACCAACAAACAATACGTGGACGGCATTGGACGAGGACACGATATGCTGAGGAGCCTCTCCTGCTACTCCAGTCTTAAAGTCCCTCTTCTCTCACTGCTCAGTCAGCCTTGATTTATGTGGATGTGAATGCCGCGCGAGAGGCAATGCATCATAAGCTTTCATTTAGTGAATTAAATCTTTAGAAATAATACTATTCATCTCACTCAGATTGGTTTATTAATACAATATTTTTAACAGAATAGCCAAACTGGAGAGCTGCAATGAATAATGACTCACTACTTTTTAGTTTGAAAGAAGAAAAGACAGTCAGACTCGCAAGATTTCATCTGACAATTTAATTTTTTATTTATCCAAGGTAGGCTGAGTGAGGACACTTCAGCAACGTCGGCCCTTGCGGTCACTGCACTGGAGAAGGTGGGGTTATGTGCAGGCCATGCTTGTTTACTTCTCTCTGCCAGTCTGGCAGATTCAAACTGTGATGCAGATTCAGTGAAAAGTGGAGGTGTGGAGAGAGAGAGAGAGAGATGACATAGCACTGCACGGGCCAGGGCTCAAAATGATGAAGTTGCAGGCATGTGGCCTTTGCATCAGCAAATTGAGACTCCAAAGCACCTCGGGACTCAATACTTTTCCCGTGATAAGGGCGCTGAGGCTTAAGGCAATGACACACAGGGCAACTTTTTGGACAGGTTTCATGGGCAACAGTGCCAGAGGAGTTTGTTGGTTTGATCACGCGGGATCATTCTGTTTGCAGGGCAGCCGGGTTGCTTAGTCAGTGGGGAGACTTTCCTTTAACTTGCAGTGTCCTTGAGCAAGACACTAAATCCATACCAGCTCCAGTGGCAATGTTCTGTATCTGACCCTATGCTCTGAGCTCCCCGTGGAGGCAGGTGTGAAGAGAATTTCCCCTCAGGGATCAATAGAGATTCACAAAAAAAAGAAAGAGTTGACTGGATTTTTTATAACCTGAGTGCTGACCACCTACATTGCCCCAAGAAACTGTGTAGGGTATCAAAGGTGCACCCTTACTGCACCCTTGTACATTTTTCAAGATGGAGACAAAGGAGGAGGGCAGAAACTTCCCGAAGTAAGAGTTAGTATTCCTGGATAATTCTCTCCCTGAGTAAAACTCCAAGCAGATGTTAGCCCACCGCTGTCAATTAATGTCTAGTAAATGCCTGCAGCTGACCACAGGTGGCTGCAGCAATATCAAACCTGACAGGTAAACACGCCCACACACACACACACACACATATTATATACTCATTTTCATCACCAAGAGACACTCACAGAGACACACACAGATGCAGATGTAGCACACACACACTTACACACACACACACACACACACACTAGACATACACAATGTTCGTCTTGACAGGTCTCTGCATGGTGTCTAGTCCAATAAAGTAGCTGCGGTGACGGAAGCAGCAATGTGTGTGTGTGTGTGTGTGTGTGTGTGTGTGTGTGTGTTGTCTCCTTCTGTTTTAATTAAACATGCCTCTATCCGGGGGGGGGGGGGGGGGGGGGGGGGGGTAGACAGATGGTACATAAAAATGAACTCCATCACACTTTCCACTTTTTTGGGGGCCCTTTCCTAAATTAAAAGAACATATTCTCATCATCCACTTCCTTCATGCGTTGAATACAAATGTAAAGAAACAGTGAATGAAAAGGAGCGCGGGCGTGTGGAGTCTCTAAGACCTGAGCTACACTTCTTACAATGCATTAAGGCAATTGTGATACATTAGCAGCTGGGCCATTATGTGCCTTATTGGAGTTGTAAATGAAAGGCAAAACAAATGCGTCTTTGATGGGAGTAAATATGCAGCAATAATCGCGGTTAAAGCAAGCTGTCCCAGTGCTGTCCTCCCTGGGAAGACCGAGGTGTCCGTCTGGTCTGCACGTGTCATTACAACACTGATGGCCGAGATGGACGCAATTAAGTTCACGTTTCGCGATGTCTGACGACAGGACGTCAACGAGAAGGCAAAAACAACAACAAACAAACAAATAAAGTGTAAGAGAAACAGCGGACGTGTCAAAACATTCATAACTGAAAGAGAGAGAGAGAGAGAGAGAGAGAGAGAGAGAGAGAGAGAGAGAGAGAGAGAGAGAGAGAGAGAGAGAGAGAGAGAGAGAGAGAGAGAGAGAGAGAGAGAGAGAGAGAGAGAGTATAGGTTCTATATTTTACCTTTTGACCTTTCCCACTGACCCAGCTCCAGTCTCTCTAATTTGTCACTTCCTTGTCTGTAATCACCACTAGTCCCTCCCCCTGGTGCCAATAAAAATAGTTTCTAACATCTCCTCCCATCTCCAAATTGGGAATACATCTAGAATACCCCCACACCCCAACACACACACACACACTGACAGACAGACAGACAGGCAGGCAGACGGGCTTTCCCTTTTTGGAGCCGGGAGTGCAGAGCGACACCGCTAAGATTCCCGCTCAGCATCAGGAGTTCCTCGAGGAATGCCCCCCTGCATTCTCAACATGCTTCGGTGTGGATACTGGTGGCAGCGTGGTGACACATCTGAGACAGCTGCCATCAGATGTGTGTGTGTGTGTGTGTGTGTGTGTGTGTGTGTGTGTGCGGGCCGTGAGAGAGAGAGAGAGAGAGTGAGAACAGTTACATGTAGATGCTGTTAAACTGCTACTGATTGAGTGGTCAGTCTTATCACTCGGGGGGGTTTCGCCACTACAAACGTGTCATGGGCGATTACCAGCTGCTGTGTGTTTGCTGTGAGGTTGCAAGGCCTTTGTGTGGGACGTTTCACAGAGCTGGCAGTATATTATTTGGGATTACAACGGATCATTACCCAACCTGCGGGACGTGCTTTTTCAGCTAAATGTGATTTGGGTCGTGTGAATGGGTATTTCAGCATTCAGCAGTATTTTATTCAACGTATTTCGTCCAAACAATCACGTTAGATTGACACGATGCACGCACACACACACACAAACACCCGCACACATACCACATAGAAGTACGGGCGTGTGCGCATAGTTACATGAGGACACACTCTAAACAAATCCTTTGAAGACATCCTGAAATGACTTCACATCCTAAAAGCGCCCTCACGCCGAAGGCCTAAAACTCTCACAAGCACAGACGTACACAATCTCACACACACACACACACACACACACACACACACACACACACACACACACACACACACACACGCTTGAAGCATTCAGTGCCTCCGAGAGGCACTGACCCATATTCTTTAATCCATTTGTGAGAGGGATCTGTGAAAGAAGCCACAGTCATCATGTGCTTCCTCTCTTATATTTCCCAGGGCCTGTGAATGAGGGAGCGCGTTTGAAAATAGCACCAGAAATAACACGAAGCGTCGCTCTGTCAACAAACAGGGCATGGAGACTCGCATTTCAACACTTGCATCATCTGAGCAGGAATTATAGCAGGAATAAGCCTATTCATACATGGAGTGATTACTGTGTGTGGTAATAAATAGGCTGTGGTAATTCATCTGATGGATGCTGCCACTGTATAAATATATAGCGAGGAGATTTTGTCTTGTTGGATGTCCCGATTTCCCTCATCACTGACTGTTCATCAAATGGTTTAGGCTAAGTTCCTAAACAATGGTGAGATAAGAGAGAGAGAGAGAGAGAGAGACAGGCGGGGAGATATATATATATATATATATAGAGAGAGAGAGAGACAGAAAGATGGCGTGCGCGCTCTTGTTGTTTAGTGCAACATACCTGACCACACCCGGGACACTCATTGCCGTTCTCACAGGTTCTGCGTCGTGACTGGATGCCTCCTCCACACGGCACGGTGCAGCGTTCCCATGCCGACCAGGCGGACCAATAGATGTGCGGTGGGCAGGGCAGGTGTTCGTTACAGTACCTGGGAAGAACAACGACCGCAAGGGGGATTAGTGCGAGTGTGTTTTTCTTCATATAAAATGAATATACTGGGCACATACTTTTCGGATTGTGTAGTTTCAATGGTTTGTGGGAAATTACTACTTTATCTGACAGAGAGCCAAAATTATATATAAGGGCACTGAAGGCGTCACCACATTTTTAGCCCTGCCACTGAACTGAAATAGCTACAAAAGAGTTCGTACCACAAGACAGAGATGCCTGAAGAGGCAGCGACTACATGCGGGTGTAAACGCCGCTTTGAACAAACCTTTTTACGAACCCAACATTTCTCTTTTATGTGGCTATCGAGCGCCGTGGAAACCAGAATTATTGATTGAATCGCGCCACCGCTAAAGGTTCGTGCCATATGTCTGCGCGGCCCAACGGCCGAAAGGAACTGCAGTCTCCGCGTGCATGAAAAGCACATCAAAGAAAAACAATCTCAGGTCCGCGCGTGAGTGTATGCGATGTATTTCCCATAACTCAGTGACACAGCCTATGAAAAAGTCACAAAGACGCATGCATCATCTCTAACTACGCTGTTTATGAGACAGGATTACTGCCACGTTTAAAATGCTTAATTACTCAGTCCTCATTACACAATAACGACAGACTATAGCCGGCCTTATTAGAGCCATATCATTTATTTTATAACTTTTACGCAGACTATAAAATTGCCTTTACTGCTATTTTGTTGTGTTTTGGTGCATTGCTGCCTTTTGAGGAAAACTCTCAGAGTGTTGTTGTGCTGAAATAGCTTCAACATTATGGTCCTTCCTCCAGAGGCTCAGGCTGGATGTTTTCTATTGTACTATTCCCCAACACTCTGGTATTGTTCACAGCGAATCAAAAGCTGGATTCTGTATACCCTGGACATAAAAAAAAAAAATCCTTCGCGCAGCGCATTCTTTTCCACTTTCACTAAGCTGCACGCTTGTTGTGGACTGATACGTTCGGGCGGGGGGGGTTGCTGGGGAAGACAGACAGAAGTGACGAAGAAGAGTGTGGATTGCGATCGTACACGCATCCCTGAGAGAAGGGGGAAGAAAGATAGCACGCACCGCAGAGCGATGAAAAACCGCGCTGATCAAAACGAGGGAGATTTAGAGCTCCAAAAAACACACGCTAACTCCTCACGTCAACAATGGAAATGGCTTCGGTCCAGCTTTTCTCTTCTTACTTCCTCAGAAAGAAAAATGCTGAACAGAATTAAACGCCGCTAATTGTATGCTATAGACTGAGTAAGCAGAGTGGATTATGTCAGTGTGCTACAGGGAATACTAACAGAAGGTCCGTAAACGCGAGCATTTACCAGACAGATTTCAGCCCATAGCGTTGGCATGGTCAGCTTCAGAACATTTGCTTTATCTTTAAAAGCTGCGACTGCTGCGAATAATCAGGGCCGAGCTTACGGGAAGCCTCTGGGCCACGAGACAGGCGGGCAGTTTTTTGGCCTTTTAATCTCTTTCGCGTGTGAATGCGTTTTTTGCGAACCTGAGGCCTCCCGAACGTTGCATCAGTACTCGAGACAAAAAAGGGGGAAAGAACAAAAGTGTGGCTTGCTGCAGAAGATGAACACCTCTGAAAAGGAGGCCTGCACCCCGTAGAATAAAACCCTTTCGCAGCATTAAAGGAATAGTTCACTGAACAAACGCTGATAAAGTACCAGTCGTTTTCATTCCACGGGGATTAAGGTTTGTACAGTAGGCGTCACCTATTTCACACATGGGCAACGATAAACAACAGATGGGCTGGAGGTTTTTTTTGGATGCCGTTACTGTGGTTGAACATCCCATGGGAATTTTCTTCAGAGCCTTGGCGTTATACCTGCTTGACTCACCTACTGCACACATAGGTGCACACAAATCAGACACACACACACACACACACACACACAAAATTTTCCTCCCATCTCTCTCTCCCTCAGGCTGGCTCAATCTGACACAGCATAATTCATCTGTTAACACATTTTCTCTATCTGACTCTCTTTCTCTCTCTCTCTCTCTCTCTCTCTCACACACACACACACACACACACACACACACACACACACACACACACAATGACTCCTCCCCTCTCACCCTGCAGGCAGAGGATAGAGGGATCCTTTTCAGCCCTCACAGCTGGCCCACGATATTCACAGCTGAACAGAGCAAGCAGGGCAGGAAGGGGAGATGAAACAAAGGAGATAAGAGATAGGGAAGAAAGATGGGAGAGATTAACAGAGATGGTGAGAGGGAGATAGAGGGAGATAGAGAGGGAGAGAGGGAAAGAGACACAGGGGGGCCAAACTTGCTTCTCCCCTGTCTCATGATCGTGTGTGGTTCATGAGGAATTGGACCGTGTCATTCACAACATATCTTTAGACTATCTCAGTGCTGCTGCGACCTCGACACCAGGAGCATCATCGGATACAAAAAGGAAAGGGAGAATGTAAAAGGAAAAGTAAAAGTATAGAGAGAAAAAATGGATGCAATGAAAGATTCATCCTTGAAGGCAACATCCAATCACTAATCCACCGAAATGCTGTTTCTCTGTTTCCATGGTGACAATTGCTAACAATTTATTTCCCTTCTTCTGCCCTCTCTACGGTACTTGTCCTCTCTCTCCCTCAACCCAGTAACAGCAGAAGGTGGATGAAAAACATCAGCATGATGTCTGGGTAACCCAGAATCAGAAGAATGCCTAAGTTAATTATCACATGCCAGTCTCAATATGAAGGAAGATAGCAACTGGCATTTAATTTTCAAGCAGTTTGAAACTCATCCATAGCCTTGCTGTGTGGCTATCACTGTACTGAAGTCAGACAACCAGTACAATTTGAGAGGAGGGGAAAAAAAACTTCAAGAATACCCATTTTGACTTCTTCCACTCGTGCTGCTTTTTATATCACTCTGTAAGTTTTCTCCTTGAATTTTTTTTTTTTTTTTGCCACTGGGGCCTTGAAGGTTGCTTAGAAAAAACACACACATCTTTTACAGGCGACTAATCCATGCCAAACCCCCCGAAAGCTTCATAACGTCTGTGTGGGTCTGTGTGAAAGCCAGATAATTACCTTTACACAGGCCTTTCCCACTCAGACTTTGATTGGCTGTCACAAAGTTGGACTGAAGTAAAAAAAAAAGTGATGCTTCTCGACTGCAGGTTGCAAATTGGTGTGAAATGGCCTTTGGTGCACTGTCTCTCTCACACACACACACACTCACATACATGTATGTGTGCGTGCTTCAGGCTGTGCATTTGGATGTGGATATGTGGAAGCGTAAGTGGATGCGTGTCCATACAAGTGAGTATGCATGTGTGTGCTGTGTGTGTGTGTGTGTGTGTGTTTGTGTTGTGTGTGTGTGTGTCTCATACCTCTCCTCGCGGTTCTGGCCCACACACACTCGTCCGCCGTGGCGTGGGGTTGGGTTGCTGCAGGAGCGTTGTCGAACCTGGAAGCCGATGCCGCAGCTGGTACTGCAGGGAGACCAGGAAGTCCAGGGGGTCCACGCTCCGTTTCTATGGAGACACACACACACACACACACACAAAACAACAGCGGTCAGTGCCGGGAGGTGCTGAGAGGTGATGGTAGCCAGGAAGCTGTAACAAGACAGATTTTTGTTCATGTAGAAGAATGTTGTTGCGCTCTGATGACTCGGTGTTAGTGAAGTGAAGGGGATTAAAAAGACAAAGGCATATTTCACACATTTTGGTGGGCAGCAATCTAATCATGTTCATTTTAATAGCATAACAGCACATAACAGGTTATAGGAGTTATAGGAGCTTCAAGACGAAACAGTTTTTCCCTCGTTAAGATTAGAATGTATACAGACAGACAGTCTAATGTCCCACACACCATGTACCATGGTGGCGAGCCATAGAAATCTGGGACGGGGAGGCGAATGAGGAGCACTCTCGCCTACCTCAATAACTGCCGTCTAAGTGCCCTTGGGAAAGGCACTTAAAGCCTAATTGCTCCCATGCAGCTCCAAGGTGTGACTGTGTGTATACATTATGTGCAACCGTCCCTCATCTAACCTCCTTGGGATTAACCTGGGTGAACAGGTCCCCTGGGTAATGTAGAGGAGGATAAATAGATAGATAGATAGATAGATAGATAGATAGATAGATAGATAGATAGATAGATAGATAGATACCTTGAGCAGTTGGCAACCTCGACACTGATCCCGTGGCACTGCTGGCCACCGCACTGGGGGGCGGGGTTATCACAGGCTCGCGTCCGACACAGACAGGACCCCGCGCTGCCTCCGTCGTTGTGGCTGCAGGTCGACCAGCCCGACCAGGCACCAAAACCCCCGTCGACCGTCACGTTACGGACCTGTTGACAACACAGACGGCCAGAAATAAAACACCCGGGGGGGATTGATTGATCCCAGACATCGTTGCAGCACCGTGCCCATCTTTGTTCATTGCATTTACAATATTGCTCTTAGCAATGTGTTGCTCTGGGAAACCAAGCCCAAAGCTAGATGCAAACAGGAATTGATTTACCTCAAATAGATGTGAAGACAACAGTGTTACATCACTACAGCGCATCCAAAATGGGTTAGTCATGAAGGACATGAATGTGCCGTAAACACAAGCGAGACATATGAAAATTGACACGATGATGATGTTGAAAAATTGCAATGGGGAGATTCACAAAGGGTGTGCTGTGAATGAACCAAAAATATGAGGAAATAAAAGTATCCACACAAAAAAATGACATCTAATATGAAGCAGGAGAGAACGAAACAGAGAAGGCTTCAATAATACAGCAGCAATGAATTACAAGTGATGTCCCGGGCATACGAGCTAAATACGAAAAAGCACTGGTGTGAGAGTCTAAACTGCCGGTGATGTGAGCCATGTCGCAGCTACATTTCGGGGTGATTTAAAAATGCAAAGAACATTTTCAGCCCGGGAAAGGAGAAAGCGTGATCATCGGCCGCTTTTGACGGCGGCAGAAATAACGTCTGCCCCTCCGCTCGTATTGGTAATTGAACTCTGCCGCGTGGCCAAATTGGAGACGCTTGACTAAGACAGAAAACATTTGCATCAACTGGGGCTGCCTAGAAAGCAAGGGGCTCCAAAGAGACAGACAATATTAACATATATCTCTTTACTGGTGAGACAAAGAGCTGCATAATCTCAGTTAATAAAATGGGAGAATAGCAGGCAGAGAGGGTGATGGATCAATTCTGAAGGCAGATGAAAAGCACTCGTGTTTCATGTGCATCATAGGGGAAATCATTTCTTATTTCAGGGACAACAGCAGAATCTTTTATTTTCCCCAAGAATAGTCTGATAACATGTTTTGTTTTCAGGGTTTGATTCACCGAAGACGGTTACTCTAAGGTAACTCTCCTTGTAGGCGAGTTCCTCACAAAAACATTTACTGAGTAGAAACAGAGACAAAAAAACAACAACATACAGCACAGTGACTTGTTCCATTGTGTCTTCAGGCTTGTATCTTCTCTGAAACCGCAGACACACAAACTTTTGCCGCCTTGCTTGTTTCCGTACAGGAGTCGAGTCTGTAGTGCCAGATGGCGTTTGTGAATAGGTTGGTAAAGCGTATCTCCTGTCTCCTGCCTACACACTGCACAGTGTAACTTAGTGTGAACACCACTGACTGGCTTCCTCCTCCAGTCTTACATGCTGAAGGAACAACAACAAAGTTGACCTTGCTACTTCAAATCCAGTGAAGTTAGCCTCCTGTTAATGTCCCACAGGGAGTCAAACTGTCAATTTAAGAGTAAATCATCTTACTGTGGGCAGAGACGACTTATTTCTTCCCTTTTTTCTGTCTTGGCATTGAACTGTTGAAAGCGCATCCATTTTCCAGCTCTGGCATCACAACCTCTATTGTAGTCTATTGTATGGACTTCTCTCTCTGTCAGCACACAGCTTATTACTGCCAAAGTGAGTTCATGCTCATTCTAAATGGACTTGACCCGGTTAGACCAAGGTTAAGTGATTAACTGCATATTCCCTGGTTTTGCCAAGTCGCTAGTGACCTAGCGCATTACATCAGCTAAGCTAATTGAGGCCTAGTTGTGTTAGCTACTCACTGGGGGGGGGGAAATGCCAACACGCTCAGTGATGAAGTAGTGACTAGAAAAACACTCTGATTGGCTGAAGGAGTTGTTGGCCCCAGCACGGCAAAAAAAAAACCCTCAAAAAATGTGTTGAAACTGTTGAGAACATTGGTTACTTAGCAAAATCAGGACGTGCGTGCTTGTGTGTGTTTGCATTTGTATGTGTGTGTGTGTACCCATGCATGTGCGCATGTGTAAGAGACAGTGCTTCCCCCGAACACGAAGCCACATAAAAGGGTGCGGCGGCGGCACTCAACACGCTCCGCTGTGACTGGCCTGTAAATGTGAAACCCTGAAAAAGCGCTGTTTCGTTTAGCGGAGCCGCGGCGAAATTGATAGGCTTACCTCTCCCTAATACTGCTCCCAAATTCGGGGGCAAGAGAAAATAAATGGAATGGCTGTTTTGCTAATGAAGAAGTAGACAGGGGTGAATGATTGAAGCGGGGCTCTTGATCATTCCCGGAGTGCATTTTGCTCCGGTAAAGTCAAGTTGTTCAGTCCCAAGGTGCCTTTCCTCGGTAGGTGTGTGTTTCTCAGGTAAACTGTTTTCAGGAGCTGTTGCTTGGAAGTTGTCGTGTGTGTGTGTGCGTGGAAAGAATACAGAACAGGCTGCGGCTATCAGAGAAGACGAGCACAGTGGATTGTGGGTATCACGTTCACGTGGAGAGAACGGTGAGCATGGAGGCAGAGCAAGGATAATTGTGTTTCCTGCAAACTTTCAGAGTTTCCTCCAATGGGCAAAAAAAAAACAAAGACAGAGACAGAAAAGATATTACAAGCAAGTGAACCAAAACGATAAAAAAAAAAGAGGTATGTACGGTTCAGGGAGCAGGTCCACCGTACTCACAGGGCATTTGGTGATGCTCTGCTCCCATTGGCTCATTCTGACACTCTCCTCCAGGGTGGTGCATTTCTTCAGCACCAGATCCCAACCACAGTAAGGGTCCCTGGCCCCCACGCATCCTCTGCAGAGAGGAAAGGAGGAGATAAAGGAGGGGGAAAAAAAGGGGGGGAAGAGGAGTTCAGTTTTAATGGGCTTCCATTACTCTGTCAAGGCAGCGTGTCTACAGATGGCTCCCCGGTCCACGGTCGTGACAGGACATGAAATCAAACAACTGAATCATAAAAAAAAACTAGCAGAGAGTGGGAGAAAGGAAGGAGGGAAGAAATAGAAAAAGAGGGTAGAGAGAGAGAGAGAGAGGTCAGGGAAGGAGGTGGGGGAAGGGGGCGGGAAAAGGAGAGAGGAAAGGAGAGATTATGATGGAAGAAGGAAGGGATGCAATATGAAGTAGAGGAGATAGAAGGATAAAAAAGGTAATGAAGAGACAGAGATGGAGAGGGCGATGACAAAGGCGGGAAAGTTAGAGACAGACGGGGGAGACATAATGTTCCTGTGGAATACTTATGAGTGCACTGGAACGCTTACAAGGCATAAGGAGCCTAAAACCACGTCTCACCACAATGTGCTGCACCGATTATTCAGGTAATCTTCAGGCGAGCGCCGGGATTATGGTTTTGTGTTAGCATACATACATACATGCATTTCAGATTCAGATACCGTCTCATCGCAACGCAACATATTCCCCCGTGAGGATCGCGGGTCCGTCTTCCCCCCCCCCCCCCCCCCGTATCTCTGCTTTAGGTGCTTTATTGAGCGCAATAAAAAAAAAAAAAGCCTGATGTCACTCTTTTCATGCTAATGCGAGGCCGCGGCGGCAGCACAATGACATATCTCTGAGCCACAGGCATCAACGCCGCCCCTCGCGAAATGTAACCAAAGTTGTCCGTGGGTGCCATAACAATGAAGCGCGCACAAACACACAAATGCGGGGTGTGTGTGTGTGTGCGCATGAGGAAACAAGTACATATGCATCCAACCACATAAAAAAATGCTGTAAGGCACACTTGCGCGCCCCTTACACACACACACACACACACACACACACACACACACATACACACACACAAAAAGCAACTGACGTAACGTCTGGCTGGGTAACAAAAGGCAGAGAGTTATGGACGATATCTGTTCAGACAGGGGTATCGGGGGTGACGACAGCCGGACGAGATGAAAGAATCTAATACCTTAAGGGCCTACATCACCGGTCAGCGAACCACACAAACACAGAGACAGCTGTCTAGTATTTCAAATATAGAAACCTTCAGAAAATATCAATGTTTCTGTTTTTATCTGTCTATGCGAGTCTCGTGCAACCACACACAACAAGAAGAAGCAGGCGGTGAAGTGCCATAATGGCGACAGAATATATCATGGGGCCACAGGTGTAATATCAAGCAATCATTTCCAATAACATCATGTGAAAGATAAGGAACGCAGGTATGATTGCTTTCTACATGCTATGATGGATGATAGCCCAATGTTGTCTTGAGTCTTCACACTGCAGCTTCTGTTTCGTGTTTTCTTTGCCAATATTTATGCTGTGATGGAGTGTCTTTCAGACAGACAGAAACTCAATACATCTGATTAACACACACACACACACAGCTGCTGCAGAAGCGTGTGTGTGTGAGGGTGAAAGTGTGTGTGTGTGTGTGTGTGTGTGTGTGAGAGTGTGTGTCATTGACAGACAACAGACAGACAGACAGAGTGCAGCTGCGGGCACCTCGAGTGGCTCAGACAAAAGCTGATTTACAGGGTTTTAAATCTCGCGGAGGCTCCCTCACCAACACACAGGCCTGGCCCTTTCAGATAAAGAGGAACTTATGAGGGAGAGAGAGAGAGACTGTAAAACTCTGTTGTGTGCATGTTTGCTTTTGACAATTCAACTTGAGATTAATGGCGCGCTAGTTTGTGCACGATCGCCCCGTACTCACTCTCTGGTCTTGTGGTAGCTGCACCTCATGAGCGGGATCTTGACCACCTGGTCTCGGACGCCCACGTAAAGCTCGCTGCGGCTGTGCAGGATCAGCAGGCTTCTGATAGGCTGCCTCTTCCTGAGCGGGAACAACTCGATCTCCTCCAACAGGCAGCTCCCCATGGACTGGTTGAGAGGGGAGAGCACCTTCCTGATCGTACCGTAGTCTTGAGGAGAGAGGGGGGGAGAGAGGAATTAAGGGTAAGGTTGTTTATCTGCAAGAGGAAAGGTAACCTCAATGTTTAAAGATGGAGGAAAGAGAGAGAGAGAGAGGTATAGTGGAAGTAGAGACAACAGAAAGACAGGAATATATCCCGGATGAGCATAAATGTACACAAGCTGACGTGAACTCAGTATGAACCACACAACGATCACTCCCTAACAGTGAGGCTGTGAAGTAAGGCTGTCAAAAAGACCAAGCTTGGTTATGCCATCAACATGCTGTACTGTACTTGCAACCAGGGGATTGGTATGGCAACCTGAATACATGAATTTTGGCCTACTTTTCTTTCGCGGGACGTTCCAAGAGATGAAATCGCTTTGTAGTTGCGAGGGAGGAGACGGGTCTAAATCCCATGTCATTCTGAGTATCTGCTGACCTTGCAGTTTCCTTTATTTCATGCAAGGGAGGCCCCCCGCGAGATTAAGTTATGGGGAGATTTTCTTTTGGGATGAAACTCAAACAAACATCATCAATTATACATGTAGCCCCCCCAGGGGTGAAGAAAAAGTAATTAGGTGCACGGTGATGGCAAGGGAAGAAGGGTGAATTGCTAATACATGGTTTCAAGGTGGGAAATGAAAAAAGTCAAGCAATGCCCTCAGGTTTTTTCTTTCTCAAGGCATTTTTTTTAGACTTGAGAGGCTTGACGTGCCTTCAAGTGAGACTCAACGCTGTAATTGGGCAGAGATGTGGCAGTGTGGCGACACCAGAATGCTTGACAACATTTTGCCTCGTAATAACTTAACTTAATTCTCTTCAAGCCGGCCGCGAGACAAAAAAAAAATGCTATTGTGGAGTCATTAATGAGTGCTAAATTTAGAGCGAGCATTTGAAATCAGCTGCAACCCAGTGGGTATGCACAAAAGGCATTCTGGGAACATTACGCTACAATGCCTTAACATTTTCGGAGCTAAATTGAAGCTATCTGGTTGCACACAGCGGCCCCAATCAGCAGAGCGCGTTTTAGCATTAATAGCATGTGATTAGCTCGGCGCGCTAGCCGGTGCTAATGGCCTTGGCATTGTTTCAGATGTTTTCATTATCGTCTGGTTAGCATCCAGGGAACTTGTGGTGTGGGCAGCTCTGGTCCTAAGCTGCAGTGATCACAGCAGCGTGGAAACAATGAGAGGGGAGTTGTGTTAGCAAGACGCCAAGCACAGAGCCAGTGATCTGAAACTGGTGTGTGCGGTTTTTTTTTTTTTTTTACTTGTGTAAGGGATGTCCTAAAATAACACTGATGCCACAACAGGAAGATCATGTTGACATTACCCAGTAGGGCTATTGGACATTAGGACAGTGATGTCTGTTGCTCTGTGCACGTTCTCTTCAGTACACGCACAATCCAACTATAACGTACAATGTCGACTGCGGCGTGTGAACATTTTCTACATGCTACAAGGACGACGTGTGTCTAGCATGTGTGTTGATGCTCGGCCAAGTTGACCATCACATCTTATCACATAGCGCTGGGTTATTATTTTACGCTGCTACTTTCCTGTTAGTATATTGTTGATATCTACTGAAACAAAACACCAGGAACATTATAACCAGCATTCACTGAAAAAAAAATCGCAAAATTGCCTACTAAACCATTTTAAATCCAGTGTGATCAAACGGTCTACTGATCAGCAGGCACTACCATGCAGTTCAGACAGTGTTAAACCATAGCTGTCCTCTCTGTAACTCATGCTTGGCAGTGTTGTGTGTGTGTGTGTGTGTGTGTGTGTGTTATTCATTACCAGCCTGTCTTTTTTTTTGACAGATGACTGTTTGCAATTTCATGGTGTTTACAATCTCTCGCACATGTGAGTGATATGTGTGTGCGGTTGTCTGTGTATCTGCCGTGCAGTGTACGTCTGTGTGTGCTGTCAGTGCATATGGGGGACATATGGAGGTAAAGAGCTATCACATTCATGTCAAAATACTCAAAGCTTTGATGTCTCCTCGGAGTTACAGATCTATTGCCTTCATTTTTCTTTCTGCTGGCCTGTTTTTCTTGTGTGCAGGGTGCAAATCAAGGGCTTAAGAAGTCCATACAAATACAGCACACGCACACAAGAATCCAAAAACCCCACACAGCGATAAACCCCAAGGGATGCACAAAGAGACGCTGCTATGCATGTGGCCTCGGTTCCTTTAAATGTGCCCTAAATCACAGACATGCACAAACACACACACACACACACACACACACAGTGCCAAAAACCTACCAGTAGCCAGGTAGATGATGTGGAACAGCATGTCTTTGCCCTGCACCACGTCCACAGCCACGTGAGTGAAGCGCACGTTGTCCTCCATGAAGTAGGGCACGGGAACCACGGGTTGGACCACCTCGTGCATCAGGAGGAACTTCTGGGCGTCCTGCAGGTTCCTCTCGGTCAGGTTCACGTAGGAGCCGTAGTCAATGGTGCCGCACTGTGGAGACGGGGGAAGTCGGGGGAGGAAGGCATTGATTGACTAAATGGCTGAGTGCTATAAGTCAATCGTCACCTCTTTGGATTGGCTCGCTAAATTGATAAGCTTAAGGCTTTGTGGTCAGAAGAACCACAAGAGATGAGGGAGGACGGCGGGATCGACTGATTGAATGAATGAGGCGTAAAAGTCAATTACCAGCGTGTTCTGATGGCTTCCTAATCTCACAACCATAAGGCTCTGTAGTCAATACTGTGAGGCTGATGGAAGGAGAATAAATGAATGTTTGACTGAGACAGTTGTTATCTTTTATTAGATTTTCCCTCATATGCATATATATTGCTGGTAAGTTTCATTGATGTCCCTTGTAATATTTCTTATTATTCATTATTTCCTAAAAAATAAGCTGAACTTTTTAAAGGGTTTTCATCTTCAGAGCCTCATTATTCAGATTCTTTATATTCCAGGAAAAAAAATACATTGTCTGAATGCAACAATATCATTCGAACAAAGGACACTGAAAAAAAATTACAGTGACAGCATTGCTAGACACACAAGACTTCAGCAGCAGGCTGGAAAACGTAGTCTCTGGGAAAGTTTCATCCTTACAGATCATCATGGTTTTATCAAGCATTGTTGAAGTTCTCACGCCACCACAACAGGATATCTCTTTTCCCATAGTAATTCATTTGTTGCAAGGAGTTCACCATGAGTGCACTATGGCTAACTTTAAGAAAAGAGCTGAGAAGGTGGACGTTGCTCAAAATCAAAGGCTGTAAAAGTTTATATGTGGTATTAATAGCTTTCGGTGGCAGTAAAAATATTCTGGCCGTTCGTTTGTTTACTTTTTTAGTTAAAATGTAAATTATTTGTATTCCCTGAGAAAACAATGAAGCTGTGGAGATCGTATGTCTTTGTGACCTGTTGAAGAATTGCCTGCCAAATTGAAAGGGGTTCCAATAATATGTATATCTTACTAAACACAACTATAAACTGTAAGAATAAAACTGACTACAGGGAATAGATTTGTTTTGGTATAGGGCATGCTCATGTTAGGATCCTCAGTCATTTCTGTTTCCCTTCATTTCCCTCCATTTGTTCGTGCTAGTCGGGCCAGTCCAGCTGAGGGAAGGCTGGATGGATGAAGCTAACCATGCATGTCCTTGAGAGGAAACGGGGTCCCAGGCCGGGATTGGCATTGTGGCTTGAGGCCCCATCCACAAAGTATAGGCCTACTTTGACAGACCGAAAGGAGACAACAAAAATATACTGTGCTTGACTATAACAGTAAACCAAATAAATGGCACTGTTTTTTTTCTATTCTTTTTTTTTGGCTATACACTGAATGAAGTTTACATCAGCTAACCATGCCTGGCTTCACCATACATGGAATGACTACGGGGCTAAGACTAGACCTTGGATGGGAAAAGGTCATCGTCCAGTAGCTAGCAAGAGGACAGACACTTTATACAAATCAGTCCTTGGCCTTCCATGGGCTGACAAATGAGAATCATGGAGGGCTTCCCCGGGACGGGCAACGGATCACTGCCCTCGCCACACCAGGAGATGGGAAATTAAAGCCATGAAGGACAGGGAAATGTGTGTGTGTGTTTGTGCCTCTTGCTCATGATGATGATGGTGTAGCAAGTGTGGTGCGAAACCTACAACATAACACATGTATAAGGTTTCCATTTGTGTGAGTATGTGTCCTTGCATGTCTGAAGTGTATGAGCAATCTGGGTTAGACAGGTTGACTGGTGAGGGTCTGCGGCATGTGTGAACGTATGAGTGATTGATGTGCGATTTCCCCGGCAGAGTCAAGGTAAGGGACAGAACCATCATTTGGCTGGGGGCCCGCCCGACACTCAGCTGTCTCTCTCATCACGAGCGCATTGCGGTCTGCCAGGCTGATGCTGAGCCCCACGCGGCACCCAGGAATGTGGTTCTGTTCTTGTAAAATGTGCTTTTGCTTAAAATAGCGATCAGATCATATAATATTTCAGCGTCACATGATTTTAATGTTGCCTTACCAAGAGTCAGTTTTGTGTGTCATTGATCGCACATGGGAGAAATGTGTTAGAAAGTCATAATGCTAACCAGGAACGCTAAAGCTATTGACGGCGCTCTTCTGTTAGCATGTGGTTTGGTTTAAATGATCATATCTCCCTACATATGGAGCTAAACAAAGAGTGGCTTTTTACAGTAAGCAATTACAGTGTGACAGAAAACCTATACAACACAGTGGTGGTATTACCTCCTAATGCCCAACGAACATGACTCATAGCTTGAATAAACCCAGTGGGATCAATCCGTACTGTTTAAATGAATGGGGGGGATTTTCTCTTCAGACAGACAGGGAATTAAGCTCTCAATCAATGGCCAATGAGAGTTGAGTGATGAGTTCACAGTCATAATTATCCCTACTTGGCAGGAATCTATAGCTTTCTATGCGTGTGGGTGTATTTGTGTACAGTATACACGGCCAGCAGCTTTTATGGGTGTAAGCCTCCTGACAGTGTACGCCTATGTTTGTGTGCAAGTGTGTGTGTGTGCGTACGCAAAAGGCCATAAATCCTGTGCTCGTAAATCTAATCCCCCAACATTGACAAATGCTTGATGAAGATGTCACTGAAACCTAGATAAAGTGTGCTTCGGTCCAGCGGTGAGGAGCAGCAATTCTGCCCGAACATAGGTGGGGAGATGGGGACAGAGAGGAAGAGCAGATCATCCTTGTGGAGCGTAGCCCCATAAAAGCTTGTGGCACATATAAATCCCACTGTCGTGTGCCTGCAGTATGCTGAACAGGCCAAATCCGTGGTCAGAATTGACCAGATTGAGGAAATTGGTTTTTCGCGCAGATAAGTGACTTTCACTCAACTGGAAGTGATATGCTGACATAGATGTGTGAGAGTGGCGAGTGGAATTACGTGCGTCACGGATACATGCTTGGGTGTGCGTGCCTTTTTAGTGAACTGATATAGCCAGCACTTTTTCTGCATGAGCATTTCTGCCTGTTTGCATGTAAAGTGTGCGCTTGTGTGTGTGTGTGTGTGCAAGTGCTCGATAGCAGGCGTTGCGAATGCCCCGCGCATTCCACGTCGGTTTTGACAGAAGCATCATCGAGGGGCCGCGATGTGTGTGCAGCGAGACAAGTGTCACCACCACTGGCATCCGGACCTCAGAGGGAATTCAATCCCACTTGGAAAGCTGTGTGGATTAGCTCCCTCGCTATCTCCTAAGCCTGCCGCCACAGAGAGCTAGCTCTTCTGGTAATAAAAACATTCCCTCGGTGTTATTGGTAAACAGCAGCGCATCAAATTGGGATAAGGCAATCCGGTATTCCCTTGTTGGCCCTTCTGGGGTTGGGAAGGAGTATGAACATAAAGCGCCACTCGTACAAGACAAGAGCAGTTTATTAAGAAGGTCTGCAGTTCCTAGAATGAGGCTGTGCAACGTTGTAATGGAACGTTTGTGCCACTGTAAAAATCACTGGATTTTATAACGAGCACTCGTAACGTCTGAGTTCATGAGCAGTGAGAGAGAGGCGATTGAATGAGAGAGGAAATTAATGTGAGGGAGGAGTCTCCTGGGACTCTGGCTCATCAGTAAGTACACACATATTTATTCATGAAGACACACACACACACCCACACACACACACATACTGGCCAGTGTGCTGGATCTAAGCCAACACACGTGTCAAGCATGAACAAATGATCATCAAAGGTCTCTCTGAGCTCATGTCTGAGATCATCTGTTCACCCACATCTACTGAACTCATGTTGACATTGTGTTGGGTGTATCTATGCAGTTCAACATCTGAAGGTCGGTTTGTTACCTGGAAGTCCGGGTTGGGGTTGGGGTAGGGCAGCCAGGCCGAGCGTGAGTTCTCCTGGTATTTGAAAGGCCCGTTGAAAACCTGCGTGATGGCACTGAGATTGAAGGCACATACCGCAGATGCAGCGATGCTGTTTCTAAATGTCAGAAACAGAAAAAAAAGAGAGACAGAAAATAGGTGGATGGGGGCATGGGATGAATGGTGGAGGGGATGATGGATGAGGGAGGAGAAAAAGTGGAAAAAGGTAGAAGGGAAAGATTTAACAAAGGACCAGTAACCATAGCACTGTTCAGATTGTGTTGATCCACGCCAAGCTGACCTCCGTAACTGTTTATATTGCTCTCAGCCAACAATGCAAATCATCTCCTAACAAAGACAGACACAGATGCCTTTGTAAGGAATCGTCATTACTGGATTATAAATCCGGCAATGGGACACAATTAAGCTGTTCTAACGTCTGACTAACTATGGAACCCTGGTCTGAAATACAGCTTTGACTTTTTCGAGCTGTCATTTTCAACAAGTACCGGTCTCCTCCCTCCGATGAGAAAGTAAAGAATGAGGGTATTAACTCTCAACTCAAACTGTGAGACTTGGGTAATGTGAATTATAATCCAATGCAGCTGTTCATTAAACTCTGTGCCTGCAGGGGGAAATGTTTCCAGTACCCTTCAAAAGACTTTTTTTCAGCCATGTGAAGGCATTGACCATAAAGAATAGATTACTCAGCTTTTAATAATGGTCCACCCGTGCGTGCATGCGTGTGTGTGTTTGTATGAGCATGCATGCACGTGTGTGTGTGAGAGAGAAAAGAGAAAGATGGAGAGACACATGAAGGGCGGAGATGCTGTTTATCAGAATAGAGTCTAATAGAATATTCCAGTGTTGTAGTCGAGCCAACACAGCTTAAGTCCAAGTCGAGTTCTCAACGTTGAGTGATCTGAGTCTGAGTCTGAGTGATCAGGTTGAGGTCACATTAAAAGCTAGTTCATTGGTTATAATGGCGGCTGGTTATAAAGTTGTGGATTTCAGTCTTTGACATACTCAGGGCTTCAGAATTAGATTTGTGTTTTGAACTACACCAAAAATACACAAGCAAAAGTTTTAAAAATATAAGACAGCCATTATATTTTAACAGTGTGTATTATAATAAAAACATTTTACCTGTGTAACTATCATCGTTCCTGCTCCCAGGCAGCGCTCGCTCACCAATATGTTACATCATCCTATCAGCGTTGTAAGATACATTTTCATATCCCAAGCCTGCACAGACGCCTGTACTGTTAACCAATCAGATAATCAGGCACAAATTGTGGGTAACGTGCAGCCTGATGTCGAAGGTGATCGAGGCCCAAGTCCAAGTTCAAGTCCTTGAGTCCTACAACACTGGACCATTCACCCATGGGTGCATCCCGCCTCTCCTTAGGCATTATACAGTAATCACTTATTTTAATAAGTAATTATAAGCTCCTTTTATTTGAAGTAATTGTGGCTTGGTTGCTGGAATGATCACAGTTGTAGCGGTGATTTTGGAGTGTGTTTTTCAGGCCGCACAGCTACCTGCGTAACTGGGCACGTCAACTTGCACACTAATGATCCGATCTTAACCTGATTAAAGAAATACTCCAACTGTAGCAACTGGAAATGTTTTAATTTGAATACTTTATGCATACTTGAGGTAAGCATATCTTGATTATCACGTCTAGATTTCTACCCAAGGTTTACATTTCTTTGACCATGTAGACACCTTTTTTTTAAATGTGTCAAGAAGGTCAATGCCAAGTTGACCTGGATAAACTGGTGTGTTTGGTTTATTCGCTTCAGCCGTGCAGATGGAAACGCACCTGATTCGCCTCGTATTTTTCGATATACTTTTCGGGATCACTCACACGTTAGTAGTGAAGATGCCGTAGAGCAGCTCCAACTCGGGCAGGTAGAAGGTGCCCTGCAGCTCGTTGTAGTTGAAGGGGATCTCTCCGGGCCTGGAGCAGTTCAGCCTGGCTTTCATGAAGGTGGTCCAGGTGTCCTCCAGCAGGAAGCGGCCGCCGATATCGTTCTTGCAGACGCGACCGGCGCGGGAAAACACAGGTGCGTCCGCAGTCGTGCTCCACCGCGTTTTCCCGGAAGAAGAAGTAGGTGAAGTTGCCGATGTCGTAGGAGGAGACGAAGTTGGGTTCTGCCGAAGGAGACAGGGAGAGAGAGAGAAGGGGAGATGGAGTCAAAACATAGAGGGAGAGGGAAAAGGAGAGCAGGGGGGAAATACGTGGGAGAAGGAAGGGGTAGATGAAGAGAGAGCCGAGAGAGATGGGGTGTACAGAGAGAGAGAGATAAATAGTTAAGGTGGCAGGAGTAAGTAAGACAGAGAGACAATGACAAAGAGTTGCGACTGATTGAGGTATGTGTGGGTACGTAGCCCCCACACCAGCAGGTGATCGGGATTAATAACTGTAGGCTGTGTTATTAATGGCGTTGTGTTGTAATAAGAAAACTCATTTTTCATTCCCCCGAAACCTAAAGGTTAGGATGAGAAATGACCAAAACAGGTGTGCTGTAATAGCTCTCACCCTATCTGGAGCGCGCGACCCCCACGACACTGTCACTGCTAAGGCGTTCATCTTTATGTATGACATTATTGGATCTAAACCGCACACTTTATTCTCCCTGACAGTGATTTAATTCACTTTTAAATGAAAGAGCGTTTGCTCCCCCCCTCCCCCCTTTCACCCCTCTTCTCCTCTGAACCTTTGGATGGCAGCGCTGGGAGAGAAAAGAGTAAAAAAAGAAAATCAATTTGCCATAAAATTAGTTATTAAACTTTCCTCAGAGGTTGCTGCAAAGCAATTGCATATGGTGGCTTTTAATTTATTTTTTTCAAAATAGCTTAAATGTGAATCAGATAACAGTTAACAAGTCACTTGCTGACAAGATACCGATTGACCTGCTCTTCTGTAGGCTGGACAACTTAAGGTATCTCAAGTTCTGCAATCCATACTTCTGCTATCCAGGTGAGATCCTGGGATACATTTTTATGCCCATCAAAGAAAAAATAAGGTTTTTTAGTTGCCTAGAAAACCTTTTGCAAAAACTTTCTTCAAACAAAACAATTATTATATCATCTGTTTGGGCAGCAGGGTGAGGAGTGAGGAGTGAATAGGGAGGCCATCTTTCACCCGGAGGACACAGATTCAAGCCCTAGTGTCCTTGAGCAAGACTGAATCACTACCAGGGGTGCTGACCCTCCTCTGACCACCCTGGGGACGGGGCGAGCAAAAAAAAGATAATTTTTCCTTAAGGGATCAAAAATGATGGCTATTCTCTCTATACCAAAGAGCAGTTTATCCATACTTAACACCCAACTTTGGCGGCCTCCTACCATTGAGCCACTTGGAGTTGTACTGGGCAGTGCGGAGCGGTGGCAGCCCCCCCAGGCTGCGATAGATGGCGGGGTCTCGCCCAGAGAAGTCCATGGCCGTGGCGGCGTAAAGCTCCCCGCTGGAGGTGATGAGCGCGGTGGAGTTGTGGAGGGGGTTGTAGGGACACCGAGCCATGCCACTGATCTGGTCGTGGATCTCTGTCAGGTTGGTCAGCTGCAACGAACGAGAAGAGGAAGATGAGATGGAGAGAGGGAGGTGGAGGAGGAGAGGAAAGAGTAGGCATGGATAGATGACAGGAAGAAGGGTGACATAGTGGGCTATAGAAGACAAAGTTGGTATAGCAAGAACATGCATACACCCCCACACATATCAATCTCAGTGCAAAAATGATTGGTTGTCATTAGTTGCTTGACATAACAAGCTCAAAAATAAGCCATAAACGAGCTTCTTCGGAATAAGGTTTCCACTTTCCACTTTCTACTAAATATCTGATCATAGCATGAATCTTGTAGAAAAAATGTAGGACAAAAGTAGCAAAGGGCAACATTAAAATGCAAACCAGACAAGTCTGGTGTGTGTTGTTTGCTTCTGCCAACATGCAAATGCTGCAGAAACCACAACACTTCATCTCATTATGTTTCTTTGGTTCACATCCACTCCATAACACACACACACACACATAACACACACACACACACACACACACACACACACACACACACACACACACACACACACACACACACACATACTGTATATGAGAACCTTCAGGAGCAGGATGCGTCATCAAAAAACATATTTGGTATCATTACTAGCATAAACACAAACAATACAACAGCTGCCTCGGGTGCAAACTTGAGAAACCACCTGTGTCTTCAGCAGAGTTTCAAAATCAAGTCGATGTCCTCGTCGCGGCGTTTCCACAGTTTGGTGTCTAATGACAGTACAGGCCGTCCATCTGCTGCTCTGGCTAAACCATCATCACACCACATCACTGCAGCAGGGCCTCTCCGTTTTCATAAGAGGCTGGATGTGAGATGCAGTCTTCCTTCACATGCTGCCTTTGAATAGGAGGCCAAATCCAGCTCGCCGCATTTAAAAATACTTTCCAGCATGACCCGGGCTTAGCCCTGACACAGTGCACTTGTTCCCAATAAAAGAACGGGGCCATAGCTCTCTGACTCAGCCTCGAATCGCAAGGAGGGCTAAAGCGTGTTTTTGATCCAAGATGCAATTATATTTTATGGCGCAAAAGCAAACAGAGTATAGGGAGATTAACTTATGGTTTCCATGTAAGTTCATCTAGGTTGTGAGGGGAAATCCATGACGAGGAGGGCGAGGTTAAAAGCTTGCGGCAATGTAATGATTTTACTTCCACAAACTATAATGAAAGTCTAATTAAAGTCTTCTCTCTAATGACTTTTCTATCAACCAGGGTTCCACAATGTGAGGTCCATCTAGCCAACCCGTCACATTCTGCCGCCGGTGTTTCTGCTTGGCGTCACAGCCTGCAGTGCCGTAGCCTTCACGTCTGGAAGAACCTTCGGTGGCGGCAACAGAGTCTCATCCTCAAAAGAGCATTCAAAGCCTCTCCTCTCACTGTTGGACTCGTTTCCAGTTTCAAAAACAGGTAGACAGCTATTCCTCACAGAATGCCGTGTCCTTATTCAGAGCATGCGCTGGGGAAACGGGCAACTTTTTAGCCACATTTTCCCGGAGCGGGTCGATGTGGATCAAGGGTTCCCTTAACTCCCACCACCTCCGCTCGGCTCCAGCCCGGCCCAAACAGAGCAGCCCTGTCTTTGCTCTGCCGGGCTGAGATGAAAGCCTGGTATTGAAGGGACTCATTCTGCAGGCTGCGGATAGCTGTTTCTGGGTCAATTGCGCCTTTTAAAAAAAAAAAGAGGAGGAGAAGTGATAGATAGCATAAATAGATAGGGAGACTAGACTGCATCTGCCATGCACATTAAGGCAGTGGAGTGAAAAGTCTTCTCTATGGTGCACCCAGCAGCTGTGCTAGAAGGACACTGGAGTGACTTGAATGCCTCTGATAGAGTCTTAATAGAAAGAGGAGGCTGTTGGAGCCAGCTGGGCGCTACATACTGTGCTACTGAGAGACTATTGTGGCTATTGAGAGAATTTTCAACTGCCCACAATATATGGAAATGCAGCAGAAAAGCTCTGCGTAAGAGCAATTTGAAATCTGTTAGTAGGATTTTCACTCATCGATTTCCCGCCACGGTTAGCTGCCCTCCTTGTAGCTATCTGTCGTATAAGAGTGAGCAGCATGAATGAGCCGTCGCAGTAATGGCCGCAATATCGTTGACTCCATCGACGTACACGCCTTCCAGTTCTTCCTCCTGGTCCTTCTCCTCTTCCTCCTCATCATGAATTACGACATAATTATCACCATCTTTATTATGACTAGCCCTATGACCATCATTGTCATCATCACTGCAACAACCACTGTCATCGTCATCGTCATCGTCATCGTCATCGTTATCGTCACCATTGTTACATCATCATCAACGTCATCATCATCATGACCACCAACATCATCAACGCTACCACCACTAGCATCGTCATCGCTATCATCATAACTGCCATCATCATCATCAGTGACATCATCATCATCATCATCATCATCACCACCATCATCAACACCATCATCAACATCATCATCACACCATCATCAGCGTCATCATCATCATCATGACCACCAACATCATCACCACTACCACCACTACCATCATCATCATCAGTGACATCATCATCATCAAATCCGATTGGCAGCTGTTTAATCTGTAACATCCCACTGCTCATTCAACTTCTCCGTTCATCCCTCTCAGCTGATAGTAATAATCGGTGTGGGAGTGACTCCACAACTGTTGCTGTGCCCAACCTGTCTTTCACATTAACAGACATTCAGCGGGTAAATACGACAGCGTCTGATGAAATACTGCTATAATAATGTCATGACATTTCAACTATATGTATTTTCACAGTGGTAAACAGTCGTTATGAGCCCGTGACCTTTGAATCCAGTGCTTTTGGAGAAAAACAAATGTCACCATAACAGAAAACTCCCGCCTCCTACTTTTGTGAAATCCTACTATAGCAGACCCAGATATCAGAAACGGCCCGGTCTCTGCTCTCAGGTAGGAAGGACCCTGTGACATTTTAGATTTTGAGCTGTATTTCACTTGACTGGGCACTTGTCACATACTATAGAGGATAAAAGAAGGTTTCCCTGCTGACACCTCAGTTACCCAGCAGAATGGTTGGTAGCACTGTGGCCATTCCTAATAGAAACTAAATGGTAGCAGAGAGCTACAAGCGTATACACACAATATATTTTTTTGTTGTCCTCACTTTGCGTCAAGAGCCTGCTGGAACAAAATAGCAAACAGGAAATGAAACGGCGGACGAAATGTCCCTTTAAAACTGTGGGTTTTCAGAGCTGCAGGGAATGGCCGGGAGCAGGACAACAGAGCGGGGACAGGACCGTAAATATAGAGGATGAAAGGACGGGGGAGAATAGAGGCAAAGGGAAGCGATGATTCACGAGGGACAGAGAAGATGAGACAAAGAAGGGCAGAATAGGGAGAAACAAACAGAGAGAAAGGAGGAGAGAGAGAGACGCCAGTTACTGTCGTGGAATCGGTTCGTACCGTTCGGTTGGTGCAGATGGGCGTGAAGGCGTTGGTTCCACAGGTAAACAGCCTGTTACCGTTCACCAGCAGCACTCGGATGTAGTTCTGGCACTCCTCCTGCACACACACACACACACACACACACACACCACAGTTAGCACAGCGTCAGGCACCATTATGCAGCCATTGACAAGTAGCAGCATTAGGCAGAGGACAGAATTAGACTTAACACCACTAAATGAGACAAAACACCTGCAACCACAGGACGGCGCGTCGAGAACGTGGCCAAGCTTCGCAGAGGCAAATCAAGGCTAATGCCCGCGCGGCTTAGCCATGTCACATCTTAATTCAACAGGGAGCAGATTTGGAGGGGAAGCTGAATGAGGTGGAAAATAGATAAATGCAGCGGGCACGGGAGAGGACAACTCAGGATTAGATCAGAAAATTGCCTTCGCCTTTGTTGACTGGCAAAAAAACGTGAAATGAAGGAGCGGGCTATCATATCTTTTATTGGCTTGATTTCATCGTGTTTATTTTAGCCCTCGCTCTCCACATCAATGAATTAAAAGCGCCGGAATCTCTAAATTGCGCTGGAGTGCACGCTCGCCGCCACTCTCCCGGCTCGCCGAGAGATTTTGGCCCGGGTTTCTCGCAAGCCACTCAGCACTTGGTTAAAAGCTCAGAACAAATAAAGTGTGTCTGGCTGAGTGATTGATTGATCGAATGATTGATTGCTGCAGAACAACATGAACTCTGTACACCGCTGTCAGGCTTTGCTGTCAGGGCTGCCGAGGATTTCCGTCAGCGGTCATGTCTGAGCGCCGGGTTTGTTTTTGTCTCGGGCTGGAGTAATAAACCACTCATAAGGTCTCCTCCATCTAAAAGGGGCCAATGCTGTGTTGGTGAGGGGGCCCTCATTGAAATTTAAAACCCTATAAATCAGCTTTTGTCTGAGCCACTCGAGATGCCCTGGGCGATGTGGCCCCCCCCCCCTCCTTCTCTGGGGTCTGATTTAGAAGTGGAGGGCACCGCAGGAGAGATGGGGGGAAGGAAGGAGGGTAAGAGCTTTTATTTCCCCCTATGAAGATGAAGGCTGACTCGTAAAACGCCTCGTTTCCCGAGTGCTAAGCGCAGTCTGTCTACAACTTGTTATGTTTGCCTGTTTATCTGTACAGTTTGTGTTATATATGCCTGTATGGCTGCCTGTGGGCGTGTGTCTACAGTATATGTCTAAGTAGGAGTGCATGTGTGTGTGTGTGTGTGTGTGTGTGTGAGCAGGGATGGGGGTAATTCAATTCTTTTCTGCGGTTTTGTTGCTACGGTAAATAACGGCAGATTTAATATTTGCCCAGCCTTACAGTCTTGACTTGTTTATGAAAACTTCCTGACAAATGTTCCACGTCCGTACAGTAATGCAGAGGCTGTTATGCTTGGCTCGCGCATTATAAAACAAAACAGAAGCAGCAATCAAGTCCCGTCGAGTCAATTTAACTCTCCTTTCGTCTCCCTGGCTGAAATAAATCAAATACACAAGAGAAGAGCAGACGTGTGCATTAGGGGAAAAAAAACAAACTACAATCACTTGTAAATTCACTCAAGGCAGAGGCACAGTATCTGTGTAATAGCTTAAGCAATGGTATATTGCTGCGCGCTGAGCTAGGTAATAAACCATCGAAAGCCCTGTCAACTGTGGGAGAATGAAGTCTTTTAATGCTATTCTTAGTGTACATCACGGGAGCTGATCCTCACAAGGGAGCGGATAACAAAACAATCCTGCTCCGTGAGACAGGAGCGACTCAAGGACTGAGGTGGCTTTGGTCTGTAATTCACAACAACCATCACTTGCCTGGCCAGCCCGTGCATGCCTATTATGGGTCTCTAACCACCTTTCACAGGAGGATAAATACACAGCGGCCTGCACACACACACACACATGCAGAAGGCAGGGCCGGGCAGTTCACCTACAGGTTAAGTTTGCGTCGAAACCATCTGTTTGGGAGACAAGTGTATGCCAGCTAACCACATACAAAAACACACACATGCCCACATTGCGAAATAAAGCAAAAAAACAATAGGAACTCCTTTTGTGCAAGATCTGTAAGAGCTAAGGTGCGGCTGGGAAACCGTTGTCAGTTCGCAACAAGTTGACTCAAATCCTCTCTCAAGTCTAGCCCACATTCGAAGCACTCAGGGATTTACAGTGAGTCTCCATGTTAAGGCTGAGTAATGATGTCTGTGTTGCTTTCAGGTTTGAATACGTCGTATCAAAGGGATGCTTTGACATATTTGGATTTTAGCATTTTACTTCACCAGGAACTTGTCAGATTAAAAGTCCTGTCCTCGTTGTGACGTGTTCGCTAGTTTGACACTGCCTGTAGAAATGACTGGAAATGACTTGAAAATGCAAGAACAAAATACTAGAAACATCACATTCGTATATTAGGGCAATTTAAGTGCAAATTCTACATTTGTCCTACTCTAAAAATGGCTTGTTAGGATTGTTTGGGCGCCAGGGAGGTCTAGTGGTTAGAGAGACTGTCCTTCAACTGGAGGGCCTCTGCTGGCAAGCATCTGCCCTACTTAAGTGTCCTTGAACAACAAGACACTGAATCCCTACCAGCTCCAGGGCTGCTGTTATGTGGCTGACCCTGACCTCTGACCTCCCTGGGAAGGGGGCAAGTGAAAAGAGGGCAATAGTGTCATATTTTTATCTACATTATTATTATGACATTATTAATGGACGTTTTCCGCTAGCTGCAACGTAACAAGCTATCTTAAAGCCAGAGGTACCTGTTGATTTCAGTGATGAATGTTAACAACAAGCTGTTTTCAGTTCAGCACGATACCAATACAGAGAGAGCCCCGATGAAGATAAGAAAAGACATCGTTTAAACTCACCTCAGATTTTCCACGGCTGAAGCAGGCCCCCTTGGTGAACTCATCGCAGTGCCACTCGGCCTCCTGCGGACAGAGAAAAGCAACATTAGGTGCCCAATAAACCCTCAAGAAACAAACATCAGAAACACTCAGCACAATGAACCACTTTCAAAACCACTCAGGGAAACCAAACAAAGCAATGTCTGACTCTCAACGGTGGCAAAACCTTTTTTCTACCTTTTGAATTCAATTTGACATCTGGAGACTTTCTCCGAGATAGCCCGACGGCCAAAATGCCACAGAAGACATGAAAACGGCTACAAATAGTAATGGAAAACCATACAGTGGCGAGTTTAATAGCAGTGTGTTGCCTGTTCTTTGACTTGGGGAGGAGGGAAGCAGCGGCAGACATCAAGCAGAGGATACACCTTGAATATACACTGTCATTAACACATGCACTCACACACAAACGCATGCACACACCCACACACACACACACAGCTTATGAGTCATGTTAAATACAGACACAGAAATCCAATTAAGGTGCACACCGAGCAGGGAGAGCTCAACACATGGGAGGCAAGCGAGGACAGCGCAGGATGCCGATTTGATTGATGTGCAGGGGAAAATGAGGGATCTTAAGATATAAGAGACAAGTCCCCAGAGTAGGATGTCAATGTGATTTACATGTGAGGAGGAAACAGATGGGCGCCTTTTACATTTTACTACAGGAGAAGATAAAACCTGGACTCGTCTCCTCTCAGGGTGCAGAGTCCAGAGCGCTGCAATTTCTACAGTTTAATTTCAGTGTGACCTCCGGGGGGCTCTCTCATTGATAAAAGTTCTCTATTCATGAAATGAGTGTTGGCCCCGGGCCAGCACAGGGCCACTAAGACACTCACACTCTGACAGGCAGAATTACTCGTCAATGCCACCAGCTCAGCGTGACAGGCTAAGAGAGGAATACTTAACAAAAAAATTGGATGCCACTTCAACACGGCTACGGCTAAGTCACGAAAAAGTCACAAAAAAGTAAAACTATTCCACCTCTCTTTGGCCACGAAGACACAACTCTCCTGCAGTAATAACCTGGTGAATAGCCAGAGGCGACTGACTTCACTCTCTGTGGGACAATAGTAAATATCTGTCACTGAAAGAGAATATTATATTTCACCTTGGCATCAGGATTATTTGATGCAGGGACAGGAGGGGAAGAGAAAGCTGAACCCCCTCTCAGCACTTAGGAAGAACTTCCTTCATTTCCTCATTGACTGTGTGCATCATCATGAGAGAGCTCCTCTTCCTCAACGGCCTTCAGCGGGCATAGAAACCAACTCACACACGTATGTACAGTTACATGCACCCACATGCACCAGGGAGCTTAAAGAGTCTTTAAGGGTGTGTTGTACTATTCAGGAGAAGTTAAGAGTATTAATGGGAGTCGGCCTCTCTCTTTCCCTTGTGTGTGTTAGTGTGTGTGTGTGTGTGTACATATGTGTGCCAGTTCACATTCCAGGCCAAAGCCCGGCTATTTCGGGGGCCAGCCACCCCAGACACAAACCACACACATCAGCACTAACAGCGCAGCCTGCACACGCAGCACCGAAGCCTGTCCCGGCAGAATTCGACGTGGGCACAGAAAATTCTTTCGCTAATCGCAAGGGGGGATAAACCCGTTAATGGCTTGAAACCTTACTCACTCACGTTCAGTATCAAAATCAATCATAATGTACTGCAAGATTACAACTCGAGATCGCATTAATGGGACCAAAGTGGTTGCTTTTATCATTACGAGGAGAGTGTGCGATCTCTCATCAACCCGGCGTAGTTCGAGGCAGGTTTTGCACACTGTAATGCATCCACATTACAGCTTTAAGACGTCAACTATTTGACTACTGAGTACATTGTTGCCCATAACCCTCTAAGCGGGGGAGGCGCGCTGGCATCATTTACCACTAAAGCCACCCTGGCCTCAAATGGACCAGAGTACAGAACAGAATCGCAGCCATGCTAAGGCAAGTGCCGGTGTCATTAAGACACATTAAAAGCCCATTAACATGCTTTCGTTCGGCCTCGGCGTGCTCCGAAAATGAAATATAAATTGAAATATGTCTGGAATGTGCTGACTTCAAGAATAATTCTCGGCTTTATCAGACAAAAGCCGGTATTAGAAAAGACAGTTTTCACACTTTTTGTCACCTAGGAGAGAGAGAGAGCAAGGGAGACTTAGAGGGGAGAGAAAGCGGCTCAGTTACTGAGCGTGGCACTAACTTTGTCAGGGAGAGGGGCCTGTTTCCTAGCGGAGCGGCGCCAAAAAATGCATCCATCATGGTACTGTAATCAGCTTCAAATGGCATATGTTTGATTAGAGAGGGGGAGAACGATGCACTTAAGAGAGAAAGTTGGAGTGTGTGTGTGTGTGTGTGTGTGGGTGGGTGACGGAGACAGACAGAGAGACTTTAACACAGTCAGTAGCAGTCATCTGCTGCTCTAGGGAAGCTGAAGAATAGATTCCTGAGCTATGCATGTTCCATGTGTCCGCCCTCTCTACTGTCCCCTGTAATGAGTGCAATCCTCAGAGATGAACCATTGTGCTCCAGCCTCTTGGCGTGGCCCCTCACACTAAGGGGCTATTGTCACCACAAGGTGGGTGCAGGAGACAAAAACAGGGAAAAAAAGAGAGAGAGAGAGAGAGTGCGTGGGCAGAGAGAGAGAGATAGAAGGAGACAAAGAAAAGGACAAAACACAAAAAAAAAAAAAAAGAAAACAGAGAGCCGACTTAGGAGTGAGCCCGGAGACATGAGAGGCAGTGTGGGCAGAGGCAGAGCGGGGAGTGAAGTAGTCAGTGAGATGGAGGAGGGACGGAGGAGCTGAATTCCAAAACAGCAGAACTGTTCCCAGACATGATATTGAATATATTCTGCATAAAGAGGGTCCGGAGAACACCCTCTGCTGACAGCTGTCTGGCTTTGTGAAATGACTGACTGTGTGTTTCATTACAAGGGGGCGGGGGGGGGGGGTTGAGAGTGAGAGCCGGACAAATCCAGCTGGGGAAATTTAATCTGTCCTATGCATAGCTGATATTACCTTTTGATGTGCTGGCACAACATTTATTATTCAGACTGATGTCTGCTGATGTAAGCCGCTGAAAGATTTGCACATGAAATCGCTCTTTGTGTCACATCTGAGTTAGTGCCCGGCCCGCGTCACTTGCCATATCATCACAGCCGACTAAAAACGATTGGGAGAGATACAACAAATGTCAAATCAAATCGAATCAAATCAAATGTGTTCGTATCGCCCTTAATCACGGGTGCGGTCTCAAAGGGCTTCATCACAACTGGCTCCCTACTCTCAACATGTAGATGCGTCATCCCCTCTGCCCAAACACGGTCCATCAATTCCATGACGTCACTGATCCTGTTGGCATCTATATCCCCAACCCCGCTGCTTTTTACTCTATGCATTTAAATGGCCAAGTTAGTGGGAGCTAATAATTGAATTAGCAAAGCTTCCAGAGCTGCAGAGGACGCTTTCCGTTAGCTACTGATTGGCTAATTGTTTGGCTGATGGAGTGTAACTGCAGGAATGAGGTACAACATGTGAAACTGGCGAGGGCTTTTTGCTTTGTTCCCTTACCTTAACAACCTTACAATAAGAGAGGGAAGCAAAGAAAAACAGAGGCACAATATACACCGCAACACCGTACAGTGTCTGTCAAAGGGAGCGGTTATGGATAGTGTTTTCATCTTTTGTGCCAATGCAGGTGGAGAGAACCTGGAGTGGATATCCGCTCCTTGGTTTCTATATTGAATGGTGAACAATGCCGCTGATCCACCTCATCCCAGTGCTTATTGACTGATGCTGTGATCACTGTTCCTGTTGAAACATTGAGCCTGTCTGCATCCTGTTTAGGTTTACCACGTCGAAGGAAACAGCGCGATTGGATTCTTAAAGGGGGGGATGTTTTTTTTTTTTCCTCTGTGGACTATTTGGGGAGCTCACGGGCAGACAGCAACACAAGGCAGTTCCACTCCACGACGGCTCGGTCATTCATCAGCCCTGGCAACACAATGGGATGTGAACACAATGCAAATGCAGAAGGGCCGATTTATCAACGCTCGGCCCGCAGGTACAGCGGGCAGGGGGGCTCGCGGGAGTCAAGCAGCGGCCGTGCCAGGGTTGATTCGGCCGGCTGAGGCTGACGGCGGAGCGCAGAGAGAGGGATAGAGGGGGCAGGAGGACGACACCGAAAGAATGTGAGATATCTCAATACTAGACCGCCATAAAAGGAGAGTCACCTGTGGTTGCAGGAAGAAAAGGGTGCTTCATATCTGCTTTTATTTATAGGCTTTTTTGTCTAATAATGTCTTCCCGCAACGGTTGAACAGTCTGAAGTCATTCTCTCCTTTCTTTTCCCTTCAGCTGCACCAAATTTGAAAGTAGACCAAGGAGAAAAGGATCCACCTTTTGTGCTCGACAGTGTTTTTCAGATCAGTGCGGGTGGGGATAGAGGTTGACAGGGAGAGGAAGGCCACTTCAAGCTGTTGAGGCAGTGCAAAAGGGATTTCAAGTGCAGATATTAACTCCAATCAAGGCCATAGGGATGATGTTTGAAGGCCTAACTCTCCCCACTTCAGCCCCTGATTGCCATTCAGTCTGAGTATGATCCTTATCTCTTTGTTCAAGTCAATGTGATGCGGGAGCTTTTCTACTTGAACTGTTTATGATTCTGAAAGAGTTCCGCTGTCTTGTAAACAGTTCCTCCAGACAAACCTTTATATCTCTTCTGACTGAACCTTCTACTCTCAGGACTTATTGAAGACCAAATCCGAGAGGGGCGCCCTCAAAAGACACCCGAGCAATGAAAGAGGAAAAGTTCTCAAATGGCTTAACATCATCTCTTCTTACAAATGCCCTCTCTCTCTCTCTCCAACTTCTTCTGCTCTTCTTGACTTTTTTCTATTTTTCATTACTTCCAGGCAAGGAGGGCATTTACTGAGGAGATTATGATTGCTGGGCTCAGGCTGTATCGATCTCCGGGTCTGAGCTCAATATGTGCAATAGAGCAGGTTAGACCAGCAGTGTTTAGCTACCACCTCAAGTGCCACGGCTCTCAGAAACCTCCCAAAGAATGGCATGACTACCAGTTGCTCGGAGTTCATTTTTCCCCCGATGCGAACACCTGAACACAACTAATCATACTGCGACCGAAGGCAGTAAAAGTGGGTGGGATTCATTCATGCAACAAAAGTCCTTGGTGGCTGTTTTTTCCTGCTTTCATAAATGTTTCATGCAGTTGTGTTTATACAGGATGAGATCAGGGCATCATCGATCATATGGTAATTATATCCACCTCTCTCACATATTATGGGCTGCTTGTATTGCACTGGCTCGAAGCCTTGTGCTCTGTCAAAGCGTACGCAGGCTTCCTCTTAACGCTGCCAGCCATGCAAAAGCAAATCACTGCCACGGGGCGTTATCTGACAGGGCTGATGAATGGGGAGTGGGGGGGGGGGGGGGTAAAATCCCAGAGACATGTGTAGGTGTAGCTTGTAGCTTGTTTTCCTTCTGCAGGGAAGGAAAAAAAATAATAATCACGCAGAACATCAGTGCAACAGAAAATACAACACACTAAACTATTAATGACTGTTTGTTTTTTACTGGCACTCTGCACCGTATCCCCTTGTAAATCCATTTGATCAACCAGTAATGCAAGTAATGTAAGTGGAGCAACAATGCCAAAGGGGAAATTAATTCGACTCTTTCATATCTAACAACAATAGGGATGTCATATATAAACCCAGCCACGGTGGCAGCCAAATTTCTATGCAATTAATCCCTTGTTCTATGCCAGAAAAAAAAAGGAAAAGGAGGGAGGCGAGTGGAAGAATAGGACTTATGCTCCTGCAACTCAAGCCCTGGGGCTTAAATAGCCTCCTCCTTAACTCTGCAGCCCTGGTTCAGTCAAATGCAAAGCAGGGACTAGTCCACGGGTCAGTTTAAATTGGCACCAGGCCTTGGTGGGGATTACTAGGTTCTCTCAAGAGAGGAGGCCTTGGAGATGAGGGGTTGATTGGGACAGTGGAATCTCCCCTCTGATTCTGCAGCGCTGGCCGAGCGAAGGATGAGATAAAGAGAGAGGGATGATTGGATGAAGGGATGGAACAGAGCATCTTTAAAAAGCGTCTGTCCCAGTGAGCGCCCATAAAAGACTGCCTCCCCGTGGATTCTCATCTCTCTCTGTGGGGGGTTTCTCCGCTTTCTTCCCTCTGCCTGCTTGCGCTCTCTGTTCTCCCTCATCCCTTTATGTGCGCTGCCCTCTTACTCTTTTCTGTCCGTCAAATCCAGTCTTGCTTCTTATTTTGTCTGACCATTCTCCTGCTTTTTCCTTCCCAGATGGATTTATATCAACAGTGCTCCCTCCATTCTCCCTTTTGTTCCACCCTGCCACTCTCTCTCTGTCGCTCCCTCCTCCTCCTCATCTCTCCTGGTTTTCCAGGGCGTGAATGGCGAGCATCAAGCCTTGTCCAACCATCAAAGGAGCCTGCTGCTACCACCAAGAAAGGGGGCCCAAATACACCCTGAATGTGTCGATGTTTGCATGGCTACTCAGCGGGTCACAAAATGCTTAACTCCACAGGGGAAGGTTGTGGGCACATGGGTACAAATGATAGAAAACATGAGAGAGCCTAACATGTGGGAGCAGGGAGGATGGAGAAAGGAAAATTACCACCCCGAGGCCAATATTGCCAATTTATGCATGTTCTGTGCAAATACAAGTTCGTACAAAACCAACAACAGGGCTGTCTGATCATGTCTCTTCAGGCACAATTCTCAATACAAGCAGAAGGCAATGTTCTACCGAAGTTTAATTCAATGACTCAAAGCATTTCATTCTTTCCCTGGTAGTAGATCTACTGCCGTCTACGATCCCGATGCCTCGAGTAGAGCAGAAGAGTTGAATTTGCCGAAACAGTACAGTATCATCTGCTGAAATACCCTGACGAAACCTGCCACAGCACCACCGGTACATGTCATATACGGGTTCGAATTTGAGTTAAACACACAGGGTATTAACACTGACTCCACTCAGTTGCTCAACACTGTATTCCTACACCCCCCCCCCCCCTCTGTATATCAAACACTTTGCAATTATGACCAAACCCACTGTCACTCACCATATGGGAAGTTGTTGTGACGCGTGAAATGCTAAGCCATTTTACTGTGACAGCTTTAAGTTGTGAGCGCTGGCAGCACTCGGTGACTACGCCGGTGTCTGTCGGAGGCAGCGTTCTGGAGGCTTGTGCCAGCGAGTGTGTCTGTAATTGCTGTATCTCCAGACATAGCCCCCTCCATAGGGTACACAGTCCCTCAGGAAAGTGGATGAGTCAGGCAGAGAGTTACAGACAGAGAGAGAGAGAGAGCGAGAGAGAGAGAGAGAGAGAAGAAAGAATTTGTCTTACCTGGATCAAGGTCAGGTCTTCCAGACTGAGCCTGAAGAGGTGATTTCTGAAAGGAAAAGAGGGGAGCATGTGAGTTGAGGATGCCATTTTCTGTAAAACAGAATAAACTCAAAAAAAGGGATGAGTGGACAGAAGAGCATCCCTGCTGAAATGCCGATGCTCTCTCTATTTAACTTCTCTTCACTCATTTCCAGTCCCTCACAAGCCCCTTTCATCGACCTCCCCTGTCTTCAGAGTGCCTACAAAGGCATTTCCATCCGCAAAAAGGGAGCATATAGAATTAAACTGCTAAATGGGAAGGTGGGTGGGGGTGAAAATCATTCAGAGGACGTCTCTACTAGACGTCATCTACTTCTGAAGCTTTTTCTCATTTAAAATGAACCTTTATAATGGTCAAAGAAAAGGAGTTGTACGCTACTCTTAGGGACCTCACGCACTAGAATAAACGACTGGATTCAACCACTATGGAGCTGACAGACGGCATGTTTCTCCATCTGTAATAAGGAGGAAAAATAGGTTTGATGAATCTATAGTGAGGGGTTTCATGCCTTAATCCCCTGAACTTTATTTTGTATGACACAGATAGATAGAGAGAGAGAAGAGAGAGAGAGAGAGAGAGAGAGAGAGATTGAGCTCAGCGGTGAAACTTCACTATAATGAGTGCCTGTCCTTCCTTGCCTGAGGCCTTTCAGACTTGCTGGAGTACACAATTACTTTGCAAGGCACAAACAAAATTGTTTCATTGGCACTTCCAACTTTTCAGGAAACATAATGTCCTAATGACTGCTCTCTCAAGAGAAATATTTTGTCTACTGACGAATGATGCATTAGACTGTCTACTAAAACCATCACACACAAGTACCATAATAACGGCATATAAAAACACACAAAAAGACTAAAAGCATCATTTGTTGTAATTTTCTTCCTTTGAGCCCGATATATTATCTACATACATTTTGCTCCATGGGCCAATCACGATCCAAGCTGAAGGCCATCACCTTCATCACTTCACTACTTCACTACTTCACCTAGTCGCCCATGCATTGCATTTCAGCATGAGCAGACATGATGACTTTGAGGTTAGCGGTGGATGTATTGCATCTTCATGATGAAATTGCTTTTTAGTTTTCATTCCAAAACTTTATATACCTATTTTGGAAAAAAACAGTTCTAAGAAAGAGAACTATTCTGTCAGCGGAGGTCTTGAGATGATTCATAACTTTAATAATGTGCTTTATTTTCATATCAGCAATAAAATGGATATCTTATTTTGGAATCAAACTCTTCAGATGTACCTGCACGAATATGGATGCACACACACGCACATGCACACCAGACACACACACACACACACACATACACACAAACAGCGGCACAGAGATCTATCAATCTTCTGAAGAGTGGCTATCAGCCAGGTCCCAGTGTGGCCGGCCCCCCCACCTTTCACTGTATTGATATTTGCATCGATCCCTCTTTCCTTCCATTATCACTCATACTTCTAACCAAGACCGCAACCATCCATCCAGCCACAACGCTTTCACAGTCAGACACTCAACAGCCGTCGTGTCGGGGACCGAGAATTGAATTAAATCTCTTATTTGAGTTGTGTGCTCTAAGCACCAGGCGGTGGGAGAATTGCTTGCATTGCAGCTAAGAATAAGAGCTTGTGGGTAAAACCATTCCTAAAAATATGGTCAAATGAAATACAAAAAACACACAAACAAAAAAAAATCAAGGAAATAATAATAATATAAGAAATAATATTCTTTGTTACATATTATATTATATCTTCATTGATGGATAGACCTTTTAGCGTCACGATTTTGACGTTTCAATTCACGTCCTTCCATCTGTCCATGTTTGCCAATGCAAACCTTTCCTGATTAGCCTTTTCCCTCTAAGTTCCCGAGATGCATTAGTAAATTCCCCAGGCTCACTTTGTGTCTGTTTGTTTTGTTGTTCTCCATCCTGCTGGCTCCTCTGTTATCTCCTGTTCACTTTGTAGTGGGTGTTTCTTTGTATTGACAACCAAGCCATTAGCAGGAGTGCAGAACACACTTCATCTGGTACCAGCCAAAGACTCAGGGAGATCATATAAGCCCAATCCTAGCCCACATGCGCCTCAGAAGAACAAGCGCACACACACACACACACACACACACACACACACACACACACACCACACACACACACACTGGGCTGAATTAAAGATGATGGCTTGACACAGACACCGGACTTGGAAACAAGCTCCACAGACATTTTTCTGTGGCATATGAGGGCGTCTACGGAGAAACTGATTATGACTTATGCATTGCACTGAGACACACAGAAAAAAAGAGAAAAGAGAAGACAAAGAAAGAAAGAACGGCCAACAAAAGAGAGAGACAGGAGGGAAGAAAGAGGGAAGGAGGGAGGCAACAGAGAGACAGAGAGACAGAGAGACAGTGATGATATTGACACAGACTTGGGTTACCTGGCTCCGACAATCAGTTCGTTCTGGCCAGGGTCAAAGGTCAGCTGTGAATAGTCCACCGTGCCTTCCGCCTTGAACCTGAAGATCCACGGCTCCATTGCTGCCAATAAGATCACAGGACACGACACCTGGTAAGCCAATCAGAGTAGAGAATTAAACCACCTGCTCTACTGCTAAAACATGCTCTACTGGCTGTAGTTACGTGTTGATGGATTGGACCGAAGACATTTTTTCACCCTGATTATTGCCTGAGCACAATAAGGACTTGCATTTGTAATGTATGTAAACACTGGAGCAAAACACATTTGTATTTTGAGAAAGTTACAAAAAAGCTCCACCTACAAGTCAAACTGTTCAAGAACATTTGTGAATACACTCCATATTAAATGGTCAAAAAATGATGGATTGCACCATTAAAGATGAAAATGTTTGGCAACATAATAAAGTGTTATTGAGCTGTTACATATATAAATATATATATTCATACATTTCAAATCACAACAAACTAACAAGCAGTGTAAAGCCTGAGTTGAGTTAATGTTGGTTAAAATGAGTTTGAAGGTGAAACTTTAACATCTAACTGGCTCCAGGCTGTATCACAGATCTCTGTAATCGCTGATGAGCTCCTATGAGATCCTTGGCCAGGAGGGCTGCTTGCTGTTCAAAAACAAAAGGCAGTCAGGCCTTTTCCATTAGTGCCCATTGGTTTCAGAATGACCTGCCTGAGGAGTTCAGACTAGCTGGATCAATACACAATACCTTGAATCATTTTCTTTTAAAAATCACTTTTATGGACTTTGATAAACGACTTAATGTGTTTGTTTAGACCCATTTTTATGTCTTTTATTCTTTGTTGATTTGTGTATTATAAAGTGGTTTGGCAAGTTGTTTTATGAAAAGTGCTTTACAAATAAAATAAAATATTTTTTTATTAGCACAGTGATGTGACAAAATGATCTGGCCAGGTTTCATTTGTTATGATAGAAATTCAGGCCTTGCTACTGATGGAAGTGAAGGAGAGATTAACCAAAGGACAAAAAGGATTAGAGGCCATGGTTGATGAGGTCGCTCATTCAAAAATAATTGCGTACGGATCAAAATATTTTACATCAACGGTTCTCAACCTGCTCGTCTCTGAATCCCCAAAACAAAGTGATGCCTACTCAAAATTTGACACCAAACCTTGATTTTTATTTTCCCATTTTAGTCTATTTTACTTGATTCATTATTGGAAGAAGCCCAGAGGGGGGCAAATATTCATCATTTCACAAACAAAAAGGCATTTATCACAAAGATAAACAAAAAAGAACACAACCATCCCTTACATCATCCTCTCTGATAGACAGTACCTGGTCTGGTGAGCTGTAAAACTTAAGTCAAGGGCAGAGCAGCAGACTTCCCATTCCACTAGAGACCTTCCAATCCATTTCCATAATCAGCGTGTGTGTGTGTGTGTGTGTGTGTGTGTGTGTGTGTGTGTGTACTTGATTTCTGTACACCCTAAGAGGTAGGGAGGAGTTGCCTGCTTTAATGGAAATGTATACATAGGCCAAGCAAGACAGATGAGATTCTGACTTTTCATGGAACTTGACCTCGTCTCTCCAGCATGTTATGGTGAGCTCATGAACACACACGCACACACACACACACACACACACACACAGGGAGAGCGAGAGAGGGAGAGAGAATTCCCAGACGGACAAAGACATCTTATCCATAACATGCCTGTCGTCATGGCGCCCAACCCATTAACCCCTGACCAATCGAATCAAAGGCCCCGGGGCGGATGCCAAGCGATGAGGACGGCCCGTCTACTGTCTGGTTACCTGATACGGCTAGTCAAGGGTGGTCAAGTAGTCGTTACGGTGACGCATGCTCTCCATCGCTCAGCACATACCTGCTCTCTAGTCACAATAACCTATCACTGCTCTATAAACAGATTGGCTTACACTTAAAAAAAAAACCCATTGCTGCTCAGCATATGTTACCCCCAGATAGCTTAAGCCTACTATATGTATAAATATTTGAGTAAGGTGAGTAAGATGCCACTATTCCAGCTTGAGTTTTCAATAATGATTGGTACTGCAATTTAAAATCAATTGCCGCTACATGGTTTTGAAAAACAATTTCAAAGGGATTTTTTTTAATTTGCCAGGGAGCTTTCCATCAAACTCAGAATTGGGGGAAGAGGATAGCTGAGTGTCCTCCTCGAAACACTTTATCTGCTTCTCCAGGCACACCTGTCAGACAGCATTTCAAACGAAAGCACACTCTCCCTTAGCTGCATCAATACCAAGCATGTTGGGTTTCACTGACAAACGCAGCATTTCTGAGCGAGTCAAAAGGAAGCACCAGACGAACGGAGCAAGGAAGTAGGCGCTTGCAATGAACATCTACCTCCACCAGCTCTGGAAGCAAACTCTTGCTATTCTAACACAGCAATATCATCTGCTGCATGACAGCATCACTGCTTACAAAGACATTTTCCCCCCATCACTCTCCAATAGAGCTCAAGTTAGGAGAGAGAGGGGAGAAAAAAAAACAGCATTCAACTTTCCAAAGCTAATACATTTTCATTAGCCTCGGCGAAATAAATATCTGGGCGATCACGACCAACTCCACCCCGAAGATTTCATTTTGCTTAATGGTCGCTGCTCTCCTTATTCTGCAGGGAGAGACAAAGTTTTGGATGTGCTACTCCTTTGGCTGCACTAGGCTTGTTTTTCCACACCATCGAGAGGATCCCTGGCATACAAATGCGGTAGTGACACCCCCCGGGGGAAGACGGCGCTTGACGAACCCAGCGTCTCCCCATAAATCTCCCTGACTCACCAGGGGAGGCTTGCTAACGGGGTGATGGAGTGAGTGTGTGTGTGTGTGTGTGTGTGTGTGTGTGTGTGTGTGTGTGTGTGAAAGAGACAGAGAGAGAAAGAGAGGATATTTGTTGGGGTGTGTGGAGGGGGCAAAAGGTTCTAATTGAACACAACAGCACCCACAGGATTTATGGCCTTTTGTGTCAGGGCCAAGAACCATTCATAAACATTCATAACCAGTGTAGACCGGGCGTCCCAAAGCTGTGGGGCTTAAATAGGGAGCAGCGCAAAGTCAAACTCGTGGGGTTTTAGGAAGATCACAGTTTGGGTTTACGATAGGGATATGGGAGAGCTGTGGCACACCAGGGGAACACACACGGGAAGATTGTTAAAGACAGCACCGCAGGACACCCAGTTAGTTTGGGAAGAGAGACTAATCACCTTAATTTGAACGCTGTTCCACTTTGTGATATTTTCTGGGGCTTTTTGCAGGGTGGTGGTGATAACTAATTTTAGGATCTCCCTAAGGAGCTTTCTAATACCAAAGAAAGGCTCAAAGTAACCTTAGCGTTAACCCCCCTGGAAAAGGAAACGGTGTAGGACTACTCCCATTTTAACTAAGTTTAAAAAAACCTCATCCCATCCCCCACCTCGCTTTTTTTGCTTTGCATATTTTGCAGGTTCATATGGGCTGTGCTTTAAATGCATGTGTGATAATGTAATCCCATCATAGCCATGCTGGTATTGCAGCAACCTGGATCAGGGGATTGGCTGCTGATGAGACGGAGGCGTGCTCTCTCACACACACACACACACACACACACACAGACAGATTGGGGTGAAAACTGAAAGCAGCGCTAGGGACCTGAGCCAAAGAGAAACCGACACACCACACACACACACACACACACACACACACACGTCTTCCACCCCCTAGTCCCATTTTAACCCCTCTATCTCCCTCCTCCCCAGAATAGCATTCCCCATCACTCTCATCCCGTTTGTTATTCCCTGTTCTGACATGGACCATTTGACACAAAGACAAAATGACAGGACGTATAAATATTTACACCTAGCATCAGAGGCCACGCCAGTCTTCAATCTGCCGGCGCTCACAAGTTACCGTACTCCAGGACTGCCAGGCCAGCAACAATGGCAACATGTGGAACCAATTCTGAAACGTGAATGGTTTTTCTGTGAGTGGTGTGAATGGGGGGCGGGGGAGGATTGGTGCCAGCAGACGTTCGTAGAAATGAAGAGCCAATTCACTCACTAGGCAGAAGAAGAATGGCAACTATTTGGTCAGGTTGATGTGAGGAAGTGATTTGGCCGGGCGTCTGAAAAACAAACACCTGCTCGGTTGGAGAACACATCGTAAAACAAAACCAAGGTCGGTTAAGACCTTTGTACACAACTCTGTGCTAGCAGGTTTCCATATTATGTTATTTCAAGCAACAAAAACAAGCACATTTCACAGCTAAATGTCCTAACACTCAAATTACACTGGCTCTGCTGTGGCCCCAGGGGCGGCGAGTGAATCATGCAAAACAAACCACTGTGAAGCCGCAAATAAGTGTGCAATAAAATATTTAAATCTAATGTGTACTTAGGAGCAAAGTCGTTGGGAAGTAGGGGTGGGGGGTGGCGGTGGTCGGGTGGTGTTGGGGGGATAACCTTTAAACAAGATGAACAAATCCCTTCAGGTTAAAAACAGATTCAAATACTAAACCAAAGAGAAATGACACGCCGGGCTTTTATTGTGGTGACAAATGAAAGACATACATATCCCAACTTATGGGCGGGGCCATCTCTCCATTTCGTCCCCAGCATACCATTCATTAAAACACGACATGACTCGAGCACAGCTGACCTTGTACACAAATAGAAATGCACCCGATGCTGAGGAAGCCACGATCCGGTGACCTCGGAGGTTGAGTCGAACAGAAACAAAAATGCAGCCCCAAATGACCAATTACAGGGCCTCTCGACAGAAGATGATGTACATGTGGCCGTTTGTTTGTTTTTCTTGCTTCGGCTCTCCTCTCTCTAACGACGTGTTAGCCGTTCGGGGATGATAAAAGCCGAGCCGGGTCTGTGGGCTGTAAAACAAGTCTGCTCGGCTCCCCTCCTCAGAGACGTGGCCCTCTGCCTGGCCTGTGAAGACGTTGTTTACACCGCAGTTTATAACCTTTAAAATACTTCCAAGCCCACACGCAGGAAGACTTGTTAAATACAACACTTTATTAATACGGTGTATCTCTAGGGCTCTGGGCTACAATAACAGTACAAGTGCTCAGTCAGTGCTTTGGCCGAACCGCGTTCCCTTCCAGACACGGGGGTTTCAATTCTCACCATTCCTGAGATGTTGCTTTGAAAAGTCTGACAATGAAGTCCTCGGCTGCAAATTCTTCTGCTGGACTGTTCCCGAAGCTGTCCTGTGTTTTCACGGAAACACGGAGGGTGCACCTTTTTCGGGGTAAACATCCGAACGCCGCTGCTGAACTGTGCAGTGTACTTTCTTTCTGAAACCATACATTTCTGAAACCGCCATAGAAAGCAGAAAGCGGTCTTTAGAGTACAGCGGCATTTGCACCACAGTAGCAGTTCTGTCAGCCAAGTGTTGTGCCAAGTCAGAAAAACCGCCTTTCCCAGTGGGGTCAAACCCATGCAAGGCACGCCCTTCCAGAGTCAGGCCACAATCACACAGGGCGAAAGCAACACTGTGTCACTGGAACACACTCAGTCAGACCTTGACCCTGGCTTCCCACAGCGGCTCACGACAGCCCTTAGCCTCTTTAACCAGGCAAGTTGAGGACACATTTTGCTCTACAGCAGTGGCCTGAAGGAGTACTTACAAAGAGAGAGGACGGTTACACACGTTCACATACTTACACCTGGGAGCTGCCCATTGCTACTTCAGTCTTGTACTTGTTTGCCACTGAACAGCCACACTGGAGCAGTTGGGGGTTCGCTGCTACTGTAGTTGTTGAGGAAACAATTATTCTTTCAATTCCCTCCACCCCAATTTACTGTCTGGGGGATTTGAAACGGCAACGCTGCACTTTCAAGCCGGTTTCTCCAACCTTTATCCTACTGTCACCCCCAGTCTTGCACTGCAGAACCCAAGTCGGGTTCCTGCCTCTGGCCAGAAGACATGCCAAAGACCAAAAAGACCTTGGACTTAACATAAAGTGCAAAATGGTGCTATAGTGTTTAGGCCAAAGCTCTAAATGTATGTCCAACTGCATAGGGTTAGCCTGGGCAGAGGAGTGTGGCTTGCTCACGAGAACCGTCTGACCCACAGGGGTATATTTAAAGTGTTTGTAGTCCTCCCAGCTCGGCTGAAGAGGAGCCATGGCAGCCTCGTACATTCTCGACAACCGGGGATTACACTACAGCGCATGGAGCACGCTGACTCACAAAAGAGACCGATGATAGGTTTAAAAAGAGGTTTCTCCCTCTCTCACACACGGCCTGTTTGTGTGTGTGCGTTCATGTTTGTGTGTTTGCGTGTGCATATTCTGTCATTTTTTCATTTTCAGTTTATTGCAGAAAAGCAAAGGCCTATAATTTGACAGGCTCTGAAAGGGCTTTGTGTTCTGTACAACCCTGAACAATGCAACCACGGGAAGACTACCATCTGGCCATGACAGGAAACTTATTAAAAAACTGAGCTAAAGTATAACTGTAAAGGAAAAGATGAATGGACAACTTAATGAGACCATGGAAATGAGCAATAGCTCTTCAGCAGAGGTGATGATTCAAACAGAGAGTGTAAATGAAGGCTGAATATTGGCTGTAAGAAAAAAAAGTATAATTTTATAACTGTTGGAACAGTGATAGACAGGGCAACTTTTTTAGGCAGCAGGCAACAGAGTCATAGGAGTTATCTCATTATTGTGGCTTTTGTCACATTGATTACTGAGATTTTGCTTGCATTCACACTGCAAGCAACATGATCAACAGTTCCCCCGGAAGTCCAGTCAACTTGTCGGACGAGAAAAGGTGGCTACAACTGAACTTTTCATATTTCCATGCTGATGTGATTCTGTTTGTGCAAAACAGATGAGAAATTGATGAAGCTCCACCGTTCTCTACAACTTTGAGTTAAAAGACTACAGAGATAAATGTCTCAGAAACGGTTTGGAGAACGGTTGCATCCATTCGTTGGGGTCGATGGTAAGATCTCCTGTTCTTTGCCGATATGCTACCTAACTAGTGCTTGCTTAGCTAGCTATGTGAGGATGTAACAAATCAAAACAATATAATACCAATACCAAAGCAGCAACAAATACAGGATTTGTCTGTTCAAAACACTGACACAAGACCACTGCATCGATGCAATCAGAGCCACTCGCATCCCCTACAATTGCTCAGAATAGAGCGACCCATCAACCATGTTGATTTCAGTGTGGACGCGGGGGTGTGTCTCAACCTTGCTTATTTTTGCTGCCCATCTATAATTTATTTTTAATACTTTTACAGACCAAGTGTTTCCTCCAGAGAGGCCACAGAGCAACACTCCTCCACCAAGCTTGCATCATCGCAGCTGGTCGCTCAAACCGAAGACACTGTACCATAAAACACAGACGCGGTGAAAGCCTCCGAGTTCCGCTCCCTTTCCTTCCTCCTCTCCGGTACAGTATGTGTTAGCGAACCATATCTGATTGCTAACTGAAATGTCGACTCACTTTATTAATGCGCCTATATTTCAACCGAAGCATTAAGCCACTGGAGCTTAATGGGCCATTCTGGTACATTAGGGAACACAAACGCATTGACCACAGCTGACCCGTTAGCTGGCGTGTGATCCCCGCACACGGAGTGCACAGAAGGAGAGCGCATCACGTTACATAGGCAGTTAGTCATCATCACTGCGCTCAATAGGCTCAGAGGAAGAGCACTACCTCAGCTAACCATGGAGTCTGGGAGGAGAGACAGGCGGAGAGAACGACAGGCGGAGAGCTGTACTGTTTGTGTCGGGAGGTGATGTGTATGCGCGTAGATTAGGAGTGCGTGTTTGCATGCGTGCATGTGTGGGTGTTTGCGTACGTGCAGTGACCTTGGTCTTCCAGGCAGTTACACCCTAGACAGAATGCTATGTGATTATCTGACTGGGACTCCGCCGGAGTGGAAACGGCTCGATGGCATTTTGCTGCTTCGTGGTGGGCAGAGAGAACTGCATTGATTGCTATTGATGTTTTCTCCTGGCAAAGTTTTGCAGCATTACATTACAGTTTAGTTGTTCGATAACAATGTGAAATAAAGGAGAAGTACAATGAAATCTGATTGCAGGATATACTTGAGTCTTAAATAAGCAAGGCCATGTAGAGTAGGTGTAAAAGGAGATGACCAAAGCAGATGAAGGAAGAGAGAGCATGAACGTGCCCTTAGACATGCTAAAATGTAAATAACAACAATAAGGAAGTAAGTCAAGAGTGTTAGTAATGTTATAATGTGCTAGCTTGCATGTGTGTGTATGTGCACCGTGTGCTTGTTTGAACACCTACCTGAGTGTGGGATGAGTGGGTGCTCCGCCTTGTGACAAGGTGATTCAGGCAGCAGCACTGGCCCTCTCCTGCCGGCCACGCCTCCAGGCCGCAGAACCAGCATGCACTGCAGCAGCAGCAGTGCATGCTGGGTAACAGGGCGTCCCATGGGGGCCTGGGCTTGGCTCACTTGTCCTCAGGCCTCAGGGGCCAAGAGCATTGGAGTGACACACCTAAACAGAGGGACAGAAAGAGAAAATTTGATTTAACTCCAGCATAGCACCTCTATATTGCTTCAATCACCAAGGCTTTATTCAAGATGAAATGCAGCAACAATAAATCCTTTCAAAAAGGGAAAGAGAGGTGCAAAGAGAGAGAGAGAGCGACAGAAATGAGATAGCATGAGGAGATTTGCTTAGCAACAGCAGCTGCTGTGCTGCACCCAGAGACCTCACACCTCTCACCTCCGACACCACGCACATGAATCAGACATGGTTCTGCATTACCTCACACACCGAGTGAGTGTGTGTGTGTGTGTGTGAGTGTGTGGGTGTGTGTGTGCATGCTCATGTCTTAGTTCCCACTGTCAGAGCTTTGGTGTGTCGTGGGATGGCCTCACAGGAAACGGGTAGATGTGTGTGTGTGTGTGTGTGTGTGTGTGTGTGCATGTGTCTGTTTCTCTGTGTGTTGATCAATGTTTGTATAGAGATGCACAGTACTATTATAGCTGTTGTAAATC